>CM075863.1:52145321-52592821 GCA_038021265.1 Cyprinella venusta | reverse complement strand
ACTATCATCCATCCATCCATCCATCCATGGTACACTGACAACGTGCACAGTCAGAACGAAAGATCGGACTCACAAAACAAATCACAATTATTAAAGGAAACTTAAAAAAAACCAACAAACCTCACAATCAGCCGGACAGCACAGTTTGCTCACAGTAAAGGAGTGACAAGCGAAGCCCTTCAAGTGAACAGCCAATCAAACGGGGACATTCGCAGCCGCTGGGAATCATCTCCACGCTGACAATATGTGCAAGAATCCCGCTGTTGAAGATTAAAAGTCAAGAAGCTGTCAGAGTATCTCTCACCAGCAGAGGAAAACACAGCAGGCTCATCAATAAATCACAAACACACGCAGAAAAACAACTACATGCACCAATATGACAGAAAATACCGTGATTTCACTGACAGCTTTCGTAAAATTGCAGTGACGACGAGGAGAAGTTACCTGAAATAAAACAAAAACACAAGAAATTGATTGTTAGTCTAAAAAAAAAAAGTGAAATGGTGTTTAGAGCAATACATTTACAATGGATGTCTATATAGGGCAAGATTTAAATGATAGTATGTATGTATAAATGTCAAATAAAACATGGGATCAGTGCAATTAAATCACTTACCAAAGTTTTCAGTGATGCCATAGCAGTTATTTCCACTCGTCATGATCATGTGGAGTCAGTAAACGGCCGACCTTCTGCTAAAATGACCATTTACACACTTAACGACTCAACGCACATTTCAAAGGAGGAATTCAAGCAAATGCATTTAACAAACAAACAATTACATAAATATCCGATTGTGATTATTTTCTGCGATAATCAACATTATGCAAACTCTCAATAGAGCTTAACTTGATTTAATTGTGTTGAAAAGTTATTAAGACTTATTAAACAAATCAATTACAACTTGAAATGAATTTATGTGGTTATACGTTTTTAAATAATAATATTTTCTAAATCAATTAATAATAATTTCAAATGATTTTCTATGGTAATCAATTTCGTTCTACAACTTTCATTGAACCCCAAACCTTGTAAATGGTGTCTATTTTACCATCAGCCGTCTGTTGATTATGTGCGACACAGCGGGTTTAATCTAATATTTCATAAACTAAAAAAAAAGACTTGAGATGGCACATCTGTGTGTGAATATCAGAAAATCATACATTTCATTAAAACCGTATTTATTGAGAATCAACACAACAAAACAGCACAAATCCCCTTCAGAGTTGTGCAGACTATCATTGCCGTGGCAAAGCATCATGGGAAATCCTTGATAGACTGATAGTAAACATCACAGACAGAAGGCTGTTAATTAACATCCTTCTCAAGGGTATATGCAATTTGATTGTATAGCTTATTAAAGGCATATCGTCCATTATCATTAATTTTCCGTCACTCATTTTCTTATCTTGATTGCTTTTGATTGCTTTTGTCTGCTTGTTCAACATGTCAGAGATCTTGAAAGCAAAGGGAAAGATGATTCTATTCAAAACTAGCAGACAATACATACAAATGGCTGAATCAACCAAATTTATTCACCATTAGTCTACAAGTACAGATTAAAAAAACACACACACGCACACACATACATGTTACTGTACACATTTGTGTCATCAAATATACTTCGGGTGAGTTGATGCTAGAAAATGTCCGAACAGAAGCAATGAAAACGCAAAAAGCAACCCATAATAACCCACAAAGTGAACTCACTGTTTAACTGCTGCTAACCGAGTGTATATTTACAATCACCTACGCAGAAGGAAACGACACAGGTCCACTGAAAACATACATGAAACTGAGAAACCGAACAGAGATAATGCGACAAAGGAAAAGAAAAACAACGTCGGTTTTATTGTGCTTTTAAACCCTTTCCCCACTTCGGTATCGAAGCGGGACGTGTTTTGAGAAGAGGCACTCGCTAAAGTGCTTACACAAGTTTATATTCAAGAAGAATCGCTATCGCTATGTTTAGGACTCGAGTTAGAAATCATAAATCTATAAACGCTACCACTGTAAAAATGTTTGGAAAAATTACGATTTATCCATGTTTTTTGAAAGAAGTCTCTTCTGCTCACCAAGGCTGCCTTTATTTGATCAAAAATACAGTAAAACTGTTAAATATTATTACAATTTAAACTAACTGTTTACTTTAGAACCACTTCCGCCACGGAATAAAACAATATAAAAGGTAATTGTAACTTTTTATCTCAATATTATGACCTTTTCTCTTCCAATTGCAGGATCTAAATGTACAATTCCGAGTTATAAAGTCAGAATTGCAAGATATTAACTTGTTTTGTAAGTTATAAAGTCAGAGTTACGAGATATAGTCACAATTGCGAGACTTGCGAGAGAAATTTGTAATTGCGAGAAAAAGTCAGAATTGCGAGATACAAACTTGCAACTGCAAGAAAAAAGTCGGAATTGCAAGAGAGACTTGAAACTGTGAGAAATAAAATCAGAATTGTGAGATAAACTTGCAAATGCGAGAAATAAAATGAAAATTGCAAGAAATAAAGTTGGAATTGCAAGATGTTAATTTGAAACTGCGAGAAATCAAATCAGAATTGCGAGATAGAAATTCGCAACTGCGAAAAATAGAATTGCGAGATATAAACTTGCAACTGCGAGAAATAAAGTCAGAATTGTGATATATAAACTTGCAACTGCAAGAAATAAAGTCAAAATTGGGATATATAAACTTGCAACTGCGAGAAAGTCGGAATTGCAAGATAGAAACTCAGAATTGCAAGAAATAAAGTAGGAATTGCGAGATAGAAACTCAGAATTGCAAGAAATATAGTTCGAATTGCGAGATATAAACTTGCAACTACAAGAAAAAAACTCAGAATTGCAAGACAGACTTGAAACTGCGAGAAATAAAATCAGAACTGGGAGATATAAACTTGCAAATGCGAGAAATAAAATCAGAATTGTGAGAAATAAAGTCAGAATTCCGAAATATAAATTTGCAACTGCGAAAACTAGAATTGCGATATATAAACTTGCAACTGTGAGAAATAAAGTTGGAATTGCCAGATGTAATCTTGCAACTGCGAGAAATAAAGTCAGAATTGCGAGAAATAAAGTCAGAATTGCGAGAAATAAAGTCAGAATTGCGAGATATAAACTAATTTCAAGAAATAAAGTTCTAATTGCGAGATATCATGCAAATGTGAGAAATAAAGTTGGAATTGCGTGATAGAAACTCGGAATTGCGCAAAACTAAGTTGGAATTGCGCAAACTTGATACTGCAAGAAATAAAGTCGGAATTACGAGATATACACTCGCAACTGCGAGAAACAAAGTCGGAATTGCAAGATAAAAACTCAGAATTGCGAGAAATAAAGTTGGAATTGCGTGATATAAAGTTGCAACTGTGAGAAATAAAGTCAGAATTGCGAGAAATAAAGTCAGAATTGCGAGAAATAAAGTCAGAATTGCGAGATATAAACTCAGAATTGCGAGAAATAAAGTTTGAATTGTGAGATATAATCATGCAAATGTGAGAAATAAAGTTGGAATTGCGAGATAGAAACTCGGAATTGCGCAAAATTAAGTTGGAATTGCGCAAACTTGATACTGCAAGAAATAAAGTCGGAATTACGAGATATACACTCGCAACTGCGAGAAACAAAGTCGGAATTGCAAGATAAAAACTCAGAATTGCGAGAAATAAAGTTGGAATTGCAAGATATAAAGTTGCAACTGTGAGAAATAAAGTCAGAATTGCGAGAAATAAAGTTCGAATTGTGAGATATAATCATGCAAATGTGAGAAATAAAGTTGGAATTGCGAGATAGAAACTCGGAATTGTGAGAAATTAAGTTGGAATTGCGCAAACTTGCAACTGCGAGAAACAAAGTCGGAATTGCAAGATAGAAACTCATAATTGCATGTTAGAATTGCGTGATATAAAGTTGCAATTGCGAGAAATAGTCAGAATAGCGAGATTTAAACTCGCAATTCTGACTTTATAACTTGCAGTTGCGTGATCTTAACTTGCAAAAGTTATCGTCACAATTGTGTGATATAAAGTTGCAGTTGTGAGAAATAGTCAGAATTGCGTGATAAAAAGTCGCAATTGTGAGAAATAGTAAGAATTGTGAGATATAAATTTGCAACTGTGAAAAAAAACATGTTAAAATGTAATCTATTCCTGTGATCAAAGCTGAATTTTCAGCATCATTACTCCAGTCTTCAGTGTCACATGATCCTTCAGAAATCACTCTAATATGATGATTTGGTGGGCAGAAGAGACTCCTTTCAAAACCATAAAAAAATCGTAATTATTTCAAGCGTTATAACCGGTAGTGTAGGTTTTTTGATACTGAATGTATATAAAGTCAGTGGAGGTTCGCAACAGTTCAGTACTGATTCTGAAAAAAAAAAAAAAAAATAGTTTCAGGCCTCTGTTTCTAGTCCGGCGTCCACGCGCGAAGCCCTTGCGTTTTCTCTACGTGCGAGGAGATCCGGGTCGGAAAGTGTGGATCCAATCCCAGCTGACCCAGAACTGATGGAGTGGAAAGCTTGCGCTGGAAGCGGGAACAGGTCAAGGTTGTATGCCTAAAAAAAAAGAAACCCGTCCACGTGGGACGCCACACGTTTCCCGAGCCGGATTGTTGGTTGACATCATTCGCTCTCCGGTCTTCTCCCGTCTCTCTCAGACAGTTACTTCGGTCTTACTCGCGGTTCTGTACTGATGATGGTGGTGTCCAGGTATATACTGCAGGTGGTCGACCGTGTGCATCCGTCGGTTGGCGAACGCCTGCCGTTTGTTTCCCACCTGCGCGCTGTTAACAGTCAGTGTGTTGTAGGACTCGTTGTTGCCGCTGCTGGGGTGCGAATGCATCTTCATCATTTTGTAGTGCCGGTCCATGACCGGCGTTGTCGGGATGAACATGTCAGTCTGGGAGAGCGCCCGCGACATGGCCTTCTCCCGGAAGTTGGAGCGCCGCAAGGAGAGCATCTTATCCGGGGAGAGCAGCGGATCCTGGGAGAGCAGTCGGTCGGCCGACAGCAGCTGCTCGTCGGAGAGGATTCGCCCGTGGTACGGAGACAGACCGCCGGCGCCCCCTGTGTACGAGGACAGGCCGTAGTCCCGGTGCGGCTTGGAGCGGGCGGGTGAGAGCACGTGGTCCTGGGACATGGCGCGCTGGACACGTTTGGGCGAGAGCACGTGATCTTGAGACATGGCTCGCTGGACGCGCTTGGGCTTCTGGCGTTGCGCGGGCGGATCCACGTTCAGCTTTATCATGTGCGTCTGCAGGTTTCCCCCGCGAGGCGTCATGTCGGATAAATGGTGCTTCCGCATGTAATACTCGTCGTCCTTCTCACCTGAGGATGAGATATCAAAACGGTTCTGTTATACCGTGAAAATAAAACTAACGCTGCGTTCACGTGCTATGGAAAACAGGATACTTTCCACTTGTTAACTGGTATCTACCAGTGTGTTGCGTTCAAGTGCTTTTGTTGTTGAGATCCAGACCTGTTATTTCGCCTAAAACTATTTTAGATTGCTTAGGTCATCTGAAACAGCTGGAAAAATGATTTATCAAAACTCAAAAGGTGAATGACATGCTGTATATTTTCTAGATCGTGAATAGTATATATTTTGGTAACGCTTCCTTTTACAGTCCAGTTACCCATGTAAATACTATGTACTTATTTTAGTAACTACAATTACTGGGTAATAACTAGTACTAACCCTGAACCTACCCCTAAACCTAACCCTGTTCCATGTATTTACCTTATATTAGCCAGTACTTTCTAGGTAAGTACACTGTAAGTACCCTGTAATTACTGTACTGTAAAAGGAAGCGGTACCTATATTTTTACCATTCACGACTCTCACGGTGTTCTCCGCCATTTTGAAAAGATCAAAAGTTATGTCATCTCGGCAACTCGTCCATCAAAATATTTAACACAGTCTCATCCCAAAAAGTCATATAACTGACGTCTTGGGACGTCTTTTGACCATACGTCAATATCCGCCTTTTTAGGGGCCCCTTAAACGTCGGTAGATGGCGATCCCGGGCCGTGTACTGACGCTTTACCCTTAACGTCAGTTAGGTGACGGGTTAGGTTTAGGTCTGGGGTAGAGTTAGGATCCCATAACCTCATCTACCGACGTTTAAGGGGGCCCTAAAAAGGCGAATATTGACGTATGGTCAAAAGACGTCCCAAAACGTCAGTTATATGACGTCCTGGGATGAGACCGGGTTGAAATATTCTACGAGTTGCCCAGTGGAAAATACCACATGAGGGAGTGTTCATGTGCATTTTCCATGTCAGCTTTTGGAATTTACCATAATTACTATAGCACATGAACGCAGCATAACCCTTTAGTTTAGGGTCCAATTCTCACTGTTAACTAGTTGCTTACACAGGTTAATCCCCAGAGTTAAATTAACAACTCTGCTCAGATCACATAGGGTCCCACTTTAAAGAGTGTTAGGCTATGTTTACACGGAAACGATTCTGAAGAGAAAACGCAAAAGTGGCGTTGCGTCAACACTTATTATTCTGCGTTTAGACGAGCGTTTTGGGTGGGAAATCCACGTGCAAATGGTGACGCAAAAGTGTGTGAAATTCAATGTAGTGTGCACTTCAGGCAGCTAGGAGTGCATACTACAACAATACCAAGTCCACACGCCTGCGTACAACCTTCACCGTCAAGCAGACTTTTGCGTTTTTACCGTTTACACGGGAACGCGGCGGTGGAGCGTTTTTAAGATTTCCACTCTGGAGGGTGGTTTCACTTTTTTGCGTTTTTAAGCCTCAAAAACGCCGTCGTTTTCGAAAGGCACATCCGATAAAATATTTTTACGTTTTCACCCGCGAGCGTTCTCGTATAAACAGGGCCTTATTTTAACGATCTGAAACGCAAGTGTCGAAGCGCAAAGAGCAAGTAACTTTGTGGGCGGGTCCCGGCACTGTTGCTATTTTCCCGGCGGGATAAATGCCTCTTGCGCCTGGCGCAAATCTAAAAGGGGTTGGTCTGGAGTAGCTTCATTATTCATAGGTGTGGTTTGGGCGTAACGTGAAATAAACCAATCCGAGCGCCATCCACCATACCCTTTAAGAGCAGGTGCGCATGTTGCGTTCTCAGCCGATGAGACCGACGTTCTTGTCAGGGCAGTGAAAGACAGAGAAGTGACGTTGTATGGGGATGGGAGAAACCCTCGCAAATCAGGCTCGGTTAAACATTATATACATATGTTTCTTGCCACTATTGGGCAAACAGGTCTGATCCTTCAGCACTACAATTAGCCTAAATGTGTTTTTTTTAATTTGGTAATTAGGTTTTTTCATCTTCAGGTAAACCACAAGGATTTCCCTCATGTGTTAATATATAATGTATGATTGGCAAAAATAAAAACTGCTGCATCTGCGTTGATGAGAGAATCAAAGTGTATGCGCGTTGGGCACTCGCTACATTATGGCCAAGCACGCGCGCTTAAAATAGCATGAACAACGCGCAACGCGCCACTGACTTTAGACCAGGTTTTTTTCTGGTCAGTGGCGCAATTGTTTTCTGGAAGTGTAAAATAGCACCAGTAGGGCTGGGTACCGAAGTTCGGTACTTTTTAGGTACCGACCGAATTGCCTCGGTACTACCGTGTATCGAAACATGTCTTGTTTTTCGATACCAAATTTCGGTACCTAAGTGGTTAATCTCGTTAACGTCAGTGAAAAAATAAGCACGCAGCATGATAGACTGTGGCGGAAAACTAGTTAACGCGGCTCCTCAGAGACAGCTGGTCGCACATGAGTGTGTGTGCGTGCGTGTAAGCGTCCCAACCCAGATGGATAGAAAATATATGGAAATGATCCAAAGTGTACCTATGTGCCAGACTCGATACCAGAAGCACGCGATGCAATATTTTCGACAGGATAATTGCCGCCAAGACCAGTAACACGGTAAATCTGATAAGCGCACAGACACTTGAGAGTACAAAGTCCGTCTTCCACTGCAGGAACTGGAGCGCGTCACAGATGAACCGACACTCAGCATATAGGATACTTGCCTCATAGACACGAGAAATAGGTCTATAGACGGTCAAAATATGTCTACTTTTAAACAAAACAATTAGAAATGAATAGTTTGATTACCCTGATCCATATAACGTTAGGTGCGCGCATTCACTGCTGCAGGAATGACGAGCCAGCGTCCCCATAATCATATTTTCTGCCAGCAGACTTATTTAACACTTGTTCATTAATAAACGATTAAAAATATATCATTGCTGTTGTTTACCGACACATAATCATTAGGCTTCTGTTGCCAGTGCTTTGCGGCAAGCTTACGTGTGCTGTGCGCGAGGCATATATCCCGCCCCCAGTAGCCTATATTTAATTTAATCCACATTTATTTGTATAGCATTTTTCACAATACATATCGTTTCAAAGCAGCTTTACAGAAAATCCATGTTTCTAAATTACAATTTGAGTGATGATCTGTTATTATCAGAGGTGACAGTGTAATGCATTTCAATTAATTTTCATTCAGTTTCATTGTTGAACAATGCATTAAGATAGGGCAGAAAGAATCGTGTTGTCAAATTATTAGGAAACATAGAAAACTTTAGCATTGGTGCTTTTTTACATACTCAAAATATGAGTGTGAAAAAGTCAACAACTGAAAAATGAAATAAAAATGTAGGTAATATTATATTGATAAAACTGGTTACATAACATTGGTATCGAAAAAGGTATGGTTCAGGAACCGGTATCGAAGTCAAGGTATCGGTATCGAACATTTTGTTACGATACCCAGCCCTAAGCACCAGGGAATGTTTGCGTCGAAACACGACTCCTTTTTGTGCCGATCCGCCCAGGGAGCGCAAGTTCACTTCCTAGTTTACCGACGTGCGTCTGTGGAGGGAAAAGCCTGCTTTGCGTGGGTGGAAAATAGGAATGAGACATGCGTTAGTGTATAAAGTCATTTGCGCTGGGTGCAAGATAGGGCCCACAGTATCCAGTTAGTCGCCAAGGGAACATTTCTAGAATCTAGTTATATTTCTATTTTTAATCTAGTTAAGTCCTAAAATAACTAAAACTACAACAAAAATGGGAAAACTGAAATATATAAGTCAAAATTCTAAATATAAATACATACTACAATGCTGTATGGATCAGAGTAACATCAGCAGAAATGAACCAGAACAAAATCGGAACTGATAATAAAATAACTGCTGTGGGTTTGAAGAAACATGAACTCCCTAAAAACTGCAGGTGATGGCGAAGCTACAGGTCCTGCAGAGACTCTTCTGCTGATGAGCAACGGGCTTCTAAATTGTGTTTTTATGTCTCTGTTGCCTCGCTTTCTCGATTTGGATTGCTCTGTTAATCTTTTCTTTGTTTTTCTCAACAATGGCACAGGAAACACAATGTTTGGAATGAAACCATTGGGACTATATGATGAGTCTCTGTGGGACAGTGAAATGTGTGTGTGTGTGTGAGTGTGTGGCCAATTTTGTAGTGTTTGTTGAGCAGCAGATGAACTCAAGGCTAGGGCACTTCTCCTGAGATACCGGTCTAGTCTTGTTAAAGCTTCTTCCTAGTTCCTCATGAAGCAGTAGGCGTCGGCAGATGTTTGGGATGGTATCCTTTAGGTGTCTAATGCTGTGTTCACACCGGACGCGAATCACACGTCAAATTCGCGTCTACCGCGCCTAATTTGACGCTTGACCACTTTGAATCCATTCAACAGAGAAATTGACACGTGTAGTTTGAAGCGAAATTTACGCGCGTCAAAACCGAAACCCGTTAACGACCATCTTTGTTTATGTTGATCGAGCATTCATCGAGGGATTCACCGCACTGTATTTACTCTGGAGAGCTAGAACAGCGGCGTGGGGATCATCGTCGCCGTATATTTGTGTCCACCGGACCCTTCAGAGGCGAACCGTGTGGGTAGTTTCACCAAATATTTGCTCGCTCCAGGAGCTGCGCCTGGATGACGGCCGCTGTCAGCGGTACTTCCGCCTGTCCCGCGCCCAGTTTCATGACCTGTTTTCCCGCATCGGATCACCCTCGCCCTCATCCACCTAATCTAGCTGTTATTTATTTTTGTTTTAAAGATAAATAGAGCCAACTTCCAAAAGTTATTAACCTGCCCTGTGATTTTTTTTTTCTCTCTCACGTCCAGAAACAACCTTATGCACAAATGTTGATTGTCTTAAATCATAATACTATTTCATATAATCTAGATATGGAATGAATAACATTCAATACAAAACGAACATGTCTCATATAGAAATAATGTTTTAAGTGATAAAATATTTGCTTTGTTGTGCATAATCCCACCATGCATTATATACAAAATAATTTATTGAAGCATCCAGACACTTCACCACGTGAGCAAGCAGCTAGGCTCCTGATTGGTTAACGCAGCGCGAATTCACGCCAAAGTTCAGTTTTTCAACTCGGGCGGCAGACGTGAATTTGCGTCAAACGCGTGAATGCACAAATGGCACTAACTAAATCATTCGCGCTTAACGCGCCAGACGCTCAATTCCCGCGAATTTGACGCGCGAATGCGGCGTATTCGCGTCTTTCGCGCCGAGCTCCACGCCTCGTTCGCGCCGCAGGAATTTTTCACGTGCATAATGCGTCTTTGCATTGACTTAACATTGAAATCATTCGCACCTGACGCGCTATTCGCGTCCGGTGTGAACGTACCATAACGGTAAATGTGTTCAATCCTGAACTGGACGTTACAGTTTGGTTTATACTAGAGCCCGACCGATAAAGGATTTTGAAGGCTGATACCGATACAAATATTTTTGGGTTTTCAAATCCGATATTACGATATATCGGCCGATATTTTATTTATTTATTTATTTTTTAAACTGGACATGATAGTCACAAATTTTGTCATGGTTATTTGAGTTAAGAGAACTGATGGGAATGTTCTTTTAATTGTTATTCAAGCAATGTATGTGCCCAACTCAACGAGTGTAGCCAACAGGAACGGTTTATAGCACCCTCTGGTGGACAAACTATACAACTCCAACACTCATGACATGGTTCAAGCGCGTTTCGTCCGTTTTTTTATTTTATTTTTGAAATATTCCGTTATCGGCCATTATAACTGCCGATACCGATAGTTTGGAAAATGCCTAATATCGGCCGATAATATCGGTCTGCCGATATATCGGTCTGGCTCTAGTTTATACAGACAGACGACGAATACGGTCAGTCACAGGCGATCAACACCCCAATCGAGAAGGGGGCGGCCATAATGCAACACTGTTTGCTAACCACCACAACAGGAAAAAGTGCAGAAGATGAAGAGATACACCAACCCAAAACAAGGCTGAATGCAAAATCGCCTTATGGGCGTTATTTGGAGTGGTGTCCGAAATCATAATGGATGTTATAAAGTGCACTGCAATAACGAGTGTACAACTGATGTATGCTCAACAGCTGTCCGAATTCCCTCACTCGTTTCGGATCATCCTTCAAGCGAACCTTAGTAGTGGACTAATGTAGGGAATAGGGAATGAGGGTTTAGGGGGCTATTTCGAATTACTGTCTGTTCAAAATAAATGAAAAGAAACATAGCATTGGGGATTTGTTGCTTGTTCCGAAACTTTTCTAAAAGGGCTTTAACAAATTAAAATGATGGCAGTTGTTCTAGTAGATCCCTCGCCCGTTTCCTTTCTGATCAGCGTCGGATATAGAGCAAAGTTACGAGATACATGAACGTACAGGCCTCGATATCGATTCAGCACTGAACTGTTTATCTTTGAGCTAATGAAGACAGGCTGGTGTAGTTCAGAATTACCATCACTGACACGGCAGGGTTTTGGCAGACGGACTGATTCCAAAGGCCGAATGTGCCGATGCGAGGCCGTGACATTAGAGAGAAAAGGTCAGGTGAACAGGCCTAAGGCCTCACGCTGGCTAGCGGTCACTCCAGGACCCCAGAGCTCAATTACACACTCACATGAGAGCGAATCGAATGCCACGGGCTTCAGCCGAGAAATATGAGCTACGGGCCATCACGCACTCTTCAAAACACAAGTTATTTATCGGAATCGATGGTTCCAAGAAGAACCTTTAACATCCATGGAATCTTTCCATTCCATAGAATTCCACTATGAGTTCTTTTTCATCTTACTACTGTATTTTTTTATCGTGCATATATATATATATATATATATATATATATATATATATATATATAGAACCTTTAGACAAAATATTTTATAAAAATCCCCCCCAAAAAGTTTCATATGTGTTTTTTGTTAAGTATCATATTTGATACACCAGGCTTTTAAGGCTCATATAGTTACAGAGGTATTACAGTGAGAATATGAAGCTCTCACTTGATTATGAAAAAGGCCCAAACTGAGCAAAAAATATGTAATTTGTTGCAACTGATATTTATATGGCCAAAAAGTTATATATATAAGTATATGGAAGAAATTCTGGAATGTAAATCAGTCTAGCAGATACATAAAATGCATATAAACATCAGTCGTCACTATATCTGGCAATAATGTTTTAGTAAGATATTTGAATGTTTAGTTTTATGATCAATATATAAGCTCTATAATATATATATATATATATATATATATATAATATATAAGCTCTGTAGTTTTAAAACTAGGGTTGTCAAGCGATTAATCGTGATTAATCACATCCAAAATAAAAGTTTGTGTTTATATAATATGGGTGCACTGTGTATAATTATTTTATTTTAAAATTAATAAAAATTAATAATTATTTTATTTTATTTACACACACATGCTTGTATATATTTAAGAAATTTTTCCATGTAAATACTGTATATAGATTTATATATAATTTCTATTATATATAAATATTTTATATATAAATAATATCTTTTTCTTAAATATACATGCATGTGTGTGTATTTATATATATATATATATATATATATATATATATACACAGTATTATCAGAATAATTATACACAGTGCCCCCACATATATTATGTAAACACAAACTTTAATTTTGGATGTGATTAATCGTGATTAATCGTTTGACAGCCCTAATTAAAACATATAATGCAATACAATGGTGATCAAACTTTCCTCAAAATCCAGACGATCATGTGTGAAACTCAGATTTTTCGACACAAATGATGGATAATCAAGTAACCGAAGTTGGTTCATCTCGAAACATTATTAACAAATATAACGTTTACTTTATAAAAACCAGTAAAGATTTCACAGCAGAAGACACATGAACCACGAGCTGAAGGAGGACGTTTTTACAATTACACTAAAAAAAAGGTCTTTTACTTGCTAAAAAAACTATCAATCGGATGAAAAAAGTAAATTATGTTTTGATCATTTATATTAGAGGCCTTATAAATTTGTGTATCAAATATGATACAGTGGGATTTATATTAAATTTACGACAAAGATCCCCCAAAAATTGCATGCCATCTTTAAATTGAAGTCATGCCACCCTGCTCTCTCACTCTCTCAGCGTCTCCCTATTAAAAACGAGACTAATTGTTGTTCATTACTGCTCATTACTCGCAGGTCCGCCTCACAGCAGGTGAAGTCCGAAACGACTCAAACCACACTGCAAACAGGGCTTGTGATTTAAGACAGCAGAAACACCATTATTCACTCCCCACCGGGAACAGAACCACAGCTAAAGCACTAAAACCGGGTCCGGCTCGCTTAATACTCAGTAAAAGCGTTGATTGGACTGCACTAACACCATCAGATGAGAATAAAACCCGAGGCGAGCTGATCGTCTTCTGTTTATTTGTTCCAGAATAGACTGATTTCACAACAGTGACTCGGTTATTGATCCAAACTGAATCAACACTATCCAATAACTATTGTCTTTTTAGCGAATATGGATTTGGTTCCCTGTTTATCACTGTGAAGCTGCTTTGAATCAGTAGTGAAATAAATAGCAATAAAGGCGACTTGATTTTTCTGGTCTGTCAGGGCAAGTTTGCGTCCGTTTGCACTTCAGAAAGAAGCTTCATTAGTAATTCTTCTTGGTTTTCGCTTTTGAATGTCATTCATTTAGTGGCACCCATCTGATCATAATGGTTTCGGACTGTGTTAACGCAGCATGTCCACACTTTAATGTTTCATTTATCCTGCCCTTTATATTTAATGAAAGCTGTCTGGTTATTTGTCATTTAGCAGGTGCTTTTATCCGGAGAGATCTGCAGTGCGTTTATTAAAAGCGCAGTCCCGGTGGAGCCGAGCGTCCCGCACAAGGTCACGGGGAAAACTCACTCGTTTAAGAAACGAGGCTGTATTTATTTGATTAAAAATACAGAAAAAAAGGGCACTATTGTGAAAAAATATTACAATTCAAAATAGCTGTTTTCTATGTGAATATATGTTAAAGAGTAACTTATTCCTGTAATTAAAGCTGCATTTTCAGCATCATTACTGCAGTCTTCAGAGTCACATGACCCTTCAGAAATCACTCTAGTATGATATATGATATTCACATATAATATGAAATTCTTTGATGACTAAATATACATTTATTTTAATCAATTAAAATTTCTTCCTTTAAAATGAGAATTTACATTAGTGGTTTAACCCAGAATAATTCATAAGATTAAGAGCTTGACTGCTTCTCCTGAATAGAATTAAAAAATAGAAAAGGCAATTTATCGCCATATGAATTCAAACGTGTCTCCGAAATATTGAGCTGCTGTTCACATTATTTTTTTTATGTCAAAACATTTTATCTCTCTGACTAAATGTGAATAAATATATTTATTAAGCATTTTTTTTCGTGTCATTTGGCTCAGAAATGAATGAATTGACTCGGAAAAAGATTCGTTCATTTTGATGAGCCAGTTCGAACAGGAGAGTCACGAACGCGCATCACAGAACAGAGCAAGGCGAGCATTTGAGCTTATAAAACTTAAACTTTGTTATTTGTTTATTAAATGAGCGATCGTTTCGCTTGATAAGACCCTTATTCATCGTCTGGAATCGTTTAAAGCCCTTTGAACAGTTTGTAGTTTGCACTGAAACTGTCTTTTGGACCTTGAACCGTTTGGACCCCATTGAAGTCCATTATATGGAGAAAAATCCTGGAATGTTTTCATCAAAAACTTTAATTTCATTTCGACTGAAGAAAGAAAGACATGGACATCTTGGATGACACGGGGGTGAGTAAATTATCAGCAAAGGTTTTTTTTTTAACCTTTATAAACCCTTCACAAAGGGAACCTATTGCAGCGAATATGGGAAAATATTTCTACCTGAGAATACACACTCTCAGAAAAAAAGGTACAAAAGCTGTCACTGGGGCTGCACCATTTCAAAAGGTAGACTTTTGTACCCAAAGGCTGCATATTGGTACCTTAGTGGTTCATATTAACACCTAAAATGAACATATTAGCACCTAAAATGGACATATTAGCTCCTGAAATGTATATATTAACACCTAAAATGTACTTACTAGCACCTATAATGTACATATTAACACCTAAAATGGACATATTAGCACCTAAAATGTACATATTAACACCTAAAATGGACATATTAGCACCTAAAATTGACATATTAGCTCCTGAAATGTACATATTAACACCTAAAATGTACTTACTATCACCTAAAATGTACATATTGACACCTAAAATGTACTTTAGCACCTAAAATGTACATATTAACACCTAAAATGTACTTTAGCACCTAAAATGTACATATTAACACCTAAAATGGACATATTAGCACCTAAAATTGACATACTAGCTCCTGAAATGTACAGATTAACACCTAAAATGTACTTACTATCACCTAAAATGTACATATTGACACCTCAAATGTACTTTAGCACCTAAAATGTACATATTAACACCTAAAATGTACTTTAGCACCTAAAATGTACATTTTAACACCTAAAATGTACATATTAGCACCTAAAATGTACATATTAACACCTAAAATGTACTTTAGCACCTAAAATGTACATTTTAACACCTAAAATGTACATATTAGCACCTAAAATGTACATATTAACACCTAAAATGTACTTTAGCACCTAAAATGTACATATTAACACCTAAAATGTACATATTAGCACCTGAAATGTACATATTAACACCTAAAATGTACTTACTAGCCCCTAAAATGTACATATTAACACCTAAAATGTACTTTAGCACCTAAAATGTACATATTAACACCTAAAATGTACTTACTAGCACCTAAAATGTACATATCAACACCTAAAATGGACAAAAGTTTACCTTTTGAAAAGGTACAGCCCCAGTGACAGCTTTTGTACCTTTTTTTTGCTCTGATAAATGATCATACGACATTAAAACTGCATTCTTTAAGCAAGGAAGCGATCAGAAATTGTGTTTATTGAAGTCTGTCTCTCTTAACCTCATAACCATAAAAGGAAAGCATCATACCTTTTTGATACCATGAAGGTACCAATATGCACGCTTTAGGTACAAAGGTACCGCCCCAGTGACAACTTTTGTACTTTTTTTCTGAGAGTGTGGCAAATCATCCACAAATCCACCATCTTGATTCTGGTCTTATTTGTGAAGAGATTTCAGTCTCGCTCGCACTGGATGTGTTGTGTAGCGTGAGGAAGGGACGAGTAGTTACCCATGTCTGCTTTCAGGGCCATCTCGTAGGACGGCGGGAGGTGAGCGAGGTTCTGGAAGGAGCGGGAGAACGACAGCTCGTACGGCTCCGTCTGGGACGTCAGGATGTTGTTCATTCTCGGCTTCTCTGCGGGGCGGGGATGAAAAGAGGCAGAGAAAGATGAAACACAACCGATAAAAGCTCTGTGTTTGTGCTGTCTGAGTGTGTGTAATCGTTTTTGAAGAACTTGTAGGGAATGGCGTTCCCTAATTTTAATTGTGTGCTTATGAGACTATGGACTGCCAGGCCTGGGATCTCCAAACTATTATATATTTATTCTTACAGCGATGATCTTGAGAAGTCTGTTTTCTGAAAAAAAATGTCAAAATTAAGGGAGTTTATGCTTAAAACTAAATCAAATATCTATTTTTTTCTCGTTTTAAGGATAAACCCACTTCATTTTGATACCTTATTCAGAAAACAAGACCTAACACCTTAAGTGTGTGTGCCTCGCGTAAATGTATCTTGATTTAAAGGGGTCATCGGATGCAAAATTCACTTGTGCGTATAAATGTGTCTTTGCAGTGTGTGGACACAACCACCATACACTCTTAGAAGAAATGGTTCTATTTAGAACCAGAAATAGTTCCATCCCCCGCTTCATATATGGAACTCCAAAATGGTTCTATATAGAACCTTTTTTTGGTAAAAGGTTCTATTGGCCAAGTTTGGAACCCCAGGGTTCTATATAGAACCCAGAGGAACCCTTATTTAAGAGTGTATAGAACCTTTTAGGGGTTCCAAATACGTAGCACTGATAGAACCTTTTAAGGTTCTATATAGAACCTTTTTTTTGGTAAAAGGTTCTATTGGCCAAGTTTGGAACCCCAGGGTTCTATATAGAACCCAGAGGAACCCTTATTTAAGAGTGTATAGAACCTTTTAGGGTTTCCAAATACGTAGCACTGATAGAACCTTTTAAGGTTCTATATAGAACCTTTTTTTGGTAAAAGGTCCTATTGGCCAAGTTTGGAACCCCAGGGTTCTATATAGAACCCAGAGGAACCCTTGTTTAAGAGTGTATAGAACCTTTTAGGGGTTCCAAATACGTAGCACTGATAGAACCTTTTAAGGTTCTATATAGAACCTTTTTTTGGTAAAAGGTTCTATTGGTCAAGTTTGGAACCCCAGGGTTCTATTTAGAACCCAGAGGAACCCTTATTTAAGAGTGTATAGAACCTTTTAGGGTTTCCAAATACGTAGCACTGATAGAACCTTTTAAGGTTCTATATAGAACCTTTTTTTTGGTAAAAGGTTCTATTGGCCAAGTTTGGAACCCCAGGGTTCTATATAGAACCCAGAGGAACCCTTATTTAAGAGTGTATAGAACCTTTTAGGGGTTCCAAATACGTAGCACTGATAGAACCTTTTAAGGTTCTATATAGAACCTTTTCTTCTCAGGGTGTACAATTAAAAAATTTAACTTTTTTTTAATCCTCAAAAATTCAATCAGGCCGAGCACTATGATGTCATAATGCTCATGCTCCGCCCACGACTGTCCCGTATTAGCATATTTCCGCCCTCAGCCATTCGACACGCCCCCATCAAAGAGAGGGGTGGGGCCAGCAGTTGCTCATTATCATTTAAAGAGACATGAACCGAAACAACTTTTTGAGTAGGGAAAAGGGTGTTGTTTTACACAACCGTTGAGGAATTGTAACCAAAGTGTGTTACAAACGTTACATGAACACCCTAAAGAATCATACAAATTTGTGGAAAATGGGCATCCGATGACCCCTTTAAGGGAAATAAGTCAAAAATACTTTATGCTGCAATGTAGACATTGTACAAGTACTGTGACAAACACCAACACTGGGAGATTATAGATGAGAAATGAGGAATTATACACATGTGAAACATGTGTACTACTTACCATAGTGCTCTATTCTGTGTCCTAACAAACCCAAGTGAGAAAGACAAAATCAGTAACTTGTTTACTGCAGAAGTTCAATTCACGGTGTGACATTGTAGGGCCGTTCTGTGTCAGATCAACCACATTTCACAAACTTGACTGGATAAAATTTTAGATTTTGTTCATATTATTTTCTGAAGAAAGACCAACATATTAATTGCCATATTTATATTTCCTGATCGATCCACTATTTTGTAGAGGGTAGTAAAAAATGGCACTTTTACAATTACAAAATGTTTTTTTTCCCAATTGTATTTGGTTTTCATCCATTGAAAAAACTGAACATGGAGCCACATTGAGATCCCAATAACTTTGGAAATGAAGCATACTGGGCCTTAAAAATGAAGCATCCAAAAGAAAAGTAAGTTGAGAGGGGAAATCTAAGAGGATATATTTGGATATCTTTAAACTTCTTGAGGTACAGGCCTGCTAACTTTGGATTAAGAATATTTTTGGTATGTTGAATGCAATTGTTTTGATAGCGGGAAACCAAATACATTTCCAGTTTCAACATTATTTGTTCTACAGACATTCCTCTTTAAAAAGAAAAGTATCAGTTGTGTCCAAAAATGCCTGAGATTTGGATTTGGACCACTGAAAATAAATAAAATTCAACAATTTAAACACTGAGCCAGATTAAGATCCCAATATCTCTGGGATTGAACCACCGAAGGCCTTAAAAATGAACATTTCAAAGCAAAAGCTTGTTAAGAACCAAAATCCTCAAGGATATTGTGATATGTTTAATGTGTAGAGTTACAGGTACATGTGCAAACTTTGGAAAAAGACTATTTTTGGCAGGAATGTTCCATTCAATTGTTTTGAAAGAGGAAAACGAGATCAATTTCTGGTTTCAACACTATTTGTTCTTCAGACATTCCTCTATAAATGAAAAAGTATCAGCTCTACGCAAGTGACCCACATTTGGATCCCCATATGTCTAAAATTTAACGATATAGGCCTTAGAAATAAAGACACCAAAACAAAAATGTAAAAGATATTAAAGGAGTAGTTCACTTTTAAAAGAACTTTTGCTGATAATTTACTCGCCCCCGTGTCATCCAAGATGTCCATGTCTTTCTTTCTTCAGTCGAAAAGAAATGAAGGTTTTTGATGAAAACATTCCAGGATTTTTCTCCATATAATGGACTTCAATGGGAACCAAACGGTTCAAGGTCCAAATTACAGTTTCAGTGCAAACTGTTCAAAGGGCTTTAAATGATTCCAGATGATGAATAAGGGTCTTATCAAGCGAAACGATCGCTCATTTAATAAATAAATAAAAAAGTTTAAGTTTTATAAGCTCAAATGCTCGCCTTGCTGTGTTTTGTTCGTGACTCTCCTGTTCGAACTCGTTCATCAAAATGAACGAATCTTTTCCCGAGTCAACTCGTTCATTTCATTCGTTGAATGAACCAAATGACACGAAAAATTATTAATTAATTTTGATGAACGAGTTCGAACAGGAGAGTCACGAACGCGCATCACAGAACAGAGCAAGGCGAGCATTTGAGCTTATAAAACTTAAACTTTTTTATTTATTTATTAAATGAGCGATCATTTTGCTTGATAAGACTCTTATTCATCGTCTGGAATCGTTTAAAGCCCTTTGAACAGTTTGTAGTTTGCACTGAAACGCTCTTTTGGACCTTGAACCGTTTGGTTCCCATTGAAGTCCCTTATATGCAGAAAAATCCTGGAATGTTTTCATCAAAAACCTTAATTTCTTTTCGACTGAGGAAAGAAAGACGTGGACATCTTGGATGACATGGGGGTGAGTAAATTATCAGCAAAAAAAATTAAAAGTGAACCACTCCTACTTCTAAGATATCATTAATATTTTTACTTTGGGGTAAAATGATGAAAAGGTCTTCTTTAACTGTTACCCTTGGTATATAATGAGACAAATATTGCAAAAGTCAACAGACCTACCAATCTCTCTCCTAGCAAAGAAACAGCTTTTCAAGTATTACCAAAAATACTTTCTAATCATTTTTACCCCTCTGTAATCTGGCTCCAAATCACAGGTGGAAATGGTTATTTTGACACCTTCAACAAAATGGTGGATATTCAGTCTCGACATTCAATATTCTGGCTTTTTTCTCCATTTATATACTTCTTTCACCAGAAAAAGAGAGAGAGAGATTAAAATCAACATTTTGAGCTGTGGACCTCAGGTTGATTCGACACAGAATGACGCTTCATTATTATCAGAGAGAGCCGATACTAACTTCCTCCAGACCAGTTCGTTTTCAATGACAGCTTTAGCAAACAAAGCTAATTTAATTCAGCTAATCACCGCTTCAAAACGAGAGATGCGCTCTCAGAATAAAAGGTATAAAAGTTGTCACTGGGACTGTCCCTTTTCAAAAGGTAAACTTTTGTCCAATTTTTAATGAGCTAATAAGTACATTTTAGGTGCTAATATGTACATTTTAAGTGTTAATATGTACATTTTAAGTGCTAATATGTCAATTTCATGAGCTAATATGTCCATTTTAGGTGTTAACATGTATATTTTGGGTGCTAATATGTACATTTCAAGTGTTAATATGTACATTTTAAGTGTTAATATGTACATTTTAGGTGCTAATATGTCCATTTTTAGGAGCTAATATGTCAATTTCATGAGCTAATATGTCCATTTTAGGTGTTAATATGTATATTTTGGGTGCTAATATGTACATTTCAAGTGTTAATATGTACATTTTAAGTATTAATATATCAATTTCAGGAGCTCATATGTCAATTTCATGAGCTAATATGTCCATTTTAGGTGTTAATATGTACATTTTGGGTGCTAATATCTCCATTTCAAGTGTTAATATGTACATTTTAAGTGTTAATATGTACATTTTGGGTGCTAATATCTACATTTCAAGTGTTAATATTTACATTTTAGGTGCTAATATGTCTTTTTTTAGGAGCTAATATGTCAATTTCATGAGCTAATATGTCCATTTTAGGTATTAATATGTATATTTTGGGTGCTAATATGTACATTTCAAGTGTTAATATGTACATTTTAAGTATTAATATATCAATTTCAGGAGCTAATATGTCAATTTCATGAGCTAATATGTCCATTTTAGGTGTTAATATGTACATTTTGGGTGCTAATATGTCCATTTCAAGTGTTAATATGTACATTTTAAGTGTTAATATGTACAGTTTGGGTGCTAATATCTACATTTCAAGTGTTAATATTTACATTTTAGGTGCTAATATGTCTTTTTTTAGGAGCTAATATGTCAATTTCATGAGCTAATATGTCCATTTTAGGTGTTAATATGTATATTTTGGGTGCTAATATGTACATTTCAAGTGTTAATATGTACATTTTAAGTATTAATATATCAATTTCAGGAGCTAATGTCAATTTCATGAGCTAATATGTCCATTTTAGGTGTTAATATGTACATTTTGGGTGCTAATATCTACATTTCAAGTGTTAATATGTACATTTTAAGTGTTAATAATATGTACATTTTAGGTTCTAATATGTACATTTCAGGTGTTCATATGTACATTTTTGGTGCTAATATGTCAATTTCATGAGCTAATATGTCCATTTTAGGTGTTAATATGTCAATTTTGGGTGCTAATATGTACATTTCAAGTGTTAATATGCGCTAATATGTACATTTTAGGTACTAATATGTCCATTTTAAGTGTTAATATGTTCATTTTAGGTGCTAATATGTCAATTTCATGAGCTAATATGTCCTTTTTAGGTGCTAATATGTACCACTAAGGTACCAATATGCAGCCTTTGGGTACAATAGTGTACCTTTTGAAATGGTACAGCCCCAGTGACAGCTTTTGTACCTTTTTTTTCTGAGAGTGTGTGAAAAGCTTTCCCCACACAAAATCAAATTTGGTAATGCAAGATATAGTCAGAATAATTACAATTGTGGCTTTTCAATAACGTCTGCAGATCCGATTAGCATACTGTTTTGCTAGCGGGGCCATTTACAGGCTAAGCTTTTAATTTCCTATCAAGAGACTTTTTAATTTTTTTTTTTGAGTCAAAGCCATGCTTTTTTCCCCAATCAGTTTTTTTTTTTTTTTTGGTGAAAGCCGTCTCTGATCTTGAGGACTGCCGGGGAGTTAAGCATCTTGAGTAATGGAGATTATCAGTGCTCATTTGATGAGGCTAATTATGAAAATCTTTTCTGGAGATAAAATCTAGCTCCATTAATTTCTCAAATCTACACCGCACTGATATTATCCACCCTGTTTTTCACACTTCAGACAATCTGGATGTGGAAGACTCTGATGATGTCGTCATAAATCAATTAAACTCGGAGTGTCGTTACATGACTCCGGACATGAATGAATGAGGTACCTGGAAACAAAGGAGTTAAGTGACTCACCGATTTTAGGAGTGTGTGACCCAGTGAGATCAAGATGGCTGGTGTAGTCGTGCGGATGGTTATCTGTCAAAAGAAAACGAGGCAAAAACTGGTGTGGTTTAATGTTTTCCATATTAATTAATCCGCCTGTGCCATTTCTACACGGGAAACACTCTTTATCCATTCAGCAGATGCTTCGGGAAGACAATATGTCTTTGTTTACAGACGAAAACATCTGTACAGTACTCAGCAGAAATCCCTCAAGACTTATCAAGAACAGGTTTTAGAGAGGAAAAACAGGATGAAGCTTTTAAGCTTTAAATAAACACAAAATAATAAACCAATTTTGTGTAAAGACGTCAGCATTTACTCTTGAAACTAAAATTAAACTAAATGATCTCAGGGATATGGGGTTGATGAAAGGACTGCATGAAAACAACCTGATGTTTACCACATAAATAAATGGTTGGAATTAGAAAAAAAAATACATACATGTTTTTGAACAAAGTGCTCACAAAGCTGCATTTATTTGATACAGTAAAAACAGTAAAATTCTGAAATATTATTACAATTCAAAATAACAGCTGTTTATCATAATATATATATATATATGTAACTTATTCATGTGATTTTCAGCATCATTACTCCAGTCTTCAGTGTCACGTGATCCTTCAGAAATCATCCTAATATGATGATTTGATGCTCAAGAAACTTTTATGATGATTATCAATGTTGTGCTTATACATGTGTTTGTGGAAACGATCACAAACTTTTCACTGGTCCGCAGGAAGAGTTACAAATGTCAATACTTTGAGCGAAAGCAATTGACCTTTTGCCAGGAGTTTGATTGACAGGCGATCTGACCAATCATAACGCTGAATCCGCCATGTTGTCCGACAAACAAACCCAACAGGAGAGTTAGTAGATTAACGTCAGAGGACTTGAACTTGAAAAATGGTGTGTAATGTGTACACTCTTAGAAGAAATGATTCTATTTAGAACCAGAAATCGTTCCGTCCCCTGCTTCATATATGGAACTCCAAAAAACAGTACGGAACTCCAGGGTTCTATATAGAACCATTTTTTTGGTAAAAGGTTCTATTGGCCAAGTATGGAACCCCAGGGTTCTATATAGAACCATTTTTATTTTTGGTAAAAGGTTTTATTGGCCAAGTAAGTAACCACAGGGTTCTATTTAGAAACCTTTTTGGTAAAAGGTTCTATTGGCCAAATAAGGAACCCCAGGGTTCTATATAGAACCTTTTTTTGGTAAAAGGTTCTATTGGCCAAGTACGTAACCCCAGGGTTCTAATATAGAACCATTTTTTGGTAAAAGGTTCTATTGGCCAAATATGGAACCCCAGGGTTCTATATAGAACCATTTTTATTTTTGGTAAAAGGTTCTATTTGCCAAGTAAGGAACCCCAGGGTTCTATATAAAACCTTTTTTGGTAAAAGGTTCTATTGACCAAGTACGGAACCCCAGGGTTCTATATAGAACCATTTTTGGTAAAAGGTTCTATTGGCCAAGTATGGAACCCCAGGGTTCTAATATAGAACCATTTTTTGGTAAAAGGTTCTATTGGCCAAGTATGGAACCACAGGGTTCTATATAGAACTATTTTTATTTTTGGTAAAAGGTTCTATTGGCCAAGTATGGAACCCCAGGGTTCTATATAGAACAATTTTTATTTTTGGTAAAAGGTTCTATTGGCCAAGTACGGAACCCCAGGGTTCTATATAGAACCTTTTTTTGGTAAAAGGTTCTATTGGCCAAGTAAGGAACCCCAGGGTTCTATATAGAACCTTTTTTTGGTAAAAGGTTATATTGGCCAAGTATGGAACCCCAGGGTTCTATATAGAACCATTTTTATTTTTGGTAAAAGGTTCTATTGGCCAAGTAAGGAACACCAGGGTTCTATATAGAACCTTTTTTCGTAAAAGGTTCTATTGACCAAGTACGGAACCCCAGGGTTCTATATAGAACCATTTTTTGGTAAAAGATTCTATTGGCCAAGTACGGAACCCCAGGGTTCTAATATAGAACCTTTTTTTGGTAAAAGGTTCTATTGGCCAAGTATGGAACCCCAGGGTTCTATATAGAACCATTTTTATTTTTGGTAAAAGGTTCTATTGGCCAAGTAAGGAACCCCAGGGTTCTATATAGAACCTTTTTTGGTAAAAGGTTCTATTGGCCAAGTACAGAACCCCAGGGTTCTATATAGAACCCAGAGGAACCCTTTTTAAAAAGTGTATTGAACCTTTTAGGGGCTCCAAATACGTAGCGCCAATAGAACCTTTTAAGGTTCTATATAGAACCTTTTCTTCTAAGAGTGTATTGATGTCTTTCTGCGGTCGAAAAACAACATACCTTCTGATGTTCATTCGTGTTTATTTTGTGCTATAGTGAGTATTAAAGAGATATCGGTTCAAGTGCTGAAAATAATTGTGCAAAACTGTATTTATCGCTTCATTTCGACAAAAAAGGACAACATTTGATGGCTGAGACTTTGTTTTATACGAGAGGTAACCTGTTTTTTGTGTCTGTTGGTGTGTTTAGAGTGTCCACTTTGCTTGTTTTGCGAACACTCAATTGACATATTTATTAACACAGCAGGTGAAGCAAATGATATTCAAAATGACTGAGCGTTAATGTTCTGAGGTTTGGAATCGCACTTGCTCATTTTTAAGAGACTCATAAAATGGCTTTATGTAATGCTCAGTAGGAAAATAATAATTATATCTCATTAGCCAACGAGATCACAGATAAAAAGAGCGCGTTTATAAGTGATTAACATCAGTGGATTTGACCGGGTTTCATTTTCCCACAATGCAGAAGCAAATCAACAAAGGCAGATTATCTGGTTACACCAATCCTCTCAGACCAGTTAGAGTGAAAAAAGCTTGTAAACAACACTAACGTGACATTAATGAGAAGGCTCATTGAAAATCACTCTAAAACAAAGATTTACTCTTCTCTCTGGATGTCCCAGCCATGTGACTCAAAACACGAAGAGGAAAAAAAACAGGTTGTGTTTGGTGTAATCAGTGTGTGCAGCTTTCAAACATCACAGAGCTTGCGCGGTCTCTTCTGGTTTGTGGATTTGAGGGTAAAAGCAGAACAGACAAGCGCAGGTGATTAGGTGCATTTCCACAGCAGAAAACATTGGCCAATTACACAATGTAGCGCTGCATGCTAAAGCGCCAGGACCGCTAGCTGCTGTCCCACTCGAACATCCCGCTTTGATCAAGGGACCAATTATCCTGTCTCCACTCCGCGGCGTAAATTAACTTGTTTGGAGCTTTCAGACAGGAAACAGCTTTCCTTTGCTACAACACACACACTTTGCAGCTTCACTACACCAACCGAAAACTGCTTTTCATCCGAAATGATAATGAAAGTCAGGAGAGCGTTTGAAAGACAAAATATCTCAGTATGGAACATTGCTGAAACAAACAAACAAAAGCTTTACATGACGCCTGAACACAGAAGCTTTCTGAATGCGCGAAAGATGAGGTGGGATCAATTAGACTCAAATGGAGATCCAAAACATCTTCAGCTTAACGTTGACAGGACAAAAACACACGCTGATGGACCACAGCAGTCCCTACACGCAATCTGTGCCAATATCTGCAATGGGGTACTGGATGATGCACATCAAATGAAGCACTACAGGGACTGGCCACTGAAGTATTATGATGTTTATTCCACAGTGATTTCAAAAACACAAAACCAACCAGATCCAAGAAAAATCTGAATGTTACACTTTTTGAGGTACAAAGAAGACTGTATATTTAAATAGGTAATGTCTAATTTGCTTTTTAAGCTGCAGTCTGTACCTTTTCGCACAACACTAGAGCAACTTTTGGAACTGCATGCGTCTTGCGGAAGAACATTGTAGCCGGATCTACTTCTCTGAGTTTATGAAGAACATTGTAGCCGGATCTACTTCTTTGTTTTTATGAAGAACTTTGTAGCCGGATCTACTTTTATGAAGAACATTGTAGCTGGATCTACTTCTCTGTGTTTATGAAGAACATTGTAGCCGGATCTACTTCTTTGTGTTTATGAAGAACATTGTAGCCGGATCTACTTCTCTGTGTTTATGAAGAACATTGTAGCCGGATCTACTTCTCTGTGTTTATGAAGAACATTGTAGCCGGATCTACTTCTCTGTGTTTATGAGGAACTTTGTAGCCGGATCTACTTCTTTGTGTTTATGAAGAACATTGTAGCCGGATCTACTTCTCTGTGTTTATGAGGAACTTTGTAGCCGGATCTACTTCTCTGTGTTTATGAAGAACATTGTAGCCGGATCTACTTCTCTGTGTTTATGAGGAACTTTGTAGCCGGATCTACTTCTTTGTGTTTATGAAGAACATTGTAGCCGGATCTACTTCTCTGTGTTTATGAAGAACATTGTAGCCGGATCTACTTCTCTGTGTTTATGAGGAACTTTGTAGCCGGATCTACTTCTTTGTGTTTATGAGGAACTTTGTAGCCGGATCTACTTCTTTGTGTTTATGAAGAACATTGTAGCCGGATCTACTTCTCTGTGTTTATGAAGAACATTGTAGCCAGATCTACTTCTCTGTGTTTATGAGGAACTTTGTAGCCGGATCTACTTCTTTGTGTTTATGAAGAACTTTGTAGCCGGATCTACTTCTATGTGTTTATGAAGAACATTGTAGCCGGATCTACTTCTCTGTGTTTATGAAGAACTTTGTAGCCGGATCTACTTCTTTGTGTTTATGAAGAACTTTGTAGCCGGATCTACTTCTATGTGTTTATGAAGAACATTGTAGCCGGATCTACTTCTCTGTGTTTATGAAGCACATTGTTGCCGGATCTACTTCTCTGTGTTTATGAGGAACTTTGTAGCCGGATCTACTTCTTTGTGTTTATGAGGAACTTTGTAGCCGGATCTACTTCTTTGTGTTTATGAAGAACATCGTAGCCGGATCTACTTCTTTGTGTTTATGAAGAACATTGTAGCCGGATCTACTTCTTTGTGTTTATGAAGAACATTGTAGCCGGATCTACTTCTTTGTGTTTATGAAGAACATTGTAGCCGGATCTACTTCTTTGTGTTTATGAGGAACTTTGTAGCCGGATCTACTTCTTTGTGTTTATGAAGAACATCGTAGCCGGATCTACTTCTCTGTGTTTATGAAGAACATCGTAGCCGGATCTACTTCTCTGTGTTTATGAAGAACATTGTTGCCGGATCTACTTCTTTGTGTTTATAAAGAACATCGTAGCCGGATCTACTTCTCTGTGTTTATGAAGAACATTGTTGCCGGATCTACTTCTTTGTGTTTATGAAGAACATCGTAGCCGGATCTACTTCTCTGTGTTTATGAAGAACATTGTTGCCGGATCTACTTCTTTGTGTTTATAAAGAACATCGTAGCCGGATCTACTTCTCTGTGTTTATGAAGAACATTGTTGCCGGATCTACTTCTTTGTGTTTATGAAGAACTTTGTAGCCGGATCTACTTCTCTGAGTTTATGAAGAAGATTGTAGCCGGATCTACTTTTATGAAGAACATTGTAGCCGGATCTACTTCTCTGTGTTTATGAAGAACATTGTAGCCGGATCTACTTTTATGAAGAACATTGTAGCCGGATCTACTTCTCTGTGTTTATGAAGAACACTGTAGCCGGATCTACTTCTCTGAGTTTATGAAGAACATTGTAGACGGATCTACTTTTATGAAGAACATTGTAGTCGGATCTACTTCTCTGAGTTTATGAAGAACATTGTAGACGGATCTACTTTTATGAAGAACATTGTAGCCGGATCTACTTCTCTGTGTTTGCCATTAAACTCAGTTTTTAAGTACAAATAAGAAAAAGGATATATCATCTCTTAACAACCTTGCAACTTATGGTAGGTGAGTCTATGACACTTGTGTTAAAAACCAATAAAAAGTTCAATCTGAAATGTTGTCTGTTTTTTCCAACTTTTAGTTGCTTGATAAATGTACCATGGCCCACAAATACGAAAATAAATTATGTCTACAATGACGATGAAAATAACTCATTTTGTACGATCCTAGACCACTGCTGTATTGCCCACCGAAACTATAAACATTAATCAATTATTGTCACACGTTTAATTAATGCGGCCTCCACCAGATATCAATTAAAGAATGGTGCTCTTCGACGAGTCCCTTTAAGTATCTTTCAAGCGGTGCATTCTCTGAATTAACATTTTTTGATGAAGATCCCCAGCCCTGATGTCAAAACCAAATGTCAAACAGCTCCTCAAGCGCTGGAAGTGATTTCTCCAAAAACAGGGTCACACACCTCGCCCTCCAAGTCACTTATGCGACACACATGGGTGTGTGTCCTCATTATACGATCACGCCGAGAAATTAAAACAATCCGTTTCAACGCCTTGTTATTATAGCTAACAAAAAAGCGCCATAATAGCAGTCCACATTTGTGCACTATATTGTAAATGAAATCATTTGATAGCTTTATAAGAAACGGACCCAAATTTAAATAGTTTTGGCGACTTTTTGAGAAAGTACAGGTTTGGGAAGATATGAGGGTGAACCTATTCCCTAAATAAAACACACAATGCTGTTTTGTATACAAATATTACATTAATTGTGTCAATCATTCACTGAATTCAGTCTAGCCAAATTAATCTGCTCCTAAAAAGGCAGAGTTATTCAACCGACAGTCACAAAATTCCCCAAGGCTTGAACAAAGCACTTTCTGAAGTGTCCTGTGTGTGGCAAACACTTGTGAATGTTAATCAAACGCAGAGAGATCTCCGAGCGGACACTGAACAACACACTCCAGCTGACCTGATTAACATCAGCCTCGTTTCTGCATGGGGAGTTTATTCATTTCAATAAAACACAGCTGAAAATATCACTAAACAGCTCTCAGACAAGATTCGGAAATAGTCAATCCTCCATCAGACTGTCTATCATGGACAAATGTTTTATTTTTGCTATAATGCCTAAATAATTATGCATATTTCACTCTATATTCGCCAACCAACCAACCAACCAACCAACCAACCAACCAACCAACCAACCAACCAACCAACCAAGCAACCAGCCAAGCAAGCAAGCAAGCAAGCAACCAACCAACCAGCCAAGCAAGTAACCAACCAAGCAACCAAGCAACCAACCAACCAAGCAACCAACCAACCAAGCAACCAACCAAGCAACCAAGCAACCAACCAACCAACCAACCGACCGACCGACCGACCAACCAACCAACCAGCCAAGCAAGCAAGCAAGCAACCAACCAACCAACCAGCCAAGCAAGTAACCAACCAACCAACCAACCAACCAACCAACCAACCAACCAAGCAACCAACCAACCAACCAAGCAACCAAACAACCGACCGACCAACCAACCAACCAACCAGCCAAGCAAGCAAGCAAGCAAGCAACCAACCAACCAGCCAAGCAAGTAACCAACCAACCAACTAACCAAGCAACCAAACAACCGACCAACCAACCAACCAACCAGCCAAGCAAGCAAGCAAGCAAGCAACCAACCAACGAACCAGCCAAGCAAGTAACCAACCAACCAACCAACCAAGCAACCAAACAACCGACCAACCAACCAACCAAGCAACCAACCAACCAAGCAACCAACCAACCAACCAACCAGCCAAGCAAGCAAGCAAGCAAACAACCAACCAGCCAAGCAAGTAACCAACCAACCAACTAACCAAGCAACCAAACAACCGACCAACCAACCAACCAACCAACCAGCCAAGCAAGCAAGCAAGCAAGCAACCAACCAACGAACCAGCCAAGCAAGTAACCAACCAACCAACCAACCAAGCAACCAAACAACCGACCAACCAACCAACCAAGCAACCAACCAACCAAGCAACCAACCAACCAACCAACCAACCAACCAACCAACCAACCAACCAGCCAAGCAAGCAAGCAAGCAAACAACCAACCAGCCAAGCAAGTAACCAACCAACCAACCAACCAAGCAAGCAACCAAACAGCCGACCAAATAAATAAACATTTTGTACATTACATTTTTAGGACCTTTAAAATGTTTTTTTCTTCCCACCAGAATAAAGCTAAATAAATAATTACAAATTTGGATAATAAAAATAAAACATAAAACATAGGACCATTAAGCTTTAGGGGTTTTTTTTCCACCGGAATAAAGCTAAATAAATACATTTAATCAGATAATAAATAAATGTCATTAAATCAGGGTTATTATACTTAACTAAAAATGAAATCATAAAAACATTTTTATTACTTAAAACAAAAAAAAAAACATCAAATTAATTAATTTTTAAATAATAAAAATATTAAAATACTTAATTTTCAGATAGTTGCCAAAGGAGCATTTCTCATTTTCATGTCAAGTTTCAAATAAACAAAAATAAAAAACTTAATAAAAACTATGCAAAAACAATTCACAAGACACAACAAAATTACTAAAATAAAGTAAAAAAGTATATAGTAAAAAAAAAAATAAAGACTAAAATACTAAAAAGAAAGACTAAAATTTTCTGCACACAGAAAATATATAAATAAATTCTAATTTAAAATGTCGTAAATACTATAATTTCTTAATCAAAACCGGTGACGTTCCACTCGGAGGTGTTCACGTCCCCGTGGTTATGCGTTACTAAATGAATCTGGTCAGGTGGTACAAGTCGGAGCACTCGGAAAATGACCAGTTTACAAGTTGTAATGGCGTGTTTACAGGTGTAAACGGGGGCTAAAACGTTTTAAGTTTGTCCACCTGAACTTCCAGAGGAAGTTGAAACACATTACTTTCATAATGTTCATGAGATCGAAAAGACCGTCTACTCTTCTCCTACTGACCTCATGCGTAAAGATTATGGGAAGAGCTCTAGCCAGACGGGATTTAAACTGGATTTAAAGTTTGGTTTGAGTTGGAAAAACATACCAATCCCAATGTTCTCTCACTGTTCCTGATTTCTAACACACACACACACATTGCATTCAGCTGGCCTCGTGGCTTTCAGGTTCACATGTTTTAGCGTGTGTTTAACTTCATACAAAACATTTTTTTTATGATAATAAAATAATTCTGGGTAGTCTTGTAACAGTCTTGAGTGTGTTACGACTGTATGTGATTGCTAGAGTGCTTCTTACTGGCTCAAGTGAACCCTGCGCCCTTGAGTCTCTATGGTATCTCTTTGCTTAATGAGTCGAATTGCTCATAAAACGAATCACACACCTCTTCTAAACAAGTTTGATTTCTTCTTCATGCGAGAACTGCAGCGGGAGGCTTTTACAGTATCACACTGGCACAGGAACGCGTCTGTCTGTTGCTTTAAGAGCGAGAGCTCACATCCAGGCCGCTTTCTAAATGTAAGTGCCCTACATTGGCGGTCTGCAGGGGGAACGAGCCATTTCGCGGCTCTCAGCTGGCAATGGGGATCAAACTGCTCTGCGCGGCTTTGCCTCCATCCCGCCAGCAGCCCTTTCAGAAGAGCTCTAGTTTCTGTCCAGAACAGATGGAGGAATCAACTAGCTTTAGTGTCAACACCAAACCAAAATTGACCCTATTTACTTAGTTTCGAAATGCACATTCCTGGTCAACATCATGCACAATTCATCCGACCAAGCACTTCCTGTACGTAACTCCCAGTTCTGACTATCCAAACAATTCCTGCAGGATCAAATCTGATTACTATGGAAGCTTGTTTCCGCCATAAAATGAAAAATAGAAAGGGTAATTACGACTTTTTATCTCACGATTCTGACTTTTTTTCTCACAATTGCGAGTTTACTTCTCGCAATTCTGACATTATTTCTCAGAATTACAAGATGGTAAGTCAGAATTGCGAGATATAAAGTCGCAATTGCGAGATATAAAGTCAGAATTGCGAGATATAAAGTCGCAATTGCATGTTATAAAGTCAGAATTGCGAGATATAATGTCGCAATTGCGAAATATAAAGTCAGAATTGCGTGATATAAAGTCGCAATTTCAAGATACAAAGTCGCAATTGCGTGTTATAAAGTCAGAATTGAAATGCGAGATATAAAGTCAAAATTGCAAGTTAAGTCAGAATTGCGAGATATAAAGTCAGAATTGCGAGATATAAAGTCAGAATTGCGAGATATAAAGTCAGAATTGCAAGTTAAGTCAGAAATGCGAGATATAAAGTCAGAATTGTGAGATATAAAGTCAGAATTGTGAGATATAAAGTCAGAATTGTGAGATATAAAGTCAGAATTGCGTGATGTAAAGTTGCAATTTTGAGATACAAAGTCGCAATTTCGTGTTATAAAGTCAGAATTGCAAGATATAAAGTCAGAATTGCGAGTTAAAAAGTCAGAATTGCGAGATATAAAGTCAGAATTGCGAGATATAAAGTCAGAATTGTGAGATATAAAGTCAGAATTGCGAGTTAAAAAGTCAGAATTGCGAGATATAAAGTCAGAATTGCGAGATATAAAGTCAGAATTGTGAGATATAAAGTCAGAATTGCGAGATATAAAGTCAGAATTGCAAGTTATAAAGTCAGAATTGTGAGATATAAAGTCAGAATTGCAAGTTATAAAGTCAGAATTGCGAGATATAAAGACAGAATTGCGAGATATAAAGTCAGAATTGCGAGATATAAAGTCAGAATTGCAAGTTATAAAGTCAGAATTGCGAGATATAAAGTCAGAATTGCGAGATATAAAGTCAGAATTGCGAGTTATAAAGTCAGAATTGTGAGATATAAAGTCAGAATTGCGAGATATAAAGTCAGAATTGCGAGTTATAAAGTCAGAATTGCGAGTTATAAAGTCAGAATTGTGAGATATAAAGTCAGAATTGTGAGATATAAAGTCAGAATTGCGAGATATAAAGTCAGAATTGCGAGTTATAAAGTCAGAATTGCGAGTTATAAAGTCAGAATTGTGAGTTATAAAGTCAGAATTGTGAGATATAAAGTCAGAATTGCGAGATATAAAGTCAGAATTGCGAGTTATAAAGTCAGAATTGCGAGATATAAAGTCAGAATTGTGAGATATAAAGTCAGAATTGCGAGATATAAAGTCAGAATTGTGAGATATAAAGTCAGAATTGTGAGATATAAAGTCAGAATTGCGTGATATAAAGTCAGAATTGCGAGATATAAAGTCAGAATTGCGAGATATAAAGTCAGAATTGCGAGATATAAAGTCAGAATTGTGAGATATAAAGTCAGAATTGTGAGATATAAAGTCAGAATTGCGAGATATAAAGTCAGAATTGTGTGTTATAAAGTCAGAATTGCGAGATATAAAGTCAGAATTGTGAGATATAAAGTCAGAATTGCGAGATATAAAGTCAGAATTGTGAGATATAAAGTCAGAATTGTGAGATATAAAGTCAGATTTGTGAGATATAAAGTCAGAATTGTGAGATATAAAGTCAGAATTGCGAGATATAAAGTCAGATTTGTGAGATATAAAGTCAGAATTGTGAGATATAAAGTCAGAATTGTGAGATATAAAGTCAGATTTGTGAGATATAAAGTCAGAATTGTGAGATATAAAGTCAGAATTGCGAGATATAAAGTCAGATTTGTGAGATATAAAGTCAGAATTGTGAGATATAAAGTCAGAATTGCGAGATATAAAGTCAGAATTGTGAGATATAAAGTCAGAATTGTGAGATATAAAGTCAGAATTGTGAGATATAAAGTCAGAATTGTGTGTTATAAAGTCAGAATTGTGAAATTTAAACTAGCCTATTCTGTGGGAAAAAAAGTTAAAAAAGTTAGTCTTTTTCCCCTTAGAATTGGCCTGATAATTCACAATTGCGAGTTTAAATCTCACAATTCTGAGAAAAGATGTCAGAATTTCGACATATAAACTCGCAATTATGTGTTATGAAGTCAGAATTGTGAGATGAAAAGATTATTTACAATTATTTATTTTATTTTTATATTCAGTGGAGGAAACAAGCTTCCATAGATTACAGAAGAAATGATTTGCAAATACTTTTTTGTTATAGTTGTTGTTTCTAGATGAATACTTTATACACACACACAGAAATACAAGATATATACAGTACCATTCAAAGGTTTTGGGTCAGTAAGATTTTCGAACGTTTTTGAAAAAAAAAATTTCTCTTGACGTCTAAATGTGTACATGCATGTGTGTGTATTTAAATACACAAAATAATTATACACACTACACACACACACATATATTATGTAAACAAAAACTTGCGATTAATCGTTTGACAGCCCTAGTTTTTTTTTTAAATAGAAGTTCAAAAGAGCAGTATTGTTTGATTTCTTTTTAAAATATAAATATTTTTACTGTCACTTTTGATCAATTTATTGCATCCTTGCTGAATAAAAAGTGTTAAAGAAATCGTACTAACCCCAAACTTTTGAACAGTAGTGTAAATACATACATACAGGCCTAAACATGCATGTTATGAACATGTAAATAATAACATGATTTATATTCCACAGTGAGAGAAACAGAATAACGTTGGGCTGTGAAGCGGGACTAAGCCCCGATCCAGCCGTGTTATCCGTCATTGGCAGGTCTCGGCGTGATGCGGCTGGGATCCGGGTCTCATTTGCTTGCTTGTAGAGATAAGCACAGATTTAATTGATGTCTTCCTCAATTTGAAAGAAGTAACATCATTCAAAACTGTCTTTATCTCTACGCAGTGATTCCTCCGGGCCACCGGGGTGCAGCGTGAGCCGACGAGACGGGACGTCCTGAGGGAGCTTGAGAAGAGTTGAGATTGTGTTGCGCAAAACACAGCAAAAAAACAGGAAACTCATGGAAGTGTGATATGATTTTCATGCACTTTTAATGTAAGTTTGTACACCTCAGCTAGCGTTTCACATTGAACTCGAGCGATTTCATGTCAAACCTCTTAAAACGCACGGCACGCACAGCCGTAAACTCAATCTCGTCCTCCCAACCCCTGCTTCTGGTGGGAAAAAAAAATGCTGAAACGATTGCAAAGCGAGTGAATGAAACTCTCAGGCAGCAGGGGATGATAAACTACTTCTGTGAGGCTTAATCAAAACTTTCCACACTCGCACAACAAGCTTTATGTTTGGCTGGAGGTGTGTGTGATGGCATGAGAATTTTAAAAATGCAAAGTGGATTATTTTCCTGAATTCTCATTGGCCCTGATTTTTGTTTGATTAATTGCCTCGCGTGTTTCCTCCCAATTAGGCCTGTGTTTGTGGCACGGGGGCAAGTCAGAATTGTGAGATATAAAGTCAGAATTGCGGGATGAAGTCAGAATTGCAAGATACAAAGTCATAATTGCGTGATATAAAGTCAGAATTGCAAGATATAAAGTCAGAATTGTGAGTTATAAAGTCAGAATTGCAAAACATAAGTCAGAATTGCGAGATATAAAGTCAGAATTACGAGATATAAAGTCAGAATTGCGAGATATAAAGTCAGAATTACGAGATATAAAGTCAGAATTGCGAGATATAAAGTCAGAATTACGAGATATAAAGTCAGAATTGTGAGATATAAAGTCAGAATTGCGAGATAAAGTCAGAATTACGAGATATAAAGTCAGAATTGTGAGATATAAAGTCAGAATTGCGAGATATAAAGTCAGAATTGCGAGATATAAAGTCAGAATTGCGAGATATAAAGTCAGAATTGTGAGATATAAAGTCAGAATTGTGTGAAAGTCAGAATTGCAAAACATAAGTCAGACTTGCGAGATATAAAGTCAGAATTACGAGATATAAAGTCAGAATTGCGAGATATAAAGTCAGAATTGTGAGATATAAAGTCAGAATTGTGAGATATAAAGTCAGAATTGTGTGATAAAGTCAGAATTGCAAAACATAAGTCAGAATTGCGAGATATAAAGTCAGAATTACGAGATATAAAGTCAGAATTGCGAGATATAAAGTCAGAATTGCGAGATATAAAGTCAGAATTGCAAAACATAAGTCAGAATTGCGAGATATAAAGTCAGAATTACGAGATATAAAGTCAGAATTGCGAGATATAAAGTCAGAATTACGAGATATAAAGTCAGAATTGCGAGATATAAAGTCAGAATTACGAGATATAAAGTCAGAATTGTGAGATATAAAGTCAGAATTGCGAGATAAAGTCAGAATTACGAGATATAAAGTCAGAATTGTGAGATATAAAGTCAGAATTGTGTGATAAAGTCAGAATTGCGAGATATAAATTCAGAATTACGAGATATAAAGTCAGAATTGCGAGATATAAATTCAGAATTACGAGATATAAAGTCAGAATTGCGAGATATAAAGTCAGAATTGTGAGATATAAAGTCAGAATTGTGAGATATAAAGTCAGAATTGAGAGATTTTAACTATTCTTAGGGGGAAAAAAGTTCTTTTTGTCTTTTTTTCCCCTTAGAATTGGCCTGATAACTCCCAATTGCGAGTGTAAATCTCACAATTCTGAAAAAGATGTCAGAATTTGACATATAAACTCGAAATTATGTGTTGTAAACTCGCAATTGTGAGAAAAAAGTCAGAATTGTGAAATAAAAAGTCGCAATTCTGTTTTTTTTCCTCAGAATTGCGACTTTTTATCACGCAATTCTGACTTTTTATCTCGCAATCCTGAGAAATAAAGTCCGAATTGCGAGATATAAACTCCACAATTGTGAGTTTATCAAACAACAATTAATTGCCTCGCGTGTTTCCTCCCAATTAGGCCTGTGTTTGTGGCACGGGGCTGCGGAGAACAGGCACGAAATATAAAACAGCCTAATGAGGGAGAAATGTCAGGCTTTGTGAAGACGCCGCAAACTGGAAAATTGCACCACAGATCTGTAAATGACTTGGCAATTATGGATTGCCTTTGACTGTGTACTGACATTTCACTGACTAGACTTGAATGCGTAATTTCCACGCTTAATACGGCAGTTGTTTATCCTGCGATAATCACATGAAACCTGTCTGGGCGTTCAGGAATACTTCACTCTGATTGGTCAATCCTGACACGCTCGGGTAATAATGCTTTTGAATGGCAGTCTGCATTTATTTGATCAAAACTACAGAGAAAAAACAGTTTAAAGGGATAGTTCGCTTTGAAATTAATTTTTGGTATGTTTTATCTTACGTCAACGGCATCCAAGATGTAGGCGTCTTTGTTTCCGCGGTATTTTCAATTTTGGTATTTTTAGGTCAAACCGTTCTCTATCAGTCATATAATGGAGGTCTATGGTCACCACCTCAAAGAGCATGCACAGAGAAGTCCAGATTAAACATGATTTAATGACTCGTAAATGTAAGTACACATTGATGGCCTAAGACACGAAACGAGCGGTTTGAGTAACAGTATTTATATTGCAGTTTTGGGTGTAAGTAATTACTAAGTAATTAGTTACTGTAATTTAATTACTTTTCCCTTGAAAATGTAAAGTAAGGGATTACTCTTCATTTATCTGTAATTTAATTACAGTTACTTCTGGTGTAATTGAGGTAAATACTGTGTGTGGATCAATCCGATCTTATAGCGATTCGTATACGAGGTGTCTAAATCGTACGACCGCACTCGTACAAATTCGTATGAATTATTGTAAAATACGTATGAAAAAAGTGTGAAATGTCATGAGATCAGACATAAAACAAGTGGGTTTAACATCAAAATGTATTGTCTGATGTTAAAAAGTATGTTTTTATAACGTAACCTTCTCCACCTTGGTCTGTTTAAGGATAATTCATGCAATTTTATAGAATTTATTTGAAAGAATTAAAACAAATTAATTTGATGTATTGATATGGGATTTCGAAAGTAATTAGTAATTAAAAGTAATTAAATACTTTTTAGAGAGAGTAATTAGTATAGTAATTTAATTACACTGTTGAAGAGGTCATTTGTAACTAGTAATTAATTACTTTTTTGGAGTAACTTACCCAACACTGTTATATTGTTATCGTTTTCGGTGTGCGCATGCGCCGGAAGTGATCTCTCATGCGTCACTCATTGTTTACACAGAGATTTCGGAAGTTTTACCCTTCACTGTGAAGATCTAAACACATTTCAATATACAAGAAAATCGCAATGGAAGACGATTTCGAAATATCAAAAGACAACGTTGATTTTTTTCGCAACTGAGCGCGAGAGATCACTACCGGCGCTTGTGCAGACCGAAGCGCCCTCAGATCACTTAGACGTGGCGGTGATTACAAGACGTAAAACGATATAAATACTAGGGTTGGGTATCGAGAATCGAGTATCGATTGGAACCGGGACTAACTTTTCGTTTTTCCCGGAATCGTTCAAAAGTTAAAATTTCGATTCCTAGTTTCGATATTCACAGTCCGCCGACCGGAAGAAGAAACCGCCGAACAACACCAATGAAGAAGCGTCTACCGGAAGTGTTGGCATAACGGCGCGAGTCGAACATGAGTAGCTTACGACGGCGGTCCAAAGTGTGGCTTCACTTTTCTAAAAATAACGAAATCTCGGCAAAATGCAAAATTTGTGACAGAAGGAGTATTTCCTTCAGAAAGACCGTTGGTTAGCAAGGTTAGCTAAACTTTTTTGACCCTGCCTCTTAAAAGAATCGGAATCGAGAATCGTTAGGAACCGGAATCGAAACAAGGAATCGGAATCAGAATCGTTTAAAATCAAACGATACACAACCCTAATAAATACTGTTGGTTTTCTCACACAAACCGCTCGTTTCGTGTCTTAGGCCATCAATGTGTACTTACATTTACGAGTCATTAAATCATGTTTAATCTGGACTTCTCTGTGCATGCTCTTTGACCTCCATTATATGACTGACAGACACGAACGGTTTGACCTAAAAATATCAAAATTGAAAATACTGCAGAAACAAAGACACCTACATCTTGGATGCCCTTGAGGTAAGATAAAACATACCAAAAATTCATTTCAAAGCGAACTATCACTCTAACATAAGTGTTTTCTATGGTGAATATATATGGTAACGCTTCCTTTTACAGTCCAGTTACCCATGTAAATACTATGTACTTATTTTAGTAACTACAATTACTGGGTAATAACTAGTACAAACCCTGAACCTACCACTAAACCTAACCCTTTTCCATGTACTTACCTTATATTAGCCAGTACTTTCTAGGTAAGTACACTGTAAGTACTGTACTGTAAAAGGAAGTGTTACATATATATTAAAAATGTAATTTATTCCTCTGATCAAAACCGAATTTTCCAGTCTTCAGTGTCACATGATCCTTCAGGAATCACTCTAACATGATGATTTGATGCCCAAGACACACCTCTGATTATTATCAATGTTGAAATGTCTTCATATCTTCGTGTGACGCTTTTTTCAGGATTCTTCGACGAAAACAAAGTTCAAAAGAGCAGCTTTAATTTGAAATGCACGTTTTTAATGTCACTTTTGATTAATTTGATGCGTTCTCAGGTCAAATATTGGTTTTTGTTTCATGTTTTTGAAAGAAGTGTGTTGTGCATTTATTTGATTTTACTTAAATAAAGCCTTTCAAATCAAAAGAAAATACACGTCTTGGCATAGATACGTGCCTTTTTTTTAAATGCCACTGTTTCTAAAAATCTCCCAACCACAGAAGAACTAGATTCCTCTCACAACACGGTCTTCAATAAAGGTCACATCACACTGGAGACTCAATAGATCCATACTAGTATTGATCACTCATTTGACGTCTTGCCTGAAGAGATGGACACACACGAGCATATCTCCTGACGTATCGATCGTTGATTCGACAACCGATGAGACATCCAAAACATCACGGCGATCTATCGTCTCTGGAAACGTTGAATAGTCTAATTCAGTTCTGGAAGACCTCAACCTAATTTATTAAATTAACACCTTCAACTCTGGAGCTTTATGACAAAAAGAGCAAGATGTGTCGTTACTGGAGAGACGCCTAAAAATGAATCACTGAGTCCCTCTGATGAGAACTGGTGGTGTTAAAGATCTGTACGTGTGAGAAAGACAAAGGGAAGTGTTTTCTGCCCTGATTCAGTCCACCTCCGATCCATTTGTTCTTGTTTCATGCCTACACAGTCCACTTCCTGTGACAAACCTTAAAGTCGGCATGGTGTTTTCTTCCCTATTGTGATGTGCGTCAAAGTGAAACGCAGGGCGGGGCTTGACTTTGTGGCGAATGTAAAAAAATACAACAGGTGGACCAACGAGGTTCAGGCTTTATTAAAGTTTTTAATGTTGTTTATATGTCTATGTGGGGTTTTTATAACTAAAGTTTCATAAAATAACGTCAACACCAATAAATATACAGCATATATCGTTTTTACTGTGATTTAATTACAATAAATGCATGAAAAACTTATATATAAACTCTCAGAAAAAAAGGTACAAAAGCTGTCACTGGGGCTGTACCTTTTCAAAAGGTACACTTTTGTACCCAAAGGCTGCACATTGGTACCTTAGTGGTACATTTAAGCACCTAAAATGTATATATTAACACCTAAAATGTACATATTAGCACCTAAAATGTACTTAGCTCCTGAAATGTACATATTAGCACTTAAAATATACATATTAGCCAGGGACGTGCACAGGAATTTTGAGGGGCAGTTGCTCTGGCCTGAAAAAAGGGCACCCCCCCCCCTCCCTCTTCCCCCCTCACAGGCTATATGAAGGAATATAAGTCAGAGATGAGACACATGATAACAAGAGTTCCTCATATTATTGTTTTTTTTTATTATTACTTATTTATTTTATTTTATTTTTAATTTGAAAAGAAATAATCTGGATTGAATGAAAAAACTTGCTTCTAATTAAAAAAAAACAAAAACAAAACAAAAAAAACGCTTAGATTTCGTGAAAAAATAATAATAATACAATCCTTTTGTAACCTTTTGGCTTCCCGTACATTCAGTTGTGCTTCTTGCTCCTATTCAGTTCTGATGGTAGGCTACGGGCAACTACGCATGATTTGTAGTATGATTGCGTAAAGGGAACAGGAATTCAGGTAGGGAACAGAATCAACTGCTAAACCCAGTGCCGATCTTGACCTCCCCCTGGGGCCCTAAGCAAAATTCTGCCAAGGGGCCCTCTACCTGATCTGTGATGCTGTGAGCTATGTAAACCATTTGCCATTGCCACACAGTCACACCTGACACTTCAGTGCTCCCAATACAATCCTACCTCCTTTAAACAAAACAGTCAAAGAATAAGTACAACAATATAGAAAAGAATTAGGTTCAAACAAACGATATTTATTGAATAGAGTATTTTTTAATTCCTATTAATTTTTTAATTCCATCAGTATGATTTTTTTTATGCATGTTGAAGCAATTCTTTATTTATGGTTATTATTTACTGAGGGATGTGCATCCATATTGATCAGTATGTCCAGCTAATCAACATTTTAAATTCAATATAGCCTATAAATCAATAGTCAATCAATGTCAAATTGTCAACATTGCATTCTGCATAAATAGTGCAGTTGTTTAGAGTTTTTAACTACACTGAGACTAGATAATCAGTGTCTTTATAATGTGTACTTTGATTGGGAGTGCCATCATTCACGTGCATGTATTGTAAAGTATGTCTGGTCTCCACATATTTTTGCTTGAAAAATGCGAGTTTCATTTTGTGACACGCGCGTTTGAACGCACGACACGCGACGCGGTATGTTTTCCGAGCTGCAGTAAACAAACACCGTTGTCGTTTATCAAAAACAAACATAGGCTAATACATTTGTATTTTGCTCTCTTGTCAGGCACAAAGTGATGCAAGAGATGCACTGCCTGCTAGGTTAGCAAGACAGAAAAACATTAAAATTTGCTGAAATCAAACTTAGAGAGGAGAGAACACAAGTTTACCTGATGTTGTTCCCGCAATTCACTCTCATGTTTTTCTTTTCTTCTTCTTCCTCTTTTCGCGACTAGAAGGATAGTTTCGCTTCATTTTGTCATGGATGTTGTACACATTAATTGGCGCGGTACACACGAGATGGAGGCGGCGCCTTAAGTCATTTGCGCACCGGTTGCGCGAACTTGTCTATGGTCGCGTGCAGCGCTGCAGCCATGTAAACAGTTTGCCCTTCCCTTACACTGACTTTCACTTTCGGTGCCCGAATGGAATTGAATGAGGCTTTGAGACTTTTTTATTTTTTATCTAGGCCGCAGAAGATACCGCATTCTATATGAAATTCTGAATCCACTGTAGGATTTTTTTTTTCCCTCGGAAGGGCAACCTGAGTCGAGAAGGGCATATGGGCAGTTGCCCGGGCAACCTGAGCAACCCCCCTGTGCACGTCCCTGCATATTAGCACCTAAAATGTACATATTAGAACCTAAAATTAACATATTAGGACCTAAAATGGACATATTTGCGCCTAAAATGTACCTATTAGCACATAAAATGTACATATTAACACCTAAAATGGACAAAAGTTTACCTTTTGAAAAAGTACAGCCCCAGTGACAGCTTTTGTACCTTTTTTTCTGAGAGTGTATTATATATATTATATATTATTATATATACTTATATATTTTAAAGACGGCAACAATCAGAATCTCCTCCGTTTTCGACAACAGTGATAGACCGGATGTATCGATTAGCTCTTCGCTGATTGGCTAGCGCAACAAAGCGGCATGCGAATCTTCCGCTCGAGTTCAAATTTTTCAACGTTCGCGGCAAAACGCGTCGCCCAATTCGCGTCATTCGCGACGCCCGGCGCCTATTCGCGTCTTTGCATTGACTTTGTATGTAATCTACTCGCGCAAACGATTAAATTCGCGTTCGTGAACACACCGCAAGGGATACAATTATTGACTACAGGGGGACTTTAAGCTTATATGCGGCAGACAAAATCCAGTGGGAACTGGAAAGTTGCGTGCAGTCCTACGCTACGTCACCGAACTACTTCGTCTAATATTCGCGGTACTTTAGTCCGCGATGGAAATGCAGAAAGCAACAGGTTGTGGGTGAAAAAAACTTCCTGGGACAATTTACTCCGGGTAATTCCGGCTGTTGAGATCTTCGTGACCTTGAATGGAGCCGTAATTGATTGCTTGGGAAATTCTTTTAAAAGCACTTCCCAATCGCGTGCCAAATGTAAAAGCTTTTTTAAAAGCCCCTCACATTCCAACACGACCTTCCCGTTACGTGCCGTTCGAAAAACAAGTCCTTTTAAACAAGCAGGTTATGGGTCCGGCGATTGATTCGACGATACCTAATCAAGTGTCTCCACACACACACACACACACACACGGGGGAATGGAGCCAATTAACTCAGGCATGGGGACGTTTGTGAAATCTGTGACTGGCAGAAGCGTCCAGCGAGTGTCTCCGGGCATTTATTACGAGCCGTTTGATTTATGCGACACTATCAGGCTCCCCAGTGTGTGTGTGTGTGTGTGTTTCCCCGGCCTCTCAAACACGGCGTGATGGACCGGGAGTCTTATTGATTATCTGCCCGTATCAGCGCAGACGCCCAGAGATGATGAGAGACTCTTAGCGCCTCCCGAACACACACAAGCACTCCAGCACAGGTAATGGCAGGCATTAATTAAAGCCTGGTGACAAAGCCTGTAGTCTGAGAACGGGTAAAGCTAAAGCACCTTTATTAGCATACTGAGGGAAATAATTGGCACCTTGCACTGCGGAGAGGCGTGCATTAGCGGCTTAATGCGGTTAACAAACTGTGTGCTTTATTTATAATAATACTATTATTGTGTAAGAGTAATTATTGTGAAGCACTCCGCTACATGTATGTTGTCACAAAAGATTAAATTGTTAATGTTATGTCTTTGTTCTATTACCACCGTTTTAGATAGTAAATATGTTCTAAATCATAAAATCCAGAAAAGGGTCTAATGATGTAAAAAAAAGTTAATAATTAATTAAATGTTTAAAAATGCATGAATTTAATTAACTAAATATTTTAAAATATTCAAAAAACATGAATAATTAATTAAATGGTTAAAAATGAGTGTAATTAATTATGCATGTTTTTTATTGTTAAAATATAATTAAATAATTTCCGAAATTTCCGCAAAAGTAAAACATTTCATAGTGTGTTATTAATGTAATATATATAGATATATATATATATATATATATATATATATATATATATATATATATATATATATATATATATATATATATATTAGGGCTGTGCAAAAATTAATTGCGATTAATCGCATCCAAAATAAAAGTCTGTGTTTACATAATATATTTGTGTGTGCTGTATATAATTATTTTGTATATATAAATACACACACATGCATGTATATATTTAAGAAAATGTGTTATTCATATATAAAATATTTATAATTATAAAATATAGATTAAGTATATATATATATATATATATATATATATATATATATATATATATATTTATATATACACAGAATTTAAGCGCAAATAATTCTTAAATATATACATACATATATGCTGTATATAATTATTTTGTATATATAAATACACACACATGCATGTATATATTTAAGAAAATGTGTTATTCATATATAAAATATTTATAATTATTAAATATAGATTAAGTATATATATATATATATACACAGAATTTAAGCGCAAATAATTCTTAAATATATACATGCATGTATGTGTATTTATATATACAAAATAATTATATACAGCACACACAAATATATTATGTAAACACAGACTTTTATTTTGGATGCGATTAATCGCAATTAATTTGTGCACAGCCCTAATATATATATATATATATATATATATATATATGTGTGTATATGTGTATATATATATATATATATATATATATATATATATACACACATATATATATTGAGGTTTTATGAATTTGATTGATTAGACATGCTTTTTGATAAAAGGTAATCAAAATATCTAATACCTTTTGTTAAAAGGTAATCAAAGAAAACAAATTTCCGAAGAAATAAAATAGTAAAAATTGGAATTTGGGGATTTTGGAATCCCCAAATTGGAATTTTATGAACCCAATTGGAATTTTATTTATTTTTAATATTTATTAAATATTTTAATATTTATTAAATAAATAAAATGATTTAATTTTTCTAAAACTGTTGTTGTATTAGTTTCAGGATTTCAATTAATTAGACTTAATCTACATAGACTAAAATGTGACATTAAAATAGAATGCAGGCAAAAATTCAAATGAAAAAAAAAAAAAAAAAAAAGAATCCAGAAAAATTGAACCGAGAAAATGGAATTCAGGAAAAAATAAAAGAATGAAATCCAGTCACAAGTCAAAATATTGGTTCTCCTTAAGAAAACAATGCCAGCTGCTGGGCGGTCTGCTGAAACAGATGTGTGTGAAACCTGTCCGTTTGTGTGCAGACGAAGTGCGTTTAACTGCATAAAACCGTAATCAGGCGCTAAACGCTTAATTAGCCCCCAGCGGACGCTCTCACACACAAACAAACACCAGCGTTTGATTTAACCTGACTACAGCCTTACACACTCCAGAGAGGGCTTTGATGTGGAAATGGACACATTCATGATTGCATGTGATGCTGAGAATTATGCTAAATAATGATAAATACACTGATAATTATGCATAATGATCAATAACGATAAAACGGATAATTCTAGTTCCACTGATTGATCAAGTCGTCGTTCCAGCTGTGCAAATATACAGGATATAAAACCAGCTGATGTGAACACCTGTTAATTCACCAGTGCAAACCAGCTGTACGACAGTGGACATCTTAGAAGCGTCACAGACACTTTTCCTCTAGCTTTTCCTCCAAGATGTGTGAAACCACAAAACTACAGTACAGTAAAAAGGTGAAAAATGCGATATATTTCATATATTCCCCATTGTTGCGGCTCCTCTCTTTACAGTCTGTCAGTAATGCGCGGTATAGTTCCTGTCTCCATGAAGCCCCTCCTTCTGAAAAGCACAATGTGCTCTGATTGGTCAGCTGGAGTGGCATTTTGAGATTGGTCAACATTTCGAACATGTTTGGGAGATGCCCCGCCCCTAATTACCATAACCGCGAGTTTCAACACCAACTCAACATAAACAGGCCACGCCCCTTTATTTACATATGCCTTTTTATTTACAATATTGTGACGTGCGTTTCTGGAAGAAAAGTCACGTTTTTCTCGAGAGTTCAGAAACAGTGACACTAATATAGAGAATAACCAACACTATCTCACGCCCAAGTCGTACGAATTCGACGAATGAGTAAAAAATGTTTAATTCGTACGACCTCACTCGTACGAATTTGTACGATTTGTCTAAACCCACGTGACGGTTAGGTTTAGGGGCGGGGTAAGGGGTAGGTCATTCGTACGAATTCATACGAATTGGCCAATTCGTAAAGTATGTACGATTTAGCGAAATCGTACTAATTCGTACGAGTGAGGTCGTATGAATTGTTACGAATTAGCCACTTTTTAATCATTCGTCGAATTCGTACGATTTGTCCAAACCCATGTGATGGTTAGGTTTAGGGGCGGGGTCAGGGGTAGGTCATTCGTACGAATTCATACGAATTGGCCAATTCGTAAAGTATGTACGATTTAGCGAAATCGTACTAATTCGTACGAGTGAGGTCGTATGAATTGTTACGAATTAGCCACTTTTTAATCATTCGTCGAATTCGTACGATTTGTCCAAACCCATGTGATGGTTAGGTTTAGGGGCGGGGTAAGGGGTAGGTCATTCGTACGAATTCATACGAATTGGCCAATTCGTAAAATATGTACGTTTTAGCAAAATCGTACTAATTCGTACGAGTGAGGTCGTATGAATTGTTACGAATTAGCCACTTTTTAATCATTCGTCGAATTCGTACGATTTGTCCAAACCCATGTGATGGTTATGTTTAGGGGCGGGGTAAGGGGTAGGTCATTCGTACGAATTCATACGAATTGGCCAAATCGTAAAATATGTACGTTTTAGCAAAATCGTACTAATTCGTATGAGTGAGGTCGTATGAATTGTTACGAATTAGCCACTTTTTAATCATTCGTCGAATTCGTACAACTTGGTCGTGAGATCAGGTTGGAATAACTCTGTTTTGTAACTCTGCAAACATATTTAAGCTGAACGTTAAAAAAGCATAGTTTTAGAAAGTCAAATCAATGCATTAATGCTTTAATCTGAATTGCATCTGTTTCTTCATGAATTCCCAGATGGATTCGATGACGGTGAGATCCGATCTCAGATCTGTGTGCTTCACATCACTTCGTTTCATACAAACATTTTTCCTAAATCTTGATTAGCACAACATTTGCAAAAGGGAATGTAAAAGATTAAAACGTCCTCGTCATAAATGAACAATAAATCCGACAATCCTCCCTGGTATTTAACATTTGAAAGATGTTTTCCATAAAATCATATTAAAGGACTCATATCCTAAACCTTTGATTTATTTCCCTGTGGTTTATTCCTAATATCAGTCAAGACTTTCACTATACGCTTCCTTATAACAATAATCCAAAAGAAGGTTTTGTGGATCTCACGATAAAAGTGAGGAGATTTTTGAGTGTCTGCGAGAGACGTTTAATTCACAAAGTCCATCTCCATTTACTGATCGTCCGCCCGAGCTCATGATACAGAGACGCGACAGGAGTCAAAGAGCCAGAAAATGAGAAAAGCTCTGAAAGCGACGACGCGTGACGCAGATGCATGCTGGTTTAGGAAGCGGAGAGGAGGACACTGCTAATGTTTGGAGGAAAAAAAAACTGGAAAAAAAACTTGGAACAAAAAAATGACCAATCACATCACCATAGCAACAGCTTAATATAGAACAGCCTAGCAACCACCCTAGCAACACCTTAGTAACCACCTATCAGAACATTCTAACCACTGCCCAGCAGAATATCCTAAAGGGCCCCTGACATGTCAGTTATTTTATTATTTTATAATGTTTCCTGGGTTGCCCTTATAATGTTAGTATGATTTTTTAGATCAAAAATAGTCATAATTTAGAAATAAAAGGCAATTTTCATAGCCTGATTTTAGCCTCTGATTTGAACGCTCTGTTTGAAGGGGCGTGTCTGCTGTGGGATTCAGTGTAACCGCCCACTGCTGTGATTGGCTGTGGGATTCAGTGTATCCGCCCACTGCTGTGATTGGCTGTGGGATTCAGTGTAACCGCCCACTGCTGTGATTGGCTGTGGGATTCAGTGTAACCGCCCACTGCTGTGATTGGCTGTGGGATTCAGTGTAACCGCCCACTGCTGATTGGCTGTGGGATTCAGTGTACCCGCCCACTGCTGTGATTGGCTGTGGGATTCAGTGTAACCGCCCACTGCTGTGATTGGCTGTGGGATTCAGTGTAACCGCCCACTGCTGTGATTGGCTGTGGGATTCAGTGTAACCGCCCACTGCTGTGATTGGCTGTGGGATTCAGTGTAACCGCCCACTGCTGATTGGCTGTGGGATTCAGTGTAACCGCCCACTGCTGTGATTGGCTGTGGGATTCAGTGTACCCGCCCACTGCTGTGATTGGCTGTGGGATTCAGTGTAACCGCCCACTGCTGTGATTGGCAGTGGGATTCAGTGTAACCGCCCACTGCTGTGATTGGCTGTGGGATTCAGTGTAACCGCCCACTGCTGTGATTGGCTGTGTGATTTAGTGTAACCGCCCACTGCTGTGATTGGCTGTGTGATTCAGTGTAACCGCCCACTGCTGTGATTGGCTGTGTGATTTAGTGTAACCGCCCACTGCTGTGATTGGCTGTGTGATTTAGTGTAACCGCCCACTGCTGTGATTGGCTGTGTGATTTAGTGTAACCGCCCACTGCTGTGATTGGCTGTGATTCAGTGTATCCGCCCACTGCTGTGATTGGTTGTGGGATTCAGTGTATCCGCCCACTGCTGTGATTGGCTGTGGGAGTCAGTGTAACCGCCCACTGCTGTGATTGGCTGTGGGATTCAGTGTAACAGCCCACTGCTGTGATTGGCTGTGGGATTCAGTGTAACCGCCCACTGCTGTGATTGGCTGTGGGATTCAGTGTAACCGCCCACTGCTGTGATTGGCTGTGGGATTCAGTGTAACCGCCCACTGCTGATTGGCTGTGGGATTCTGTGTACCCGCCCACTGCTGTGATTGGCTGTGGGATTCAGTGTAACAGCCCACTGCTGTGATTGGCTGTGGGATTCAGTGTAACCGATCACTGCTGTGATTGGCTGTGGGATTCAGTGTAACCGCCCACTGCTGTGATTGGCTGTGGGATTCAGTGTAACCGCCCACTGCTGATTGGCTGTGGGATTCAGTGTACCCGCCCACTGCTGTGATTGGCTGTGGGATTCAGTGTAACAGCCCACTGCTGTGATTGGCTGTGGGAGTCAGTGTAACCGCCCACTGCTGTGATTGGCTGTGGGATTCAGTGTAACCGCCCACTGCTGTGATTGGCTGTGGGATTCAGTGTAACCGCCCACTGCTGATTGGCTGTGGGATTCAGTGTAACCGCCCACTGCTGTGATTGGCTGTGGGATTCAGTGTAACCGCCCACTGCTGATTGGCTGTGGGATTCAGTGTAACCGCCCACTGCTGTGATTGGCTGTGGGATTCAGTGTAACAGCCCACTGCTGTGATTGGCTGTGGGATTCAGTGTAACCGCCCACTGCTGATTGGCTGTGGGATTCAGTGTAACCGCCCACTGCTGTGATTGGCTGTGGGATTCAGTGTAACCGCCCACTGCTGATTGGCTGTGGGATTCAGTGTAACCGCCCACTGCTGTGATTGGCTGTGGGATTCAGTGTAACCGCCCACTGCTGTGATTGGCTGTGGGATTCAGTGTAACCGCCCACTGCTGATTGGCTGTGGGATTCAGTGTAACCGCCCACTGCTGTGATTGGCTGTGGGAGTCAGTGTAACCACCCACTGCTGTGATTGGCTGTGGGATTTAGTGTAACCGCCCACTGCTGTGATTGGCTGTAGGATTTAGTGTAACCGCCCACTGCTGTGATTTGCTGTGGAATTCAGTGTAACCACCCACTGCTGTGATTGGTTGTGGGATTCACTGGAACCGCCCACTGCTGTGATTGGCTGTGGGATTCAGTGTAACCGCCCACTGCTGATTGGCTGTGGGATTCAGTGTAACCGCCCACTGCTGTGATTGGCTGTGGGAGTCAGTGTAACCACCCACTGCTGTGATTGGCTGTGGGAGTCAGTGTAACCACCCACTGCTGTGATTGGCTGTGGGATTCAGTGTAACCGCCCACTGCTGTGATTGGCTGTGGGATTCAGTGTAACCGCCCACTGCTGATTGGCTGTGGGATTCAGTGTAACCGCCCACTGCTGTGATTGGCTGTGGGAGTCAGTGTAACCACCCACTGCCGTGATTGGCTGTGGGAGTCAGTGTAACTGCCCACTGCTGTGATTGGCTGTGGGATTCAGTGGAACCGCCCACTGCTGTGATTTGTTGTGGGATTCAGTGTACCCGCCCACTGCCGTGATTGGTTGTGGGATTCAGTGTACCCGCCCACTGCTGTGATTGGCTGACATGCTTGCATATGAAATAGCCTACGCTATCTCACAACCAATTCGTACGAATTCGTACGAGTGATTCAAAAGTGGCTAATTCGTACTAATTCATACGACCTCACTCGTACGAATTTGTACGATTTGTCTAAACCCACGTGACGGTTATGTTTAGGGGCGGGGTCAGGGGTAGGTCATTCGTACGAATTCATACGAATTGGCTAATTCGTAAAATATGTAAGATTTAGCAAAATCATTCTAATTCGTACGAGTGAGGTCGTACTAATTGTTACGAATTAGCCACCTTGTAAAATTCGTACGAATTCCCGTGAGATCGGGTTGGAAATAGCTACGTATTACATGAAACTCTCTCGAATACTTTTACTATTATAGGTTTTTATTACAGCTATCGAGATTAACGAATCGTGAGATGTTTTTAAAGTATTTAGATCTATTCCCATCACATAAAATGTTTTGATCAACAGTCTGTCGATCGCAAGAATGAAGATCACGCACTTTCTGCACTCTCTCTAATTCTTTCACCAGTGCAAACGTCAAAAAACCTCAGAAAGTGAACATTTCATGTCAGAGGACCTTTAAAGAAAAAGTTTGTCTCGAATTTTAATTTTTGGTTAACCTACCCCTTTAAAAGTTACTTCAACTGAGGACACCTCAACAACCGCTTGGCAACACCCTAGTAACCACACACAACACCATGACTGACAGCAGCCTATCAATCGGCCAGAGCACATCAACAACATGCAGCACTCAAAAATAATACGCTTTACTTGCTCATATTTATACTTATTAAAGCTTGTTCACTCCAAGGATGATAACTACAGCAATAACGATTTAATAATAGTCATATATATCATATAACACAATTGCTGGGGTTTTATTATCAAAAACGCTAGTGGTGGCGGGCAATAAAAAAAATATTGGGAAAGAGTTAATCAGGGTTAGAATTAAATATTTCAAATAGTCTCTCTTATTTCAAATAGTCTAATTAATTTATATATAATTATATATATATAATTTATGTTTTCAAAAATGCATTTATAAGTTTCATTAATAATATATATTTTTTTTATAATTTATGTTTTCAATTTACAGCAATAACTAGAAAATGTTATAGCTATAAAGTAAATCTGGATACAAATTCACACTAAAATCGGCACTTTTGGCAAAAAAACAAAAAAAAAACGAAAATTCATGCAAATATATATATATATATATATATATATATATATATATATATATATATATATATATATATATAACACAATTGCTGGGGTTTTATTATCAAAAACGCTGGTGGTGGCGGGCAATAAAAAAAATATTGGGAAAGAGTTAATCAGGGTTAGAGTCAAATATTTCAAATAGTCTCAGAAAAATGCATTTATAAGTTTCATTAATTATATATATATATATAATTTATGTTTTCAAAAAATGCATTTATAAGTTTCATTAATAATATATATTTTTTTTATATAATTTATGTTTTCAATTTACAGCAATAACTGGAAAATGTTATAGCTATAAAGTAAAGCCGGATACAAATTCACACTAAAATCGGCACTTTTGGCAAAAAAACAAAAAACGAAAATTCATGCAAATCGTCATATAAACCCTTGTTTGCACGACACAAGCTGTCCAGAGAGCGAGCGAGAGTCCCGATCTGAGATGAATGGATGAACGCCTCGCTCTCTCCGTGTGATGTGCTGTTCATTTAACCAGGACTCAAAACAGCTTCGCCGGACACAGCGTGAAGCTCCCGACACACAGATATATCAGGCCCAGAGCACACAACAGCGGCGTGTCCCTGATAAAGCCTGCGATTTCAGCCGGGGGCTCGGGAGGGACGGCGTGCGGCGAATGGTAATGCGTTTTATCTGTCCCTTTCAGAAACAAACATCTCAGAGGCGAAGCTGGACTCCTGCAATCTCAGACACACGTTCAAACGGGGAACGACCCGTTTAAGTGTCATCGAATCAGAAAAGACACTCCAGTGAAGCAGAAAAATCACAAATGAGATCTTTTTAATAATTCAACCGCTTCTCAGACACCAATAAGATTAAATGGAAGGAAAATGGAGATGTCGACCGAGAAAAAAAGACACCAGTAATCTCATATTCCTCTCAGACTGAATTTGCCAAGATGGTGAAATCTGTAATCAAGCAAAGGTCAAACAGGTGGTAATATATTACAGTTCAATAAAAACAATATTGTTGGTTTAACTTAAAAAAACCTTTAAGTTCATTGAAAATGGAAAAATTGAGTTAATACAATGAAGGAGATTCATTTAATCACCAGAAACTCAAAATAGTATGTTATCTGAACTACATAAATTATTTAAGTAGATTTGACAAAAGAAAAAAATGTTGTGATTACAAATCATGAGAATATTTATTTACAGTGTACATATCAGTCACTCTTAGAAGAAATGGTTCTATTTAGAACCAGAAATGGTTCCATCCACCGCTTCATACATGGAACTCCAAAATGGTTCTATATAGAACCAGAAATGGTTCCATCCCCCGCTTCATACATGGAACTCCAAAATGGTTCCATTTAGAACCAGAAACGGTTCCATCCCCTGCTTCATACACGGAACTCCAAAATAGTTCTATATAGAACCAGAAATGGTTCCATCCCCCGCTTCATACATGGAACTCCAAAATGGTTCCATTTAGAACCAGAAACGGTTCCATCCCCCGCTTCATACATGGAACTCCAAAATAGTTCTATATAGAACCAGAAATGGTTCCATTAACTGCTTCATACACGGAACTCCAAAATAGTTCTATATAGAACCAGAAATGGTTCCATTAACCGCTTCATACACGGAACTCCAAAATAGTTCTATATAGAACCAGAAATGGTTCCATTAACCGCTTCATACACGGAACTTCAAAATAGTTCTATATAGAACCAGAAATGGTTCCATTAACCGCTTCATACACGGAACTCCAAAATAGTTCTATATAGAACCAGAAATGGTTCCATCCCCCGCTTCATACACGGAACTCCAAAATGGTTCTATATAGAACCAGAAATGGTTCCATCCCCCGCTTCATACACGAAACTCCAAAATGGTTCTATATAGAACCAGAAATGGTTCCATCCCCCGCTTCATACATGGAACTCCAAAATGGTTCTATTTAGAACCAGAAAAGGTTCCATCCCCCGCTTCATACATGGAACTCCAAAACGGTTCTATATAGAACCATTTTTTGGTAAAAGGTTCTATTGGCCAAGTACGGAACCCCAGGGTTCTATACAGAACCCAGAGGAACCCTTTTTTAAGAGTTCATCGAACCTTTTAGGAGTTCCAAATACGTAGCTCTGATAGAACCTTTTAAGGTTCTATATAGAACCTTTTCTTCTAAGTGTGAAGAGGTATCTTACAAAATCCCTTTCAATGTGCAAGTCTTTAATAGTACTCCCTCAAGTCTCTTGAGCTGTGAAAGAAAATCTCTAAGCAGTAAAAGTTGAAATACACCACACACACACACACACACGCATCTCTATACGGGTCAGAATAATCTGCAATGCAGAGGCTCTGAACTAGAATCCCGAAACGAGATACTGGGGCAACTACACACACGTCTGAAGGTAAACACACCTGCATAACCGCACAGGTTAACATGCGCAGGCGACACAGAATAAACACACACATACACACACCTGCCGGAGAGTGACACTGAAGACAAGACTGACTCTTCATTCACCAGAAGTGCTTTGTGTTTTATGTTCAGCTTTACAAAGTCATAAACATCACATCCAATCAAATTCCTTTGGTGAAACCCTGTCATTAGCGAACGGACGATATTGTGTGATTATAATCAGCTCGCCGTGTGTTAGCACACATCCTAATGAACACACAAGTGTGATGGCACGACCTCCCGGAGCAAAGCTTTTCTCCTTCACTTAAGCGCTCCTGCAGGCTTTCTAACAGCAGAAACACAGGCGACGCGGTAACAACCTCATTACTTGAGACCTTGGGCTTTCGCTGGAGAAGATGGGATGTAAATCAAGCATTTATCGCCTGTAATCTCTCTGAGAGTTGAAGAGGGTGAACGTAAGATTCAGCGCGAGCCACAGCTGCTCTATTTATGATATGATACACTCTTCTCTTCATATGCGGAGACGTGATGTGTGTCGCTGCTTTAGGCTGCTCAGACTCTTTAGATGATGATGAAATCGAGAAGGACACTGACATGCACATCAAGTCTCGTTTGTGGTCTAATAAATTGCGCAGCAGTAAAATCAGCTTTGATTGTCCAGTGACGAGAGCTATTTTTCATGTTTTCATGACTAACCGGGAGTGTGAGTGTCTTTTTCAAGGGCACTATATTTTATATGCACACACACAGCTCTCCCACGGGTGTTTATGGGTACTTGAAAAGCCAGTTAAAACATCACAACAATATTTGAAGGACTGACCTGAGCCTTAACTGGAAACTAGAATACCATAGAGACGCCTTAGCAACCCCATAGCAACACCTTGGCAAACTGACAGCATCCTAGTAACTTATTAATGTGTCTTTATACATGGCAAAAATGATACGAAGGATTTTAAAAATTGCATGTATATGAATGATAGATTTGAATCATAACTAAAGACCAGAATAACATAGAGACACTTTAGCAACCGCATAGCAACACCTTGGAAACCTAACAACAGTGTAGTTTATTACATATGTCAAAAAAATTAAATCTATTTGTATATATGTCAAAAATTCTATATTTGAAGGATGAAAAAAAAAAAATATATACATATATATATATATATATATATATATTTGTATATGTCAAAAATTAGATATATTTAAAGGATGACAAAAATTATATACATTTGTACATAGGCCTATGTCAAAAATTATATATATTTGAAGGATGAAAAAAAATTTGCATATGTAAAAAATTATATATATTTAAAGGACGACTATATATATATATATATATATATTTGTATATGTCAAAAATTACATATATTTGAAGGATGAAAAAAAAATTTTGCATATGTAAAAAATTATATATATTTAAAGGACGACTATATACATATATATATTTGTATATGTCAAAAATTATATATATTTGAAAGATGGAAAAAAAATTTGCATATGTAAAAAATTATATATATTTAAAGGACGACTATATATATATATTTGTATATGTCAAAAATTACATATATTTGAAGGATGAAAAAAAATACTTGCATTATGTAAAAAATTATATATATTTAAAGGATGACTATATATATATATATTTATATTTGTATATGTCAAAAATTATATATATTTAAAGGATGACTATATATATATATATATATATATATATATGTGTATGTCAAAAATTATATATGTTTGAAGGATGACAAAAATGATATATATTTGTATATAGGCCTATGTAAAAAATCATATATATTTGAAGGATGACAAAAAAAATATATTTATTTGCATATGTCAAAAATTATATATATTTAAAGGACAACAAAAAATATTTCTATATGTCAAATTATATATATTTGAAGGATGACAAAAATATATATATATTTGAAGGATGGATTTGGACCATAACTAAAGAACAGAATACCATAGAAACACCTTAGCAACCACATAGCAACACCTTGGCAACATCACAACATAATTACAGATATTTAGCACATTTTTTAGGAATATGTCAGCAAAATTCCTTAAATGCTTTAAAAGTCATAGTAATAGCTTGAAATATGAGAATTTTACATAAAAAGCTGGTTAAAGTATGACAGTGACATTTTAAGGACAGATCAGAAAATCATATCACACAAATTATATATATTTGTATATATGTCAAAAATTATATATATTTGAAGGATGACTATATATATAACTATATAGTCATATATATATATATATATGACTATATATATATATATATATATATATATATATATATATATATATATACATATATGTATATGTATATGTATATATATATATATATATATATATAGATTAGAAGGATGGATTTGGACCATAACTAAAGACCAGAATACCATAGCAACCACATAGCAACACCTTGGCAACATCACAACATCATTACCGATATTTTAGTACATTTTTTAGGAATATGTCAGAAAAATACATTAAATGCTTAAAAAAGTTATAGTAATAGCTTGAAATATGATAAAGTAGTACAGACCAGAATATCATATCACACCATAGCAACCACATAGCAACACCTTGGCAACCTGACAACATCCTACCATCACGCATGGGCAAACACCACTCACATTTCACAGAACATCTAGTTTTCTCATACGCACATATTATTTGCATGTTTAATAAAAGCGCACACGAGCTTTGGTGATTGGAACCGCGTTGGTCTACAGTTAAACTCTCAAACGGCCATCTCTAATTGCAGTCAAGCGATGCAGTAAACCTCTCCTCCCACTCCTGACCGTCACGTCACATTTAACGTCCCGCTGAGAGGGGTGCGAAAGACCCCCGCCGCCCCCAGGGGCCTGAGTCGGCACAGCTCGCCCCGCTAAATTGGATTTTAAATGCAGATAATTGTTGCTCGGTTGAGAATGGAGCTATTTCCAAAGATGCATCGTCCACACAAACACCAGACAGTGATTCATGATCACCTTCTAGGGGTTTGCAATTAACCGGAGGCGGTCCTGCTGGAGACACGGCACTGTAAACCACTGTGTACTTTAGTTAATGCGCTCTACTTTCAGCATCGGTACACTGTTGCCATTAGAAAGGCAAGCAATAAACATGCTAGATCACAAATAGGAGAATTGTGCCTCTCGTCGTCACATAAAAATGCACTATTACAGGAAAAAGTGCAGCGAAAATGTATTATATTTGTAGAACAAAGTCTGAATGTCTTTGTCCATTAAAACAAGGCTGCTTTTCCGGTTTTGCATTTGGAAGATATGAAAGTGAATATATTAGACATGCCATAATCTTTCTCTAACAGAACTTATTCAAATCTCTTAAACGAATCCGTTCTCATGGCTAAAAGGCAGGATTTGAGCAGGTTTTACTCCTGAGGGTGTTTAAGGTGCCAAGACTCAGAGCAGTTGAGAACGTAACCTTGATTAGGAGAGAGAGAGAGATCTGCACTTGCTTTGATGGAATTTATTGGCTGAAAAAGGCATTTTGCATTTAGTAAACAAACACAATAAAATGGACAAAGTAGTGTTATTTACGATGAGCATTGAGGCAACCTAAAAATCTGATTGTGCATCAGGTTCCGTTGACTTTTTAAGTTGTCTCAACAACTCCTTTCTTACAGTGTACAGCTCTCTGACACACACAAACGAGGGAGTGGAGAGGAAATCTACTGCGAGAGCTGTTTATTTAACACCCGACCTCATTTACTTGGCCTGAACAGTGAGTTCAGCGTTGCTGTACTGCTCTCTTTCTGAGAGACCAACCTGTACGAGATATTTCACAGCACTGTTAATCTGCTTACAGACATCTACCAGTGTTAGGCTATTTAAACACACTTTCAACTGTTTTATTTCACTCGAAAAAAGAATGGGTCATATTTTTTTTTAGTATTTGGGTAGATTTCGTGTTACCCAGCTCCTGGGTCAGATGTAACAACCCAGTGTTTGGGTAGTTTTGTGTAACCCAGATCCTGAGTCAGGCATAACAACCCAGTGTTTGGGTAGTTTTGTGTAACCCAGATCCTGAGTCAGGCACAACAACCCAGTGTTTGGGTAGTTTTGTGTAACCCAGATCCTGGGTCAGACATAACAAGCCAATGTTTGGGTAGTTTTCTTGTGTAACCCAACTCCTGGGTCAGCAGTAACCAAGATCATGTGTTAGACGTATCAACCCAGTGTTTGGGTAGTTTTGTTTAACCCAGATCCTGAGTCAGGCATAACAACCCAGTGTTTGGGTAGTACTTGTGTAACCCAGATCCTGGGTCAAACATAACAACCCAATGTTTGGGTAGTTTTTGTGTTACCCAACTCCTGGGTCAGACGTAACAGCCCAATGTTTGGGTAGTTTTTGTGTTACCCAGCTCCTGGGTCAGACTTAACAGCCCAATATTTGGGTAGTGTTTGTGTTACCCAGATCCTGGGTCAGACGTAACAACCCAGTGTTTGGTTAGTTTTGTGTAACACAGATCCTAAACGTAACAGCCCAATGTTTTGGTAGTTCTTGTGTAACCCAGCTTCTGGGTCAGATGTAACAACCCAGTGTTTGGGTAGTTTTGTGTAACCCAGATCATGTGTTAGACATAACACAGTATTTGGGTAGTTTTTTTATGTAACCCAGATGCTGGGTCAGAAGTAACAACCCGATGTTTGGGTAGTTTTTGTGTAACCAAAATCCTGGGTCATGTATAACAACCCAGTGTTTGGGTAGTTTTGGTGTTACCCAACTCCTGGGTCAGACGTAACAGCCCAATGTTTGGGTAGTGCTTGTATTACCCAGATACTGGGTTAGATATAACAGCCCAGTGTTTGGGTAGTTTTCTTGTGCTACCCAGATCCTGGGTCAGATGTGACAACCCAGAGTTTGGGTAGTTTTTGTGTAACCCAGATCCTGGGTCAGACGTAACAACCCAGTGTTTGGGTAGTGTTTGTGTTACCCAGATCCTGGGTCAGACGTAACAACCCAGTTTTTGGGTAGTTCTTGTGTAACCCAAATCCTGGGTCAGACATAACAAGCCAATGTTTGGGTAGTTTCTGTGTTACCCAACTCCTGGGTCAGACGTAACAGCCCAATGTTTGGGTAGTTTTTGTGTTACCCAGATCCTGGGTCAGACATAACAACCCAGTGTTTGGGTAGTTTTGTGTAACCCAGATCATGTGTTAGACATAACACAGTATTTGGGTAGTTTTTTGTGTAACCCAGATGCTGGGTCAGAAGTAACAACCTGATGTTTGGGTAGTTTTTTTGTAACCAAAATCCTGGGTCAGGCATAACAACCCAATGTTTAGGTAGTTTTGGTGTTACCCAGATCCTGGGTCAGACGTAACAGCCCAATGTTTGGGTAGTGCTTGTATTACCCAGATACTGGGTTAGATATAACAACCCAGTGTTTGGGTAGTTTTCTTGTGCTACCCAGATCCTGGGTCAGATGTGACAACCCAGTGTTTGGGTAGTTTTCTTGTGTAACCCAGATCATATGTTAGACGTAACAACCCAGTGTTTGGGTAGTTTTTGAGTAACCCAGATTCTGAGTCAGACGTAACAACCCAGGGATTGATTTATTGAGGTCTGAAGTTAGAAGAGATCCAGCTCCATTACGGTGGAAACGGGACAACAGAGACTGGTCCATTACACTTGAATTACTTTTAAATGTCGAGCTTTTACTTCTATTATTTGTTAAACGAGTTTAAATGTTGGCAATATGTATTAAAATTCTATAAAAATACTATACTGTAAAATATGATAGGAATCATCATGCAAGCCAGTGGTTGCATGATAACTGAGTGATGTGTGGTTGCAAAAATGAATCAACTATGCTGGGTTACATCAACAACCCAACAAGTGTTGTGTTCTGTATATTCACCCAGCCCAAATTGAGTTGTTTTGAACCCAGTGTTTTTCACTGAGTGTGTCTTTCAGTTGGGGTTTCATTGAGACGGGTGATCCAGGTTTATATCTGTTCCCGCTTGACGAACGACACAACATAAAGCATGAGCTGTGATAAAAGATCAGGGAGATATTGGACCTTGTGAGATTAATGTCAAACTTATTTTGGAGCTCCCGAGTGCTCAGAGAAGTTGGGCTGAAACGGCTCTCGGTAGGGCCATTACCACATCCCGCCAGGATGAAGTATTTCTGGATTTGGGTTATTCCACTCCTCCAACATTAATTTAATGCGTCTATCCATCTGTCCTGTTAACATTTACACCGTATTTCATTTCTATTACCTTTCTGTCAGAGATAAATTCAATCAATGGAGAAAATATTGTCACAAAGCAGATTTGTGTCCTTGAAATATTGCACTTCCTGAGATGTCTTTCTTTATGAGAATAAAAACAGAAACACAGGAGAGCACATTGTTGACATAAAGAGTGATGGATGTTGATCATGATTACGTGTCAGTGAGAATTCCTTTTAAATTCAAATTGAATTCCATAATTCTAATTGAATTGGAATTTAGGGTAGCATACTGGATTTATGGAATTCTTAAGAATAAAATGCTTCTTTTCTTTTTTTTAACAACACTTTATTTTGATGGTAGACATTCTACTAACTATAAGTAAATGGTAACACTTCCTTTTACAGTCCAGTTACCCATGTAAATACTATGTACTTATTTTAGTAACTACAATTACTGGGTAATAACTAGTACTAACCTTGAACTTACCCTGTTCCATGTACCTACTCCTACTCCTAAACCTACTCCTGTTCCATGTACTTACCTTATATTAGCCAGTACTTTCTAGGTAAGTACCCTGTAAGTACTGTACTGTAAAAGGAAGCATTACCAAATAAATTTTCAACTACATGTCAACTAACTGTCATTAGAGTATTAGTAAACCATCTAAACTCACACTCACTCACTCACTCACTCACTCACTCACTCACAATCACTCTCTCGCTCATTCACTCACTCACTCACTCACTCACTCACTCACTCACTCACTCACAATCACTCTCTCGCTCATTCACTCACTCACTCACTCACTCACTCACAATTATTCACTCACAATCACTCTCTCGCTCATTCACTCACTCACTCACTCACTCACTCACTCACTCACTCACTCACAATTATTCACTCACAATCACTCACTCACTCACTCATAATCACACACTCACTCACAATTATTCACTCACAATCACTCACTCACTCACTCACTCACTCACTCACAATTATTCACTCACAATCACTCTCTCACTCACTCATAATCACACACTCACTCACAATTATTCACTCACAATCACTCACTCACTCACTCACTCACTCACTCACTCACTCACTCACAATTATTCACTCACTCACTCACAATCACTCACTCACTCACTCACAATTATTCACTCACAATCACTCACTCATAATCACACACTCATTCACAATCACCCACTCACTCATAATCACTCACTCACAATCACTCACTCACTCATCACTCACTCACTCACTCACAATCACTCACTCACTATCACACACTCACTCATAATCACTCACTCACTCACTCACTCACTCACTCACTCACTCACTCACTCACTCACTCACTCACTATCACACAATCACTCACTCATAATCACTCACTCACTCACTCACTCACTCACTCAAAATCACTCACTCATAATCACTCACTCACTCACTCACTCACACTCACTCACACTCACTCACACTCACTCACACAATCAATCACTCACTCACTCACTCACTCACTCACTCACTCACTCACTCACTCACACTCTCACTCACTCAATCACTCACAATCAATCACTCACACTCACTCACACAATCAATCAATCACTCACTCACTCACACTCTCACTCAATCACTCACTTACTCACAATCACTCACTCACTCACAATCAATCACTCATTCACTCACAATCACTCACTCACAATCACTCACTCACTCACTCACTCACTCACTCACTCACTCACTCAATCAATCACTCACTTACTCACAATCACTCACTCACTCACAATCAATCACTCATTCACTCACAATCACTCACTCACAATCACTCACTCACTCACTCAATCACTCACTATCACTCACTCTCAATCACTCACTCACAATCACTCACTCAATCACTCTCACTCACTCACTCACTCACTCACTCACTCACTCACTCACTCACTCACAATCACTCACTCACTCACACTCACTCAATCACTCACACACTCACAATCACTCACTCACTCACTCACTCACTCACTCACTCACTCACTCACTCACTCACTCACACTCACTCACTCTCACTCACTCACTCACTCACACTCACTCAATCACTCACACTCACTCACTCACAATCAATCACTCATTCACTCACAATCACTCACTCACAATCACTCACTCACTCATAATCACTCACTCACTCACTCACTCACTCACTCAAAATCACTCACTTACTCATAATCACTCACTCACTCACTCACAGGGGAAAAGAAATGAGAAATGAGAAATGTCTCTCTTCTCTCCACCAGAACTCACTGAGTCTCTCATGTCTGATACTCATCTCCCAGTGAAGGTGTTCATGTTCTCAGTATCACCCGATAAATCTCAGATCCATTCTCCAGGAAGTTTTCACAGAAACCTCTCTCGGTAAACATGCTTTATTACACGGTGGGCTGGAAAACACGCGGGTCTGACGGGATTCATATCTGCACTATATGAAACAGCAGAAGTCTGGCAGCAGAGATACCAAATAACAAATAAACACTACAGCGGGACGTCCCGTGGATTATTCATTGGACCTCCTATAGGCTCCATTTCTCACAGCTTGCTATAAAAATGGGCAGATTTACATAAATAGCTCCACATTTGGAATGCCCCAAATAAAGTCGCAGTTGTTCTGATAATCGCTGATTACAGAGGACGAGTGTTCGGTGTGAGCTTTATGAATTTCCACGAGCGATGGGAGGTGTTTCCCTCCGGCCAGTTTATGATTACACTCCTTCACCACCTGCTTTCTCCACTTCAGTCTGTGACTAACTGATAAACCCTCCCGAAAAACACGCTCATCCCGCCCGGAAGGACCCCTGTTTGAAGCTTCATCATTTCGTCCCGTAAGCGAACGTCCCCGCTTCCCTTATTTCCCAGCGCTCCGGGTCCCGAGACACACACATCTCGTTTAAAGCAAGCGTCCCAGGTGGAGGTGAGAGCACCGGTTTAATTTGCTGGGAGCTTCCCCGCGGGATCCGCCTGGGAAGTGCGTGTCGGACAAGCAGTGCATCATGGGTAATGAAGGCTTTTGCCTCCTGCCTGCCGGGGAGAGTTTCATAATAGAGCTTTTGATTTGAATAAATGTCTCTCGCCCGCTCAGCCTCTCTCTCTCCTTATCCGTCTCGCCGCGGTCGTGAGATATTTGGTAATGGTGACGAATGTGGTTTGACTCGTACGCCGTGACCACGCAGTTCTGCTTTCTTACACACACACTCCTGCTCGTTTGTCTGAAATATTACACACTTGAGGATGCTGGGAGAGATAGTTTCTGTCAATGAGGTCCAAAATCTGCATAAAAGTCGGTTCGAAAGCTTAAAAGTACAGGTCTGCATGACTAAGAAATATCTATAATAAATATATAAATAAATAAATAAATAAATAAATATAAGAAATATGATTAGTTGTTTTTTTTGAGCTACTGTAATTATTATTTATATAAATATTAGGGCTGTGCAAAAATTAATTGCGATTAATCGCATCCAAAATAAAAGTCTGTGTTTACATAATATATTTGTGTGTGCTGTGTATAATTATTTTGTATATATAAATACACACACATGCATGTATATATTTAAGAATTATTTGCGCTTAAATTCTGTGTGTGTGTATATATATATATAAATACATAATCTATATTATATAAATATTTTATATATGAATAACACATTTTCTTAAATATATACATGCATGTGTGTGTATTTATATATACAAAATAATTATATACAGTACACACAAATATATTATGTAAACACAGACTTTTATTTTGGGTGCGATTAATCACAATTCATTTTTGCACAGCCCTAATAAAAATAGATAATTTTTTATGTAATGGTTCTGATTATTTATTTTTGAATAATATTACATGCTTAGCCTACTTATTACAGAACTAAAAAAAAAGTTCCACACGATCATAATTTTTATAGTGAATTGTAGATATTGTAATTATTTTTTATATAAATAATTATTTAGATTAATTATATTTTATTTGTATAATTATGTGATTTTTTAATTTGATTTATAACATTGTTTTTACTTGCGTCCAGCGCTTTAAAAATAGGTCTGCATGATTGAAACAGAAACAATCATTTTCATTTATTTCCTCAGATATTTTAATTATTATTTATATAAAAAATATTGTTTTTATAATTATGTGTGATTATTATTATTTTTTATTTAGATTATATTTATATTTTATTTGTAATTATATTTTACAAATAAAATATAATTATATTTTATTTATATAATTATGTAATTTTTAATTTGATTAATAACATTGTTTTTACTTGCGTCCAGCGCTTTAAAAATAGGTCTGCATGATTGAAACAGAAGCAATCATTTTCATTTATTTCCTCAGATATTGTAATTATTATTTATATAAAAAATGTGTTTTTATAATTATATGTGATTATTATTATTATTTTTATTTAGATCAATAACATTTCATTTTTACCCACAGTGCTTTAAAAACAGTTCCGCACGATTGAAACAAAAATAATAATGTGCAGTAATTTCTTGAGATATTGTAATTTTTGCTTTTTTAAAAAAAATTACTATTTACATAATTAAAACGTCGTTGTTCATTTTGAATAGTAATATTACATTTTTACATAGAGAACTTTAAAAGTTTAAAAATAGGTCTGCATAACTGTAATAAATATTTGTATAAATCACATATGATTTATATAATAATTATGTGACTATTCATTTTAATTAATAACATTTGTCTTTTACTAACAGAACTTTAAGAATAGGTCTGTAGGATTGTAACAAATCATCATTTTTGGTAATATTGAGATAATGTAATTATTATTTACACATATATATATATATATATATATATATATATATATATATATATATATATATATATATATATATATAATTATTATGTGTTTTTTAATTTTGATTAACAACATTACATTTTCACTTTTGTTTGCGTGTGTAATTTTGATTATTTTATGACTATAATCAAAGTAAAAACTATATTTCTATAAATACAAAAAATAATCAAAAGCAATAAATAAAACATGAACTCAATTTTAAGTCAAGTCTCTCCTGTGCTTTACATAAGGAGCAATATTTCAGTAAAGTTGTTGTCTATATAGGGACCATAAGCACAGGTTGTAATCTCTGCTTAGAAGAGATGAAGCGTGTTGTGTTTAAAGCGGGCCGCAGGGTGTTAAACCCAATCTCAAACTGTTGCTGTATCTTTGACCGAACATCACACCTTTCAGATGCGACACACATCATGATGGCCCATAGAGACAAGGGGAGATGTGTGTGGGACTGCCTTCAATCCTCCAACAATAAATGATAAAAAGAAGTTGAGGTGCACAGATATTACATTTCTCCGCTGATACGTTGATTATTCAGAGAGGTAGCTGGCGATGCTGAGAGTTCGTGTTTTTTTATCTAAGGAAAGATACTAGTGTTGCAAACTATACAGGAAAATCACATTTTGTGCATTACTGGAATATCAATGAAATATTTAAATAATAATTAAACATGATATTAATCATTTCTTATAATACAATATTATTTACTGTTACTACTGTTGTTATGGGATCTCATTCAAGGCTTTCAGAAGATATCTATCTGTCTGTCTGTCTGTCTGTCTGTCTGTCTGTCTGTCTGTCTGTCTGTCTGTCTGTCTGTCTGTCTGTCTGTCTGTCTATCTATCTATCTATCTATCTATCTATCTATCTATCTATCTATCTATCTATCTATCTATCAGCAAAATAGTGCAAACTTCCCAGACAGCAATCCGGCATTATGGTATATGGTAGTCTGATCCGGCCCACATCTGGTATGAGTATTTTCTTAAACATTATTAAAAACATTTTATTTTAGCAAAAGCATAACAATACTGTGTGTCTTTTGCCCTGTGATGGTTTCAGTGCATGTTGTGTCTTTGTCAGTATATGTTTACTCTAAAAACACTGGGTTATATTATATATTATTATATTTTTCTAAAGTACTAGGTGCTTCCATTTTGTAATAACTCAACCACTGGGTAGTTATATCTGACCCAGGAGTTGAGTAACACAAAAACTACCCAAACACTGAGTTGTTATGTATGACACAGGACCTGGGTAACACAAGAAAACTACCCAAACACTGGGTTGTTACGTCTGACCCAGGATCTGGGTTACACAAGAACTACCCAAATACTGGGTTGTTATGTCTGACCCAGGATCTGGGTAACACAAGAACTACCCAAACACTGGGTTGTTATGTCTGACCCAGGACCTGGGTTACACAAAAAATACCTAAACACTGGGTTGTTACGTCTGACCCAGGACCTGGGTTACACAAAAAATACCCAAACACTGGGTTGTTACGTCTGACCCAGGATCTGGGTAACATAAGAACTACCCAAACACTGGGTTGTTACGTCTGACCCAGGATCTGGGTTACACAAAAACTACCCAAACACTGGGTTGTTATGTCTGACCCAGGACCTGGGTTACACAAAAAATACCTAAACACTGGGTTGTTACGTCTGACCCAGGACCTGGGTTACACAAAAAATACCCAAACACTGGGTTGTTACGTCTGACCCAGGATCTGGGTAACATAAGAACTACCCAAACACTGGGTTGTTACGTCTGACCCAGGATCTGGGTTACACAAAAACTACCCAAACACTGGGTTGTTATGTCTAACACATGATCTTGGTTACTGCTGACCCAGGAGTTGGGTTACACAAGAAAACTACCCAAACACTGGGTTGTTACATCTGACCCAGGATCTGGGTAACACAAGAAAACTACCTAAACACTGGGTTGTTACGTCTGACCCAGGACCTGGGTTACACAAAAAATACCCAAACACTGGGTTGTTACGTCTGACCCAGGATCTGGGTAACATAAGAACTACCCAAACACTGGGTTGTTACGTCTGACCCAGGATCTGGGTTACACAAAAACTACCCAAACACTGGGTTGTTATGTTTAACACATGATCTTGGTTACTGCTGACCCAGGAGTTGGGTAACACAAGAAAACTACCTAAACACTGGGTTGTTACATCTGACCCAGGATCTGTGTTACACAAAAAATACCCAAACACTGGGTTGGTACATCTGACCCAGGATCTGTGTTACATAAAAACTACCCAAACACTGGGTTGGTACATCTGACCCAGGATCTGTGTTACGTAAAAACTACCCAAACACTGGGTTGTTACATCTGACCCAGGATCTGGGTAACACAAGATAACTACCCAAACACAGGGTTGTTACATCTGACCCAGGATCTGTGTTACACAAAAACTACCCAAACACTGGGTTGTTACATCTGACCCAGGATCTGGGTAACATAAAAACTACCCAAACACTGGGTTGTTACGTCTGACCCAGGATCTGGGTAACACAAGAAAACTACCCAAACACTGGGTTGTTACGTCTGACCCAGGATCTGGGTTACACAAAAACTACCTAAACACTGGGTTGTTACGTCTGACCCAGGATCTGGGTAACACAAGATAACTACCCAAACACAGGGTTGTTACATCTGACCCAGGATCTGTGTTACACAAAAACTACCCAAACACTGGGTTGTTACGTCTGACCCAGGATCTGGGTTACACAAAAACTACCCAAACACTGGGTTGTTACGTCTGACCCAGGATCTGGGTAACATAAGAACTACCCAAACACTGGGTTGTTACGTCTGACCCAGGATCTGTGTTACACAAAAACTACCCAAACACTGGGTTGTTACGTCTGACCCAGGATCTGGGTAACACAAGAAAACTACCTAAACACTGGGTTGTTACGTCTGACCCAGGATCTGGGTAACACAAGATAACTACCCAAACACAGGGTTGTTACGTCTGACCCAGGATCTGGGTTACACAAGAAAACTACCCAAACACTGGGTTGTTACGTCTGACCCAGGATCTGGGTTACACAAAAACTACCTAAACACTGGGTTGTTACGTCTGACCCAGGATCTGGGTAACACAAGATAACTACCCAAACACAGGGTTGTTACATCTGACCCAGGATCTGTGTTACACAAAAACTACCCAAACACTGGGTTGTTACGTCTGACCCAGGATCTGGGTTACACAAAAACTACCCAAACACTGGGTTGTTACATCTGACCCAGGATCTGGGTAACACAAGATAACTACCCAAACACAGGGTTGTTACATCTGACCCAGGATCTGTGTTACACAAAAACTACCCAAAACTGGGTTGTTACGTCTGACCCAGGATCTGGGTTACACAAGAAAACTACCCAAACACTGGGTTGTTACGTCTGACCCAGGATCTGGGTAACACAAGAAAACTACCCAAACACTGGGTTGTTACGTCTGACCCAGGATCTGGGTTACACAAGAAAACTACCCAAACACTGGGTTGTTACGTCTGACCCAGGATCTGGGTTACACAAAAACTACCCAAAACTGGGTTGTTACGTCTGACCCAGGATCTGGGTAACACAAGAAAACTACCCAAACACTGGGTTGTTACGTCTGACCCAGGATCTGGGTTACACAAAAACTACCCAAACACTGGGTTGTTACGCCTGACCCAGGATCTGGGTTACACAAAAATTACCCAAAAAATTGACCCAAAAGGCTTAACCCATGAATTGGGCAGAAAAAAAATCACCCAAGATTTTTTAGAGTATATGAGCGCTTATGAAATCTCAGTCGTACAGAACAAATAACCCACGCAAACCTTCTGAAACTGTCCTAGTTAAGAGAATATTTTAAGACCTCCCAGACGGGTTGGTTTACTCGCCACATCAGGACAGTCTCTCTCTCTCCAGACGTCAAGCACACGAGAGCGGGAAGACTCACAGAAGACGGAGTGAGCTTCAGTCGGGTAAATATCAGCTGAATGAGAGATGGTGTTATATATCCATTAATAACGGCTGGAGCACAAACAGAACAAACTGCACCATGACACCGGAGAGGAAGAGCTAAGTGATGAAGTCGTAACAGAAAGGCCTGTCAGGATGTCGTTGAAGATCCTAGCTAATGCGCTAATAACTCACGCGGCACATTTAGCTGATGGCGGCTCAATGACGCATCTCACAACGATGCGGATGTGAAAGCAACATATGCTCAAATAACTCGAACCATGATTCCACGCTCAGCCTATTTGGTGGAAACCATTTCAATAGAAATCTGCATAATAACACCAGACAAACAAACAAACAAACCAACTAATAAACAAACAGTGTTGATTATTCCAGCAGGAGGCAGCGGCGCTCGTCTCGCACAACCAATTACTGATAAACTATCTTTGAAATGCATACCTACAGAAATTTGTAATTCATTTATTGCTATTTAACTATCAATTTAAGGACCACAATGGAAGAACACTTCCCGGCAGAGTTTATTTAAGCAGCTTTTATAGATAAAAGACACATTACTGGTGTGCATCTTGAGACATAACTCAAATTAAAAACATGCACTGTAGTCTGGGACTAGATTTAGGCCTTGAAACCGGGGGTTTATTTCTCTTAATGCTCTAATTTTCTCAAAAGTTGCGCTTTATTTCACATACTTATGCACTATTTATGTTCTTAATGAAACTTGCAGCAAGAAGTAGAGCTTATTTTACTGGAAAATAAATAAAAAAGTGTGAATGTTGGAAAGTTCATGCATTCTACTGTTCATTACTTCATTTGGTATGCAACTAATATATTCCAAAGAATAAAAGTCTTGAAGTCAATATTTATTTTAATAACAAGGAGGTGATATATTTTCTGCGGCTGCATGACTATTCAAATGTGTTTTGATATACAGACACAGTGGGGATAAAAATAACTATTTGTTCTTCTGGAACTGATTAGTTAAAATTGATTATGCATTTTTTTTAAGCTGTTGGAACAAATCTATTTTCCTGTATTTCAAATGCATTAAATAAATCTAATTAAACACTGTAAAACATGATAGCCCCATTAAGTTAAATAAACTTACTTCTTGTCTTTAACATAAATTGCTATGCTAAGTTGTAGAAATTGAACTCAAGTGTACAAGTTTTAGAAAATTAAACTTAAAGGTATGCATTATGTTGACTAGTTGTGATTTTTGTCTGGCTTGTGAATGTTCATTTAACTCGTGGCTGTAAGTTAACGTTGGGGGAGGGGTGATACAGAGCAAATACCGCGAAATACAGAGAGGAGTTGTCGCCATTTTGTGCCAGCGCAGCTGCCTGCAAGCAGGAGTCATACGGGAATTCGTGCTGAAAAACACAAAATATCCGTGAAAGGTGAGTTTTTCTTTTTAATTTCTAATTATAACGTTAAATGAAGGAGGACATTACGTTTTAATTGTTTGCCCGTGAAAACACATTGACCGTGCTCTGCGAATTTAACGACGCCATGGTGTTTTCCCCCACCAGTTCACTTACCAGAACACCAAATGGTAAAATAATTTAATATATCACTTTGGTTCATAGCTTATACCGTATTTTTTTGTTAGTTGGTGGGTGTGTAGTAAACGCGTAACTTATAACGTTACTTACTGGAGCGGAAAAGCATGAACAAATGTCCGTTGCCATAGTTAACTTAGCCAACATTACACAGCTCATAAACGTTAAGTGGAAATCGATCGTGTTTGAGGTGTTTTGTCTTGTGTAGGATAGCTAAATTAATATGAATTCATTAATCCGAAAATACTGCAGGGTTTTTCCGGCCTAGAAAATTACGAGGTGGTCGCCTCCGTCACATTTCGTGTTGCCTCCGACTGTCGACAAAACTCAGTCCCAAGCCTGTCTTTGATACTGAAGCACGGGCGAGAGAGAGAGAGAGCCCCGGACGCGCGCCGTCTCACCGTCTTCAAACTGTCTTTGCTCTCTCTCGCTTGATTTTTAAAATGTTACTGGTTTTATTTGTAACTTTATAGAGATTAGTAATGCATTGCAGATGCACTTAAAATATCACCATCCATCTATATAATAAAACCAGGGCTTAAAGTATTCCGTCACCGTGCCGGGTCTATGGCGTGCGGCCGTGAGGAAAAAAAAATTGTGAACTTGAATGCGGTCTAATATTTTCGAGTCAATGGATTTCACCTAACTTTACCGATCATACAGTATGAGATGAATGCAGCTCTCGTTGCAAGAGTAACGTTATCATAAGTAGAGCATGGCGGGTCCTGTCACTGTGTGATTGAGATCCAACGCGTCAGCGTCGTCGGTGAAAGCGTGGAGCGCAAATTCAAGAAACCTGAGGACGATTATCCCACGGGCATAATTTCCTATATGGACAGGGTGCGTTAACTGCTGCTAGGGTACACCATCAAAACGAGTTTGATTTAAAACGCAGCATTTTCTGTCAGCAATGTATGATGACAACAAGCAGTGTTTGTCCGTGTCAACGTTAATGCATGCGGTAATTTATGTCGAGCTTTAAGTATGTAAAATATTTAATACATCCGTTTTTCTGCCATCAACTAACCAAGGTTATATGATCATGCTCTTTTTTTACGCAAATGCTTTAAACCAGAGGAGAATCGGAAGAGCATGGTTTTAGAGGTCCAAAAGTGTGAGCCAGACCTGCAGCTCTTGTTGAACTGATGACTGCAACATTCTCTCAGCGAAGAAAGGAAATCAAGAGCTGACGAGCCACTCATCTCGGCCTGCACTCTTCAATGAGAGACAGGTAACCAGTGCCAACCCAGACATTCATAGCAAGTTACATTTCAAGGAAATATGTATTTGCTTAAATGGACAGTAGTGACATGGCTGATTTAAATGAATTTGAGGTTCACATATGCCTGTGAAATCATTTTCATCTTTTCCCTCTCTCAATCTTTGCTGTCTTATTTGTCTGTCTCAGATAAGTGATAAATGGACTAGATACCTTGGTGCCAATTCTTTTAGAGCTGTCTCGTCAAGCAGGAGGTTGAGCCATGTGCCGTTATGCAGTGCCTTGATAAGGAGGTATGAATAACAATGAACTAATTATTTTACATTAGATTACTTAATTCAATTTTGGTTTCTAAAAAATGCAGATAGACCTACCTGAAAATACTTCATTATTATTATTATTTAATTATTTGTTGTTGTTTTTTATAACTGTTTTGTTTAATATTTGAAATTGATGTTAATAGTTTTAGCTGTGGTATCATATGGAATCGAGAATTGTTAAAGGGATAGTTCACTTTGAAATTAATTTTGGTGTTTTATCTTACCTCAAGGGCATCCAAGATGTAGGTGTCTTTATTTCCACACTATTTTCAATTTTGATATTTTTAGGTCAAACCGTTCTCTGTCAGTCATATAATGGAGGTCTATGGTCACCACCTCAAAGAGCATGCACAGAGAAGTCCAGATTAAACATGATTTAATGACTCGTAAATGTAAGTACACGTTGATGGCCTAAGACAGGAAACGAGTGGTTTGTGTGAGAAAACGAACAGTATTTATGGTATCGTTTTTACCTCTTGTAATCACAGTCACGTACAACTGATCTGACGGCACGGGCGCTTCAGTCTGCGCATGCGCCGGAAGCGATCGCTTGCGGGTCTACATCACTCATTGTTTATACAGAGATTTCGTAAGTTTTACCTTTCACTAAACATATTTAGATATACAGGAAATCACAATGGAAGACGATTCAATATATCTAAATATGTTTAGTGAAAGGTAAAACTTCCTAAAAACTATATAAATACTGTTCCTTTTCTCACACAAACCACTCGTTTCGTGTCTTAGGCCATCAATGTGTACTTACATTTACGAGTCATTAAATCATGTTTAATTTGGACTTCTCTGTGCATGCTCTTTGAGGTGGTGACCATAGACCTCCATTATATGACTGACAGACAAGAACAGTTTGACCGAAAAATATCAAAATTGAAAATACTGTGGAAACAAAGAAACCTACATCTTTGATGCCCTTGAGGTAAGATAAAACATATCAAAAAATAATTTCAAAGTGAACTATCCCTTTAAATTTCAGTGGTATCTAAAATTTGGGGTGTCAACATTTATAAGGATACATGGGTCAAAAACAATAACTATTTTGTCAATTTATTACTTTTTGTGGTAATTGAGATCTTGTGAATCGAAATTGAATCGAAACATCTAAATTGATACCATACTCAATATTTACTAACATTGGGATTCTAATTTGTATAATGCCAGTCACTTAGTCTTGTTTATAATTGTTTGTAGGACACAAATCAGAACAGAAGAACAGCTGCCTTACTTGGTCTTCCACACTTCTTTTCAGAGGATACTTCGGATATAACCAAGATGTGTGATGTAAGAAAATATATTTACACATTGTTGTTAACATACTAATGATACTGAATTCACAGCAGTAGGGATGGAGAAAAATGTATTCTCTTAACTGTCATGATTTAGTTTTTGTGATTTTAAAATTTCTTTGCATTCCAGAGTCAATAATTAATTGATTAATTAGCTTAATTTTAGTCTTTGTTTATAATAAATGATTGACCATACAGTGGCTTTTAGCCTAATTAGTGCTTCTCCAGTGGCTTGTTTTGACTGTCATCCCAGCCTTGTAGAGCATATATTGAAATGAAGTAAAATTATGATATGGCTTAGTGCAATTGTCATACTTTTATTGGACCATTTCTATAATTTCATAGACCAAATCTATCACATGTCTTTTAAATAAGGATTGATATTGTCCATTTGTTTTAGGTTCATGGTGAAACCCTGGATGTCATTATGAAGGGAATGCACGTTGGTCTACTGATTGGACATGAAGGTGTCCTGAATGATGCATTTCCTCTTGATGTCTCCAACATGGCTTTGGTGGTAGAAGAGACAATTGTTCTTTATAATCTCAGAGACATACCCACTGGCTTTGCTCTGTTAATGGGCACAATCTACTGCCTTAACCTTGAATATCCCTGCAGTATGAGGTACTCCTTCGAATTCCCGCAGAAAGTGATCATGAAGATTAAAACTGACCACTGTTCTGCCAATATACATGGACTTTGATACAAACTGCTGAGATATAATTTATAGATTGGTCTCAAATCATGTATTGGAGGGAACATGTTACGTTTGCAGTCTTTGGAGGACACTTGACACTTGAGTTATCTGACACTGTTCAAAATTGATATTACAGACTATTTCAAGTAAAACCCAAGTACTGCTGAAAATTAACAGAAGCATAAATGTGTAGATGTGTTTTTAAAGGAGAACTCTGGTCAATTTAAACATTGAGCTAATTTTTTGTACATTTGGAGTGCTGTCAGTACAGACAAAAACGACAAAAATTGGTGTTGCCTACACAAGTGTTATCCTCCTTTTAAAATTCGTACCCTGTTGACTTCAATGGGACATGTCCTAAACCTGCTTTTAGCCTCTTAACATCCTTGATTTGTCATTACAAGTTCACAGCCATGTGAGTGGTGTTATTAAGAATGACACGCACATTTCAGTCAATTCAGCCAGCGCACATACCCGTATTTTCCTGTTTTCGGTCGAAGTCCACAGTAGTCGATTGTCGAGTTTGCACGTTATTGCTTGGATACCAATGATCGTGCGCACAAACTCGACAATCGACTACTGTGGACTTCGACCGAAAACAGGAAGTAAATACGGGTATGTGCGCTGGCTGAATTGACTGAAATGTGCGTGGTCACTCTTAATAACACCACTCACATGGCTGTGACCTTGTAATGACAAATCAAGGATGTTAAGAGGCTAAAAGCAGGTTTAGAACATGCCCCATTGAAGTCAACAGGGTACGAATTTTAAAAAGAGGATAACACGGTGTAGGCAACAACATTTTTTGTCGTTTTTGTCTGTACTGACAGCACTCCAAATGTACAAAAAAATAGCTCAATGTTTAAATTGACTGGAGTTCTTCTTTAATACAAAGTTGTTAATTTTGAGAATTTTGAAGCTTTTGCTGAGGGGACACTTATTGTTACTTCGCATTTTGTTCTTTAAAATGTCATCAACACAGTTGCCCTATAGGGTAGAAACAACATGGAATTGTTAACTAACTTTAGCTGATTTTAAAAGTGTTTGAAGCTGTAAAACAACTGCTGGTGTTGTCATTTACAACTGTAAAGACTATTTAAAGTATGTGAAAGGTGAAATGGTTGTCAAATAGGTAACAGAGTGAGGCTTTTTAATAATAATCCCTTACTGTAGAAGTTGTTTTCCTAACATGAATTGTATCATAAAATCAATGTTAAGTTTATGCAACATTGAACTTTTTTAAAATAAAAATATTTTTGAGCAGACAATTTATGTTGATTATGAGTTTTCAATAATGTAACCTAGTAAGTTGTCTTAACTTGGAGAATCAAGTTGAAACAACATTTGACGAAGTTGTTTAAACTCATAGAGTCAAGTTGAAACAACGAATGTTCAGTAGCTAGATAACTTGTAAAACACAACATTGTGAGTTGAAACAAAGAATATATCTAAGTTGAGTTAACTCGTGTTTATAAGGCAGCAGGTGAACTTTCGTTTCTAAGTTTAACAGACTTGAAATGTTTTACAGTGAATGAATTAAAAAGGAGTTTGAGAGGTGCATGATATGCGACATGACAAAAACATTTTTTGAACAATTTATTTAAATATATAAATACATGTATAAATGAATAAAAGATGTATCAAATATTTTTATTTACCCCTAACATTATTATATTTTAAAACAATATAATAAATAATAAATAAATAATAATAATATTTATTTATTTATAAATAATAAAAGATGCATACAATACTTGTAATTACTAATCCCTAAATTTATTAAAAACAAATGTATGTATTCATTCATAAAAAAATAAAAAAAAATATGGCAACACAATTTCTATTTATTTGCCCCTATATTAATTAAAAACAAATTTATGGGGTTGAAAATGAAATAAAAGATGCATAAAATATTTTAATTAAAAATAAATGCATGTATTTTTAAAAAAATAATACAAAATAAATAACATATGTTTATATACTAACCTCTAAAATTATTAAAAATATTTCACATAAAATTATTAAAAATATAATTATAATATGTATTTATTTATAATCAATACAATACTTGTAATTCCTAATCCCAAAATTTATTAAAAATAAATGTATTTATTTATTTATTTATTTATTCATAAATAAATAACAAAATATGGTAACACGATTTATATTTACTTGCCCCTAAATTAATTAAAACAAATTTATGGGGTTGAAAATGAAATAAAAGATGCATAAAATATTTTAATTAAAAATAAATGCATGTATTTTTAAAAAAATAATACAAAATAAATAACATATGTTTATATACTAACCTCTAAAATTATTAAAAATATTTCACATAAAATTATTAAAAATATAATTATAATATGTATTTATTTATAATCAATACAATACTTGTAATTCCTAATCCCAAAATTTATTAAAAATAAATGTATTTATTTATTTATTTATTTATTCATAAATAAATAACAAAATATGGTAACACGATTTATATTTACTTGCCCCTAAATTAATTAAAACAAATTTATGGGGTTGAAAATGAAATAAAAGATGCATAAAATATTTTAATTAAAAATAAATGCATGTATTTTTAAAAAAATAATACAAAATAAATAACATATGTTTATATACTAACCTCTAAAATTATTAAAAATATTTCACATAAAATTATTAAAAATATAATTATAATATGTATTTATTTATAATCAATACAATACTTGTAATTCCTAATCCCAAAATTTATTAAAAATAAATGTATTTATTTATTTATTTATTTATTTATTCATAAATAAATAACAAAATATGGTAACACGATTTATATTTACTTGCCCCTAAATTAATTAAAACAAATTTATGGGGTTGAAAATGAAATAAAAGATGCATAAAATATTTTTAATTAAAAATAAATGCATGTATTTTTTTTTAAAAAATAATACAAAATAAATAAATAACATATTTTTATACACTAACCCCTAAAATTATTAAAAAATATTTTACATAAAATTATTAAATATATAATTATAATATGTATTTATTTATAATTAATAAAAGATGCATACAATACTTGTAATTACTAATCCCTAAATTTATTAAAAATAAATGTATTTATTTATTTATTTATTTATTTATTTATTCATAAATAAATAACAAAATATGGTAACAGGATTTATATTTACTTGCCCCTAAATTAATTAAAAACTAATTTATGGGGTTGAAAATGAAATAAAAGATGCATAAAATATTTTTGATCAAAAATAAATGCATGTATTTTTTTAAAAAATAATACAAAATAAATAAATAACATATTTTTATACACTAACCCCTAAAATTATAAAAAAATATTTTACATAAAATTATTAAATATATAATTATAATATGTATTTATTTATAATTAATTAAAGATGCATACAATACTTGTAATTACTAATCCCTAAATTTATTAAAAAATAAATGTATGTATTTATTTATTTATTTATTAACAAAAGATGGTAACATAATTAACACATTATATTTACTTGCCCCTACATTAATTAAAAACAAATGAATTCATTTATGGAGTGAAAACGAAATAAAAGATGCATAAAATATTTTTAATTACTTGCCCATATGTTTATAAAAATAAATGCATATATTTATAAATAAATAATGCAAAATAAATAACATTTTATATACTAACTAACCCCTAAAATTATTTAAAATATTTACATAAAATTTTAAAAAATATAATCATAATATGTACTTATTTATAATTAATAAAAGATTCATACTTTTATGCATGAATGCATTTATTTATAAATAACTAAACAAATAACTAATTAACTTCTACATCTAAATGAATGGTTTGTCACCACATTAACCATTAACCAACGTTATATTTTCTCAAAGCATGTAGTTTTGCACGACCGGGCTCCTGTCAAAAGTGTGTGAGCAGAGTCTTGCACGCATCAATCATCTTCCCCGAATGACAGACGAGTCTCAGAAAGAGAGCATTGTTCAACAGCGTCCGTGAAAGCACCCGCTCGTTTCATCACACACGACACGAGCTGCTAGTGTTTATTACTGCCACTACAGACGTCACATAGAGATATTCTTCACACAGACTAATAAAGACAGCTCTGCTAATGAGGCGCATGTTTTTCCTACAGTGCGTCGGGAGCATTAGGGCTTCGCTTCGGACTGTAATCTGCCTTCGGGAACGCCAGAGAGCCAATTCAAACCCCGCAGGCCCTTTCACGGACGTAATTTAGTTGTGTTTTCCGCACGGCCTGTGCTTTCATCATGGGACTGCTCATTGTGGATATGACTTCAAGAGAGGCCTGGTCATTTCACAAGGTGTTGCGCTTTTAACTCTCCGCGTGCTGAATGATATACATGTTCATAACAGGCATAGTTCGCCATTTAATCAGCCTCGGTTTGTTCCGAAATTGCATGTTGCTTTCTCCGTGAGACACAAAACAAGTGTTGATGTGGCCCTTTTGCATTTTGAACATGTAAATATGTCTTTGAACTGGGAAATGGTCTGTTGGAAGAATCTGGGAAGGAGATAGCGGATTCGACTGAGCAACGAAAGCTGAACGATATGAGATGGGAGGGAAAATATAGGCCAACGCTTTTGCATTCTTTCATAATTTTATATTTTGGATGATTATATTGTCTATAACTTACGTTTTTTAAGGCGTGCTTGCTTTTTACTCTCACTTTCTAATTTGTGATTACGAGTACTCTGTGTGGGACCGACCGCACATTTTACACGATGAGATATTAGTCAATGACCAAATCTACATAATTAACCGTGATTGGTGGTTTTCTAAAGTTACGAGCCACTCAGCATTTTCACATCAACTGCCATATAGATATTTTTAATATTACCTCATAAATTTGGCAGCAGGAATATTAGGCTGCTGTCACTTTAAAGGAGTCGTTCACTTTTAAAAAAGCTTTTGCTGATAATTTACTCACCCCCATGTCATCCAAGATGTCCATCTTCGAAAAGAAATTAAGGTTTTTGATGAAAACATTCCAGGATTTTTCTCCATATAATGGACTTCAATGGGAACCAAACGGTTCAAGGTCCAAATGAGAGTTTCAGTGCAAACTACAAACTGTTCGAAGGGCTTTAAACGATTCCAGACGATGAATAAGGATCTTATCAAGCGAAACGATCGCTCATTTAATAAATAAATTGCAAAGTTTAAGTTTTACGAGCTCAAATGGTCGCCTTGCTCTGTTCTAGTTTAGTTTAGTTTAATTTATTTATAACAGGACAATGTGCAGTTACATTAAGAAGACGGCTGCACCAGATTTAGCACTATGCTAATTTCCATCTGTAGTCCTACCCAAATACAAACACATAACAAGATAAAATCACATTACAAAACAATTAGCATATAAAAACGACGTAACAGTGATGGTTATTTTAATACAATATATATATATATATAAAACAATTTACTAGAAAAGCACGGTATACAAAGTATAGGATAAATAAATAAATAAACAAACAAAAACAAAATAATAATAATTAAGGAGAGAAAATAATAATAAAAAAATAGATAAATAATTAAAAAAAATACTGTTTTATTTTCTATTTTCCTGTTCTGTGATGAGCGTTCGTGACTCTCCTGTTCGAACTCGTTCATCAAAATGAACAAATCTTTGCCCGAGTCAACTCGTTCATTTCGTTCACAGATTGAACCAAATGACACGAAAAAAAAATCGTTCATTTTGATTAATGAGTTCGAACAGGAGAGTCACACAGAACAGAGCAAGGCGAGCATTTGAGCTTATAAAACATAAACTTTGTTATTTATTTATTAAATGAGCGATCGTTTCGCTAGATAAGACCCTTATTCATCGTCTGGAATCGTTTAAAGCCCTTTGAACAGTTTGCACTGAAACTCTCTTTTGGACCTTGAACCGTTTGGACCCCATTGAAGTCCATTATATGGAGAAAAATCCTGGAATGTTTTCATCAAAAACCTTCATTTCTTTTCGACTGAAGAAAGAAAGACATGGACATCTTGGATGACATGGGGGTGAGTAAATTGGCAAGACTGCCTTTTTGACATTATTTTGTGTGTGTTTGACTGTTTTAAGAGCAATAAGCAGCGAAAAAGAGCTCCATTTAGGGCTGAGAGGCGTCTTTAAGTGTGAGGCGAGCACAAAATCTGTTTGAGTCATATTACGCGCAATGCAATCCCTGTAACAGAAACATTTAATCTGACGCCTGTCGAAATGAAACAATTGAGATTTTAAAATGATTTTCTTTCCCTACCATTGAAAAGTTTGGGGTCAGTAAGAAACAAATACTTTTATTCAGCAAGGATGCATTAAATTGATCAAAAGTGACTGTAAAGACACTTATAATGTTACAAAAGGTTTATATTTCACATTGCTAAACATTGATAATGTTTCTTGAGAATCAAATCATCATATAGAGTGATTTCTGTAGGATCATGTGACACTGAAGACTGGAGTAATGATACTGCTTGGAAATACAACATATTCACATAGAAACCCCTATGTAATGATAATTCACAATTTTTTATTCTATTTTTGATCAAACAAAGCCTGTGGAAAACATTAAAAACTCTCTGAGCGGTAGTTTATGTATCCCTGCGCTGAAAGCTCAGTGTTTGTTCAGTATTTGGGTCGGCACAGATTGTGTCTGTGGGGTTTCGATTTGTGCTCAAGTTCTCCGAGCGCTCAAGCACATCCTCCTCTCCGCATGACTATCCTCTTTCCTAACCTTTCCACTCTTTTTATTTTTTTCATCAGAGTTATTAATAAGCGTGTGGGAATCAGTGTTGAGGAGTTGCTAACTGACAAGTGACGCATCACTCAATGGAAAATATGATGTTCAATCTGATACTTTTAAAGATATTGTTGCATTAGATCGATCGAATGTAGTTTGCGATATAGCTTGTAGTGTATAACTGGTTTTAAATTACGTTTTGAAGTAGGTTCTTCAACTTTGTCTCTCTCCATCCTCCGCTCGATCTCATTTCTTTAGCAGGTCAGCAGAAATGTGCTGGGTTATTTGCAGCTCTTTCTCAGTTTCAAAGGAATAAGGTAGAAGGCGTTCGTGATTGATTTGTAACATAAGCACGAGAGAATGAAGGGAAGTTATGAAACGGACGAGAGGAAATTGCGTTTCTGAGGCCTTGGTCGAACTCTATGAATCCAACACAAACCATATTCATTCTTGCTGGAAATGATATAAGTGGAGTCTGGTTTAGGCTCAAATCTTAAAAAAAAAAAAATAAATACTAGCAGGAAAGACCACAAAACTATGAAGGAGGTAGATGGCATGTAGGTGAAATTTAAAAATAAAATAAAAATACATGAATAAAAAACATAACTAATAAATAAAATAAAATAAAATTAAATTAAATTAAAAATAAAATAAAAATGCATGAATAAAAAACATAACTAATAAATAAAATAAAATAAAATACAATTAAATTAAATTAAATTAAAAATAAAATAAAATAAAAATGCATGAATAAAAAATGTAACTAATAAATAAAATAAAATACAATTAAATTAAATTAAAAATAAAATAAAAATGCATGAATAAAAAAATATAACTAATAAATAAAATAAAATAAAATTAAATTATATTAAATTAAATTAAATTAAAAATAAAATAAAAATGCATGAATAAAAACATAACTAATAAATAAAATAAAATAAAATACAATTAAATTAAATTAAAAATAAAATAAAAATGCATGAATAAAAAACATAACTAATAAATAAAATAAAATTAAATTAAATTAAAAATAAAATAAAAATGCATGAATAAAAAACATAACTAATAAATAAAATAAAATACAATTAAATTAAATTAAAAATAAAATAAAAATGCATGAATAAAAAATGTAACTAATAAATAAAATAAAATACAATTAAATTAAATTAAATTAAAAATAAAATAAAAATGCATGAATAAAAAAATATAACTAATAAATAAAATAAAATAAAATTAAATTATATTAAATTAAAAATAAAATAAAAATGCATGAATAAAAACATAACTAATAAATAAAATAAAATAAAATACAATTAAATTAAATTAAAAATAAAATAAAAATGCATGAATAAAAAACATAACTAATAAATAAAATAAAACAAAACAAAATTAAATTAAATTAAATTAAATTAAAATGAATGCAAACACTCGCTTTTGCTGCCAAATGACCCAAACCTCCCTCAAGTTAGATGGCTGACCCCTGAGATGGAGGGATAGTATGTTTCTAAACTCTCTTCCAAGCAATCTGTACATATCTTGAGGGGTTTTCACATGGTGAGGTCGGGAACGTTTCACGGCCAGAATGACCTGGTTTGGATGGCCGGCACATGCAGGCAGTGTCAGACCTCAGGCCCGCTCCTCAGACCATGAGCTCAATTCATTTCACAGCGGGACGCGCTCAGGGCTGTGGGCGGAAATCAGCTTCCCACCGGGGCCAGATCTGTTCAGATTAACACCTCCTCACCACATGCAGAACAGCACAACACAACACAAACCACTGACAAATAACTGATCCACTCACATTCCAGAGGAACCTGTTTTTGGTTCCCCAAGAACCTTTCCGTTAAAGCTAAGAAATGTTCTTTGTGTGAAAAGGTTAAGTTAAATGAATGCAAATGAAATTAAATTAAAGCAATGTAAACAAAATTAAACAATTTTATCTTTTGGAAATAGACTTTTGGAAACAGGAGATATCTTTTTTATCTCTTGGCACAGATGCCATAGAAGAACCGTTTTTGGTTCCCAAGAGAAGGTTCTTCATGGAACCATAGATGCAAATGAAATGAATAAAGACAAAATCTAAACAAAAATATGTGTGTTTTTTGGAAACAAAACAAAAAAAAATGTTGCACAAATGATGTAGTAGAAGACCCGTTTTTGCTTGCAATGAGTAGATTCTTCATGGAACCATATACTGTATGCCAATAACAATAAAAATAACTAAAATAAAGACAAAGTCTAAACAAAAACAAACTAAAAGGTGTGTATTTTTTAACAGACTAAAACTGAACTCAACTCAACCTCAACTCAATCGAACTCAACTCAACCTCAACTCAAATCAACTCAACTCAACCGAACTCAAACTCAACTCAAATCAACTCAACTGAACTCAACTCAACTCAACTGAACTCAACTCAACCGAACTCAAACTCAACCTCAACTCAAATCAACTCAACTCAACCGAACTCAAACTCAACCTCAACTCAAATCAACTCAACTCAACCGAACTCAAACTCAACCTCAACTCAAATCAACTCAACTGAACTCAACTCAAATCAACTCAACAGAACTCAACTTAACTGAACCTCAACTGAACTCAACTGAACTCAACTCAGCCTCAACTCAACTCAACCGAACACAACTAAATTCAACTCAACCTCATCTGAACTCAATTGAACTCAACTCAACCTCGACTGAACTCAACTCCACTCAACCTTGATTGAACTCAACTCAACCTCAACTGAACTCAACTCAACCTCGACTGAACTCAACTCAACTCAACCTTGACTGAACTCAACTCAACTCAACCGAACTCAACTCAACCTCGACTGAACTCAACGCAACTCAACCTTGACTGAACTCAACTCAACCTCAGCTGAACTCAACTCAACTCAACCTTGACTGAACTCAACTCAACCTCGACTGAACTCAACTCAACTCAACCTCGACTGAACTCAACTCAACCTTGACTGAACTCAACTCAACCTCAACTGAACTCAACCTTGACTCAACTGAACTCAACTCAACCTCGACTGAACTCAACTCAACTCAACCTTGACTCAACTCAACTCAACCTTGACTCAACTCAACTCAACCTCGACTGAACTGGACTCAACCTCAACTGAACTGAACTCAACCTCAACTGAACTCAACTCAAATCAAATGAACTCAATTGGGCTGAACTCAACTCCTCAACCCAACCCATATAAACTGAACTGAACTCAACTCAACCTCGACTGAACTCAACTCAACTGAACTCAGCCTCGAGTGAACTCAACTCAACCTCAACTCAACTCAACTCAACCTCGACTGAACTCAACTCCACTCAACCTTGACTGAACTCAACTCAACCTCAATTGAACTCAACTCAACTCAACCTTGACTGAACTCAACTCAACCTCAACTGAACTCAACTCAACTCAACCTCGACTGAACTCAACTCAACTCAACCTCGACTGAACTCAACTCAACTCAACCTTGACTAAACTCAACTCAACCTCGACTGAACTCAACTCAACTCAACCTTGACTGAACTCAACTCAACCTTGACTGAACTCAACTCAACCTCAACTGAACTCAACTCAACTCAACCTCGACTGAACTCAACTCAACCTCGACTGAACTCAACTCAACTCAACTCAACCTTGACTGAACTCAACTCAACCTCAACTCAACCTCAACCTCAACTGAACTCAACTCAACCTCGACTGAACTCAACTCAACCTCAACTGAACTCAACTCAACCTCGACTGAACTCAACTCAACCTTGACTCAACTCAACTCAACCTCGACTGAACTTAACTCAACTCAACCTTGACTCAACTCAACTCAACCTCGACTGAACTCAACTCAACTCAACCTTGACTCAACTCAACCTCGACTGAACTCAACTCAACTCAACTCAACCTCGACTGAACTCAACCTCGACTGAACTCAACTCAACCTCAACTGAACTCAACTCAACTCAACCTTGACTGAACTCGACTACACTAAACGAAACAAAACTAAACTAAACTAAACATTTTGCATCAATGTCATAAAATAATCTTTTTTGGCTCCCAAAAGAACATTTCAGTAAAAAGTTTTAAAAAGAGAACCATTTTTTTAAAGAACCTTTTTCCACTATATGAAGGACCATCTCCATAGATATCAAAGGCTCTTAACCAACGATACCAATAAAGAACCTGGCTTTTTAAGAGTTTACAAGAGAAACTAGATCAATGGATCAATGGACACTGCAGATGTGATCTAGATGTGCACATCATTATCAGTGACGTCACCTCACCGCAGTCTCAAGGACACTTCTAACAGAAGATCCAGCATTATCATCATCAAGAGAAACACAGCCCAAACACATTTGTAAAACTATAGTGCTGTCGCCATTGATCAGCGCGTGTTGTGGACTGTGGGGAGATATGTGTGAGAATGTCATTCTAATTGGTTGTCTTTGACCTACAGGAATGCAACACCTTTGAAAAGGCTCGATTTACTTCCTTTACGTCCCACACACAACTACTAAATCCTCCCAACATCTTATGAGAGCTGTTTAGTCAGGCCATTTTGGGTTTGTTTTCCCATTTTGAGGCGGAGAAGTCTGTATTTCGTGGTGAACATGCCTGTTATTCACGACCAGATATGGTGGAAGAACATATTGTCATATTGACAGTGTTTCTGCTTTTTCGATTTGAAATGAATTAAATAAATAAATACACATAATTGTAAAAAATAAAATAATGATAATTATAGTAATAATAATAAAAATAAATAAATAAATAAATATAATTGTAAAAAAAATAAAATAATGATAATTATAATAATAATAAAAATAAATAAATAAATAAATAAATAAATAAATAAAATAATTAGCTACATCGTGCATTTCTGCACATTTGTTACTGTCAGAAATGTCTAAAACAATTCTTAATAATTTAAGAATTTAATTTGAGAAATCATTCATGTCACAAACGCTGCAGGACGAGATTATAGTTTGTTCAACTTACTAACTTACATGCGCAATAGCTTCTTGCCCTAACAAATACTCCTAATTGCATAGAAATTCCAGTTGTTATTTACATAACTAAATATTTGATGTTCAACATTAATAACATAGTTTGCTTCTTTTCATTTTAAAATACACCAATTCCACCGGCTTCATCATGAAATGTTACTGATGACTACAACTCAAGGCGGCAGGCTTTCAAAACGCCTTTTAGATTGCCAACTTTCTCTTTTAAAAAGTTCAGTTTAGTGCTCTTCATCAGAAAGCTGTCTTCATGAATAATTCATGGGTTTATTAATGAGCTTATGGAGCATAGTAAAGTAATGCAGCCCTTGAATGATGCTCTCCTCTTCTAAAGTGCACAAAATAAGCAGCCCTAAATGAATGCGTGTATGCCTGCACTCTGAATTAATAATTAAACCACTGACCTGTACGACTTTGAAACCCAACATCCCGTAAATACACCCAGACCTTATTCAGAGTACATTATGGCAAAACTTTCCAAAAACACAAACAAAAAAGCCCTGTGACATCATAAAGACGCTCAAAAGGACCAGAATGTCATGCACCATTGTGACTGTGATGTCATGCATTCCGCCCAACGAATCTTAGAATGCAGAATCCTGCAACGCTCCTTTCTAGAGCATCTGGTGATGATGTCACAGAGGCACACTGTCCTTGACCTGAACTCCTCTGGAGAGTTCTAGCAGCGATGTCACCTCTCAGCAGTCCATTTAAACGGGTCACGACAGGGATTTTTTTAGTTCCTTGCGGTTCACTTATAATGTTAATAGTGTTTTTTGCACACACACACGCGCGCGGATAAAGTTTCTTAATGAACTCTGCCTCGTTTACAAATCAAAATGTTCTGAACAAACATAAAATCCTCAGACGCAATCTACTAAAATCAAGCATCCACTTGTTTCTGAAGAAACACAGACTCAAAAGAGCTGTTTACACTGAACATGTTTAAAGCTAACGTTCTTTCCCCGTAGAAAGACTCTGGACTGAAGACACATGTGTCCAGTGTAGACAGCGTCAGAGATTTTAATGGCTTTATTACTCACTCGCAGTGTAGGCAAATATCATCTGCAAATCGACCTATGATGCGATGATATTTGAAAAAACGGTTCTATAGACCTTATGCACCAGAGAAACGTGGGCGCCGTCATCTTATATAGAATATTGTCTTTGAACTTCCGGTTCTGTATATTTCTATGGCATCGCTGTTAGCTGGTGAAGTGGATTTACTTATTGTAGAGTTAACAAAAGTTATCATGAGCATTGTAATGTTTATCATAAGCATCGTAAAGTAGATGTCTTAACAAATGTCGAACGATAATTTTTTTATGAGCAGTTCATTCATACCTAAGCAAGATCGCAGTGGAAATACAGACCGGAAGTCAAAAGACAACGAGCAAAACGCTGAAAAGGGGCGGGGCTACATAAGGTCTACATGGAACCTTAAAAGGTTCTATCAGCGCTATGTATTTGGAACCCCTAAAATGTTCTATACAGAAGCCTTTTTAAGGGTTCAATAATAAGAACCCTTTAGAGTTCTTTGTAACCAGGAAAAAGCAGTCCCTCCAGAAAAACGCGATTATGCGATCGCTGAATTCAATGCAAAATCAGCCATATTTATGCGGAGGCCGCATTTTTCCAAATACGCCGCACTTTCGCCGCATAAATTGCAGTTTTCCGTGCAAAAAAATGCGGGGTTTGCATAATTTCATAATCCTCGCATTTTCGTTGCAAAAAAAGTCACATGTATCTTAGCAGAAAGTTGAAAAATGTTGCGTTTGCTTCACGCAAGAGCAGCCATTTCCCCCTGTTTCCATAGGAACGTTATGAAGTGACGCAATTACGCGATGCCAGACAGACTCACGGAGGCGATTGACATCTCACAAATCCAACTCGTATAACTGTCTGTCACACGTTCTACCGTCACATCGTTACTTAATAAACCAGTCCCTCCAGGATTTCACGATTTTTTTTTTTGTGATTTTTGCGATCAAAATAACTGATTTTGTGGTGGTAATTTCCAAAAATTTGCGAAAAATTTTGCGAAGATTTACCATAATAGTATTCAGTCCTTCCAGAAAAATGCAGAGTTTTTTTTGTGATTGTTGCAGGCAAAAATTGATTGATTACGCTGCCCGTTTTCTTTAAAATTGGGGATATTTAATTGGGGATATGCGATGAAATTGCAGGAATTTGCAAAAATTGAGGAAACTTGCAAAAATTGCGTTTTGATGAAAAAGAGAAAAAAGTGATTCCCCAACATCCTGTTCTCGCTAGGCGCACATATAATATAACACTGCAGAGAGTTCAACAGGGAGCGCGCAGCTCTTAAAGGGGCCACATCTTATTTACACTCGTTACGGTCTGAAATAAAACAAGATGAGAAATTAAATATTCCCAGCACTTTCTATGATGTAGTATTCTTGCTTATCAAAGGAAGTAATAAGAAATGACTCTTTACATTAGCCTAGTGAGAATGTTGGGGGAATCACTTTTTTCTCTTTTTCATCAAACCGCAATTTTTGCAAGTTCATCGCATAAAATTGCATAAATATCCTGCATATTCCATTGCATTTTTAAAGAAAACGGGCCGCGTAATCAAGGATTATTGCCTGCAACAATCACAAAAAAACTGCGTTTTTCTGGAAGGACTGAATGGTAAATGTTATATATAAATCGCAAATTTTTTCACAAATTTTTGGAAATTACCACCACAAAATCAGTCATTTTGATCGCAAAAATCACAACAAAAAAAAAAAAAAACGTGAAATCCTGGAGGGACTGAAAAAGGTTCTATGGAACCTTTTGGGGTTATTCAATACCATTTGTTTTGTCCTTTCCAGATTAAATATTTCATATTATTGACAAACATCAAGACCCTAAAATGTATTTATTTATGCATGTGAACGATCAGAAAATTCAAGATATGGGGTTTAGAAAATGTATATATTTATATCATTTTATGTAGTTCATCAATATCACACGAAGAGTGCCATTTCAGTTTTTCTCCTCCGAAAATCAGCATATTAAGTTACTACAACAGTTTAATAAACAATAATTTAATTACAACTACAAAATGTTGCAGAATAATGTAATATATGAATGAATAATAGCCTATAAAGAACCTCAAAATGGATCTTCTTTGTCATTATTTAACCTTTTTTAGCATAAAAGGTTCTTTGGAGTTGAGTAAAGAGCCATACGCTTCATATATAGAACCCCAATCAACCCTTTATCTAAGAGTGTATATAGCTATTCATCAATGTCTTGCGCTGTAGACAGTCATATGCAAATGTATTCGCCCGTTGTGACCCTCAATATCCAAACGAGCCATTTTTGGAGTTTGATTAAATGGGAATAGGGGCAAGCTTCACTCAATGATTACGCTTAAACTTTAAGAGTGCTGGCCCCGAATGATTAGAATATATAAAAAGCAGGAGAAAGGCCACACTATGCATAAATTGTTTCATTTGCAATGTATTCAATGCTGTTTCCTTGTAATTACTTGAGAAATTCACCAGCAATCAACGCTATCTCACAACCAATTCGTACAAATTTCCGAGGCTAATTCATACAATTTGTCTAACCCCACGTGACGGTTAGGTTTAGGGTCAGAGTCAGGGGTAGGTCATGGGTAACTCGTAGAATATGTACCAACTGCCGTGAGATGAGGTTGGTAAATCCCACACCAAATGTTGTTTGAGAGTAGTAAACAGCATCTGTATTCAGCGGAGAATCACGCCGCAGTGCTCTATATGAAGGGTGCTGCACCTGAGAAGACTTTTCTGAATTCTGATGGCATGCTGCATCGGTTTACGCTTCTCCTTTCGGTCCATAACGCAGCATGCGATCAGAATTCAGACGGCATCAGGGGCCAAGCATGCACCGATACACACGCAAGCATGCATACAAACACGGTGGGATATAATAACAGTGTGCATTCACTGAGTAAACGCTCATCTCACCCCTGCCCTGAATAATGCAGGGACTCCACTAATAAAACCTACGGATAAATTATTCTAAACAAAACCTTTTCAAAATAGTTTGAAATTTAAAAGAAGGGCAGAGACCATACAACAACTTCTCTAATTCGACCGAGAGGACACGTAAACCCAACTGTTCTCAATCGGATTGAAGTATACAGATTCATGGGGAAAAAAAGAAATAGCAAAGTACACAAAAAGGAAGACATACTGCTGAAATCATTTGCACACCATAAGAAAACCCTCTGAATTTGAACTAGGTCCTGCAGGGGTGCTTCATCTGCGCTCGGCACGATCCCGAAGGTACGGGGCAGTAATGAGGACACGGGGCAGAGAAACCTGCTGTCCTTTGGACATATTTTCAGACTAAGCTCCCTCTGCTGTCATTAAACAGGTCATCTGCCATGAGGAGCCACTTCAAGAGTCCAGAGCAAGTTTTCCAATATGACCATCTCAACCTTAAGACGTGATACTAATAGGGATGCTCAATTTGACCGTTTAACCGTTAACCGATAGTAAAAATTTTGACCGATTAATACTGTCAGTTAAACGGTTTAAAAGGTTTTTTTTTTAGTTTTTTCTATTTATTTATTTATTTATTTTTGCTGCATGGTTTAAAAAACAAAACTAGGCAGATATAGGTTTTACTATATAGTTAAAACTATTAACTCACGGGGCGCATCGCGCATAGACACGCGCAACTACACACGTGCCTGCAGACATCTCCCTTTTTTCGCAAACGGAGAAAGAAGCCGCAAAAGCAAAGCTTATTGAAATGTGTGCTGCTTTGGAAATGGCCAATGCGGAAGATGAGAGAGCGGTGTCTGCTACCCAAGCTGGAGATAAAGACCGCACCCAAAGCAGGGCTACAGACTGCGACCAAATGGTCGCATTTTGCGACCAAAATTTTAGAGTGTGCGACTGAATTTCAATTTTACATCCAGTCGCACATGTGCGACCAGTAAATTTGCCACACGTTAAACGCATGGTTAAGCGTGGAAGGGGCGCGTCAATAAATCCGTGACAGAATAGCGCGCATAAACATCTGTGGGAAGGAGACGGAGACAAATATCACCTGCTATGTGCGTCTGAGCAATAAGCGATCTATCGACTCGTTACCTAGCAGCGAGTGCAAACAAAATGAAAGTGGAACTAAAATACGCAACTCATATAGGCTATGCTTCACGAACCGTTGGCGTTTTTATAAGGTTTAACCAATAATAGCAGCGCATAGCCGTTGCGCCCCGAACCACTGACAGGAATAAAGCCCCGAACTTGCCAGTCGGGGAACTTTAGGTTACTCCAGACTAACCCCAAATCACGTTGACATGTTGCTTTTTTAAATAAAAGTTAGACACGTGAATTGAGGTATGCCTGCTTTTTTCATTTAACGAAAAATCTAAGTCTAACAGAAAAAAGACACGTTGTGGATTGAGGTATGTCTGCTATTTTTATTTAACGAAAAATCTTAGTCTATCCGTTTAAACGGATTTATTGTTTTATTTTTGTCATGTTAATTTGTTAATTATCTAAGTTTAAAAATATATATTAAGTGTAGGCATATTTCATGTTTTTTTTTTCTCTGTTGACAAAATTTGATCTGAATCCAGGTTCTGTTGTTGATCTGTTCTTTATGCTGTTCTTTACACTTTACACATTAAAATAAAACCTTTGATAAATAAATAAAATTGTTTTTATTTTTAACGGGTCACAGATACGCGTCAATTTTATTTTTATTGCCAATTCAATAATCTGATCGGTTAACGGTTAATAATCGATTAACGAGCGCCGGTTGTCGGTCTGGAAAAATAACCGAAATGAGCATCCCTAGATACTAACCAAGCAAACCGAGAAAAGCAGAGCCGGGTTCCTTTCCAGTGCCATATTATGCCAATTATACAATGGTGAAAAGAATTCCCAGGTGATTTTAACACTGCAATCTGCCTCTCAGAAACAATAAGAGAATTAAAGCTGCAAGCAGCGATGGGCGGGCCCTCGCACCTGTAGCACGTCGGGGTTTGAGGCGGCCGCATTGCATATTCTGCAGCTCAGCCAGTGCGGCTGTGCGTTTGCTACGCTGCTTCGTTAAATGTCACTTCCTGTCGCCAGCAGGTGGCGCTATGACTGTGGGTGAATGTCGGCATGTAGATTTGTTCAGGGTGGGACTCTTGTCAAATGTGTCAAATTTCGTGCTGATCTGGGCATTTACAGCCAAGTTATTACAACTTCCTGTTTCATGGCGAATAATCGACGCCAAGGACATGCCCATCGATGAAAACGTGCAGATAGCACAACTTTACATCGTCAATACCTTTAGAAGGCACAGCAGAAATCTGAAGTCGATCCGACAAAATCCCTAGGAGGAGTTCGTTAAAGTACGGAGTATGTAAATCATCCAAAAATGGCGGTAAATTTAGAAATGACCGACTTCCTGTTGAGTTTAGGGCATCGCTCCAAGAGACTTTTTTGTGCGTCTGGACATGGTAGATGTACCACAGAGATTTCGTACTTGTCGGTCAAACATACGGCGGGAGCTGCTTCGTTAAAGGTCACTTCCTGTCGCCAGCAGGTGGCACTATGACTTTGGGTGAATGTCGGTGTGTAGATTTGTTCAGGGCGGGACTCTTGTCAAATGTGTAAAATTTCGTGCAGATCTGGGTATTTACAGCCAAGTTTCTACAACTTCCTGTTTCATGGCGAATCATCGACGCCACGGACACGCCCATCGACGAAAACATGCAGATAGCACAACTTTACATCGTCAATGCCTTTAGAAGGCACAGCAGAAATCTGAAGTCGATCCGACAAAATCCCTAGGAGGAGTTCGTTAAAGTACGTAATGAGTAAATCATCCAAAAATGGTGGTAAATTTAGAAATGACCGACTTCCTGTTGAGTTTAGGGCATCGCTCCAAGAGACTTTTCTGTGCGTCTGGACATGGTAGATGTACCACAGAGATTTCGTACTTGTCGGTCAAACATACGGCGGGAGCTGCTTCGTTAAAGGTCACTTCCTGTTGGCAGCAGGTGGCGCTATGACTTTGGGTGAATGTCGGTGTGTAGATTTGTTCAGGGCGGGACTCTTGTCAAATCTGCAGATCTGGGCATTTACAGCCAAGTTACTACAACTTCCTGTTTCATGGCGAATCATTGACGCCACGGACACGCCCATCGACGAAAACGCGCAGATAGCACAACTTTACATCGTCAATGCCTTTAGAAGTCACAGCAGAAATTTGAAGTCGATCCGACTAAATCCCTAGGAGGAGTTAGTTAAAGTACGGAGTGTGTAAATCGTCCCAAAATGGCGGCCAAATTCAAAATGGCGGACTTCCTGTCGAGTTTAGGGTATGGGTTCTTGAGGCTTTTTTGTGCGTCTTGACATGATACACGTCCCCACCAAATGTCGTGCGTGTAGGTTGAACGTGGACGAGGGGCTAATTTTTTCAAATTTTCTAGGTGGCGCTAGCATGCCATTTTCCCACGCCCATCCGCGAAACCCACAAAATACGAAATTTTTCACCAGTCCTGACACGCGTGCCAAATTTGGTGAGTTTTTGAGCATGTTGCGGCCCCGAAAATGGCGCTTACTTTCCAGAAAAAGAAAAAATATAATCCTAACAGTTTCAATAGGGCCTCGCACAGTTAGTTCTCGGGCCCTAAAAATAAATGTCTTACTATGAAAGCAGAAAGTATGTTTTGGTTTGGATCGATGTGAGGGTGAGTAAATGATGACCGGATGTTCATTTTTGGCCGAACGGTACCTTTAAGACCCAGTTTGGCACATGCTTGGAAAAGTCAATTCTTATTCTAAAGTCAAATATAAACAATGCAGAATCACTGTGAATAATTCTGATGTTTATTATTCAGCATGTCACTGTTTAGCAAATGAGCTGGATATTAGAAATCGGTCTTGCGTGAATGTCAACAAAAACCTCACAGTTTGTTTCAGTCTCTCCTCTTTTTCAAGGACAATATTTCTCACATTTTTCTTTTCCAACCATATGCAATGTGCAAATATAATATATATATACACTACCATTACTATGTTTGGGGTCAGTAAACTAGTGAGTGAAACTAGCATGAATATTTCGCACTAGCCTCTGCAGTGCAGAGATCCAGACTCGTTTTTGGCATCATGCCATTTGTTGATGCCGTAAACGAAAACGGTTTTGTCTGTCAACACGTAATCTACAACTTTTCTGAAGATGATCTGACTCAAATTTGGGGAAAATCGGACAAACAGTTCGAAAACGTAGGTTTTTAAAGAAAAAAAAATGGACTAAGACAGTTCGAAAACGTAGGTTTTTAAAGAAAAAAAATGGCAGACAGGAAGTTCGTCCGACTACGGCAAAATTGTTAAATATGTTCTCGACATGATGCAAGGAGTCTATTAAGACCAGCTACAATTTTGGAAAGTTCATTGAGTTTGAGTACTTTCAGGGCATGGTGCTGAACACACATAACAAGTTACGAAATGATACACCAATGCATTCGTAAAATATAGCATTTAACGACAAAATAAAAGATTTGGGCCGATATGGGAATATTGCATATCGTTCTACTCTGCATGCGGCACCGAATCAAATTTGTGATAACAAACATATACACCAAATTTGGTCTGAATATGCTAACGAATTGCAGTGATATAGCCTCAACAAATTTGAAAAACAAATTTTTGTCGGCACAGCCTGAAGATGAACTGGTTCAATTTAAATGAAAATCAGAGCAATGGCTAATAGAAAGAGTTCGAAAATGTAGGGTGAGCGGGAAATTAAAAACGGCGGAAAAATTTTTCATGACAAATAACGTCATATAGGTCAAATCAAATCAAATCGAAAGGAAAAAGATCTGTTACAGTTATTAGCATAAACATGAGTGCAAATTTGGTCAGTTGGTGGCGCTAGAGGACTGAGACTCCAAATTTGCTATAGTGACATTTCAGACTGTCCGACGCTATCTCACGACCAATTCGTACGAATTCGTACGAGTGATTAAAAAGTGGCTAATTCATATGACCTCATTCGTACGAATTCGTACGATTTGTCCAAACCCACGTGATGGGTAGGTTTAGGGGCGGGGTCAGGGGTAGGTCATTCGTACGAATTCATACGAATTGGTCAATTCGTAAAAAAATGTACGATTTAGCAAAAACGTATTAATTTGTACGAGTGAGGTCGTACGAATTGTTACGAATTAGCCACCTCGTAAAATTCGTACGAATTCACGTGAATTCTCGGGTTGGACTTTCTTCTATCTGTGTGCCAAATTTCATAACTTTTCCACAAGCGGTTTTATGGGCTGTCATGGATATAGAATAATAACGCCAATAGACGCAATTGGTGCCTTAATTATAAAAATTATACTAATGTTTAAAACGGTCAGTAATAAATTCATAGTTCTATCCAGCATGGATGCATTAAATAAACCATAAGTCACAGTAAAGACATTTATTGTTACAAAAGATTTCCATTTTAAATCAGCTGAAAAAGCATTTAAAAAAAAAAGAGTCAGAAAACGAAATGTTCAAACGGAACTCAAGATTTTGGTTACACTTTACTTGTTACGGTGTAATTATAAATGTAAATACTATGTCATTATAATTCATGTACTTACTATAGGGTTTAGGATTAGCATTGTGCATTTTTCAGAAAACAGGACTTGATATGCAAAATGATGTGAGATAACAAGTAAACTTAATTTATGAATATTTAGATATTTGTACTTGTTTTTCTGCAAAGAGGGACATTTATGAGGTGTTTAAAAACATCCAAATTAATCAATAAACCGGACCGCCGTTGGCCCCTGGTCACATATTTCCGGTTAATATGATTTTCGGATGTGGCGAACTACACCGCAACCGTGAGAGAGACCACACAAAAGTGTCGGGCTGCGGGCGAGTAAATCAGCAAGACATGATAAACAGACGCGCGGACTGACGGAGAGCTTCTTGATCCCTCCGCCGTGTCATTTAGACGGATGGCTCGGATTGGCCCAGGTCATTACCACCTGACGTCTCTTAGGCGATGCTGTCAAATAAATCTCCAGAAGCCCGCCGTCTTCCCCAACGTCCCGTAAATCACCCCGATGATGAAGTGACAGACAGGTGGAGGTGTCTCTCTGGTCAAGGGCTACACACACACTCTATACAGCATCTACTGCAAGTCTGATGTATCAAAATTCAGTTCACGCTTACTGTATTTCAATTGACCTTACGTTTAACAAAAGATATCTTTTGTTAAACGTAAGGTCAATTCAAATTACCAAATAACCGTAAGGTCAATTCAAATAACTATTAACCTGTGTGTTTATGACTCCAATAGTAACAATATCATTTTGATGTGCTATTGGAGTCATAAACACACAGGTTAAGAGTGCGAACAGTCATAAACTGCACTATGTTATTCTTCCAGTTATTTACACAGCTAATGAATTGCACTACAAAAAAATTTTCTTCTTAGTATTTTTGTCTTGATTTCAAATTGGAAATACTCTGCTCTGATTGGTCAGATGGCTCAGTCTGTTGTGATTGGTCTACTCTGCTCTGATTGGTCAGATTGCCCAGTCTGTTGTGATTGGTCTACTCTGCTCTGATTGGTCAGATGGCCCAGTCTGTTTTGATTAGTCTACTCAACTCTGATTGGTCAGATGGTTCAGTCTGTGTTGATTGGTCTACTCAACTCTGATTGGTCAGATGGTTCAGTCTGTTGTGATTGGACTACTCAACTCTGATTGGTCAGATGGTTCAGTCTGTTCTGATTGGTCAGATTACCTAGTCTGTTGTGATTGGTCTACTCTGCTCTGAGTGGTCAGATGGCCCAGTCTGTTGTGATTGGTCAACTCTGTTCTGATTGGTCAGATGGCCCAGTCTGTTGTGATTGGTCTACTCAACTCTGATTGGTCAGATGGTTCAGTCTGTTTTGATTGGTCTACTCAACTCTGATTGGTCAGATGGTTCAGTCTGTTTTGATTGGTTTACTCAACTCTGATTGGTCAGATGGTTCAGTCTGTTGTGATTGGTCTACTCAACTCTGATTGGTCAGATGGTTCAGTCTGTTTTGATTGGTCTACTCAACTCTGATTGGTCAGATGGTTCAGTCTGTTTTGATTGGTCTACTCAACTCTGATTGGTCAGATTACCTAGTCTGTTGTGATTGGTCTACTCTGCTCTGATTGGTCAGATGGCCCAGTCTGTTGTGATTGGTCTACTCAACTCTGATTGGTCAGATGGTTCAGTCTGTTTTGATTGGTCTACTCAACTCTGATTGGTCAGATGGTTCAGTCTGTTGTGATTGGTCTACTCATCTCTGATTGGTCAGATGGTTCAGTCTGTTTTGATTGGTCTACTCAACTCTGATTGGTCAGATGGTTCAGTCTGTTGTGATTGGTCTACTCTGTTCTGATTGGTCAGATTACCTAGTCTGTTGTGATTGGTCTAATCTGCTCTGAGTGGTCAGATGGCCCAGTCTGTTGTGATTGGTCTACTCAACTCTGATTGGTCAGATGGTTCAGTCTGTGTTGATTGGTCTACTCAACTCTGATTGGTCAGATGACCCAGTCTGTTGTGATTGGTCTACTCAACTCTGATTGGTCAGATGGTTCAGTCTGTTGTGATTGGTCTACTCAACTCTGATTGGTCAGATGGTTCAGCCTGTTGTGATTGGTCTACTCAACTCTGATTGGTCAAATGGCTCAGTCTGTTGTGATTGGTCTACTCAACTCTGATTGGTCAGATTACCCAGTCTGTTGTGATTGGTCTACTCGGCTCTGATTGGTCAAATGGCTCAGTCTGTTGTGATTAACTAACAATGTCATGTATTCAGTTAATCTGACACAATGAATATGTCAAGCAGCAACTACAACATAATGCTCATAACGATTACAATACAAGGATAATATCTGAGCTTCTTATTCGATCCAAAGTTGGCATCATCTGAGGTCTTCGCAAGTGTGGGGTCAGCTGAAATCAATCAATATCAGTCAATAACTGTAGCGCCAGCTCTTGTGGTCTAATATTATTTTGGGATAAAGGCAAATTTGAAACCTTAAAGAGCTTGATGTACTCAGTGCAACAAGACGCTGTTTTGAAACCAAGCAGCAAAAGCGGCTGATTGGATTTCCAGAAACACATGATCCTGGGATCCAGTCACAATGCAATGGAGATTTGCAAAGAGCCTGTTAGTGATCAATGGAGGCGTTCAAAACTACATTTGACACATTGGCCAGCCTGTGGTCCTGAAAAACTACTCCGCTAACATTATAAGAGGACTTCAGGGAGAACATTAAAGCATCAAACATGTATGATATGACCCCTGTTTTGCCACTGTGAGCATATCAGCATTTACATTAGGAGATGTGCTTTGAAATTATTACAGCTAAAGAACTGAACTTTACTTCCAAGTGTTTAGATGTGCTATCTGTTTCTACTCCAGGGGAATTAACTGTGTTATTAACTGAAGTGTTTGATAGCTAGTGCAACATTCAGCCATTAAAAAAAAAAGAGTTGTTCAGGAACTAGATGTGTTAACCTGTAGGACATCAGAGGAGTTGAACGTTCAGGGATTAATTAATTAAAGTGTTCAGGGTTACGGATTTAGTGCAGTGGAAGTCTTTAGTGTTTATGCATCACATCAATAAAAAACATAAATGAAATCTCCTAAACAGGGCTCTGGGAAAAGCTTTTGGAAGTGTTTAGGGTTAAGAGTTTAAGAGCGTTCGTGGAGATTAACGGCACGCGTTTGATGTGTAAATTGTTAAGACGTGTTGCCTTCACAACAGATGATTGATGCGAGCGGTATTACACGGTTAGGCAAGGTTATACTACTTAACACAAACCCTGTCAGTCACATTGGCGTATCAGTCTGCTGTTCATCATGACTGGCAGCTGTTTCTGTCGGACGTCTAAGTGGATCTGACCGATCCTTGGCACTGCTCTCCAAAACGCCAGACTCTGTTTGGACGTCAAAGCAGGTGTGAGACTTCAGCTGCTGAAACACGGCCAGAGATATTACCTTTCTGCTCACGGGGCGGCTGAAATCTGCCGCGATTACACACGGGGTCCTTGCGGACGGGAATAAAGCTTCTACCAGAGAAATTACAACACAACACAGCAGCTGTAACACAGTCTATTAGCTCTGACAGGACCAATGGGATTTCTCTGACATGACCATGAACGTATGCACAGCAGATAACTACAAACAAACCAGTCACTTGAAATAAAATACATTTGATCTGAAACAGATTCAAATTAATTATAATAAGAACAATGTTTGAAATTGCTTTAGGTCTCCTACAATAAATTGCATGCATCCAAGGTCAAAAATCACTTTTGATTTTCTCTTAATCTACATTGCAGCTTCAGCTCTTTTCTTAACGTGTCTGAAACAGTTCGAGAAAGAATTCAGTCTCTCTAAACCCCTACTTTCTGAGAACCTACTCTCTGATTGGTCAGATGGCTCAGTCTGTTGTGATTGGACGACTGTTCTGATTGGTCAGATGACCCAGTCTGTTGTGATTGGTCTGCTCTGCTCTGATTGGTCAGATGGTTCAGTCTGTGATTGGTCTACTCTGATCTTATTGGTCAGATGGCTCAGTCTGTTGTGATTGGTCTACTCTGCTCTGATTGGTCAGATGGCCCAGTCTGTGATTGGTCTACTCTGCTCTGATTGGTCAGATGACCCAGTCTGTTGTGATTGGTCTGCTCTGCTCTGATTGGTCAGATGGTTCAGTCTGTTGTGATTGGTCTACTCTGCTCTGATTGGTCAGATGGCCCAGTCTGTTGTGATTGTCTACTCTGCTCTGATTGGTCAGATGGTTCAGTCTGTTGTGATTGGACGACTGTTTTGATTGGTCAGATGGCCCAGTCTGTTGTGATTGGTCTATTCTGCTCTGATTGGTCAGATGACCCCGTCTGTTGTGATCGGTCTACTCTGCTCTGATTGGTCATATGGCTCAGTCTGTTGTGATTGGTCTACTGTTCTGATTGGACAGATGGCTCAGTCTGTTGTGATTGGTCTACTCTGCTCTGATTGGTCAGATGGTCCAGTCTGTTGTGATTGGTCTACTCTGTTCTGATTGGTCAGATGGCTCAGTCTGTTGTGATTGGTCTATTCTGCTCTGATTGGTCAGATGACCCCGTCTGTTGTGATCGGTCTACTCTGCTCTGATTGGTCAGATGGCTCAGTCTGTTGTGATTGGTCTACTGTTCTGATTGGTCAGATGGTCCAGTCTGTTGTGATTGGTCTACTCTGTTCTGATTGGTCAGATGGCCCAGTCTGTTGTGATTGGTCTACTCTGTTCTGATTGGTCAGATGGCCCAGTCTGTTGTGATTGGTCTAATCTGCTCTGATTGGTCAGTCTCAAACTTTTACATTCACAAACAGCCATATTACGCACTGCATGAAAGGAAATATCCAAAACAGTAGGGGGGACTTATTGAAAAAAAAATGTATGCATACACTTGCAAAACTCAAAATTGCATTCAATGTTTCCAAAGTAACAGTTTGCAGCACAAACGATACTTCTGAGTTTGTTCCAATCACTAACCCGTGAGCAATAACAGCAAAGCTTGCTAGTGAACAGCAATGATAATGTTTGTTGAAAGTTCACAGTCTAATTAAAGCTGTAATTAGTGCAGGTCAGCTGAATAATCCCAGGGTTTGAACAAAGAGGGATTGAAGCTGGTGTAGAGCCAAACGTTTTTCCAGAATTATATGGCACAGTGGTTAAAAGGATCACCATGGTAACAGCGATGGAGAAAATCCACAACAACAGTCATTAATAACCTAGAGATACTGTTCTGGGAGAACGGCTAGAAATGAACCAACACTAAACTTGCTCCTGCTGGTACGGGAGGTGAAATGAATCAAAAAGTTAATTTACGCGAAGCTCAGGGGAGCACACTAAAGCAGAACCGCTGCACATAAATGCCGTTTACCCAACAAACACCTGCATTAAACTATGGAGCTATAAATCACGACATATATGGCAAAACACCCTCATATACAGACACAAAAACACACAACACGACATTCAGTTGAAGTCTTTCCACAAACACATATTCTAGACTGACCACTGCAAAAAAAAAAAACAAAAAAAAAAACCTTAAATATAGCAAAAATGTCTTAAAATCGAGCAAAACAATCTTGTTAATGCGTGGTAAAAATGACTAAAACTAGCCTAAATTTATATTACTAGTCTAAAAACTAGGGTTGCTTAGAATTATAATACCCTTCAAAAGATTGTTCAAAAGAAAATTTTCACAAAGGACGCATTAAATTGAAATAATGCATTAAATTTAAATAAACGCTGCTCTTTTGAACTTGAATTATACATATACATATATATATATATATATATATATATATATATATGACATTTTTATCAAGGTTGTATATTTAAGTTCAGTAATTTCACTTAAATTGCAATGAAGATTACTTATTAATTGTCATTCAAGTGAAATTTTTGAACTTAAATATACAAGCTTGATAAAAATGATCATTTTAGAAGAAAATTTCAAATGGCACTTAGAGGCTTTTGCATCTGAACTCTTCATATATATATATATATATATCACAGTTTGCACAAAAAAAATGTAATAATGCTGGAAATTCCATTACATTTTTAAATCAAATAAAATTGGAAATTTTAATATGTAATATTTTTCCCCAAATTTTCCTGTTTTTACCGTATTTTTGAACAGTAATGAATATAATATAATATAAAAAGAAATTCTTTTGACATTTGCGTTAAATCTTGGATTTTTAAAAATGAGACAGAAGACATTTTACGCTTGCATTTGTAAAGATCCACTAAAATTGCTTAGAATCGAATGTTTCTAAACCAATTAATTTGCATAACGTTGCACGATACTAGGACATTCCTCTTCTCAAAAGGCCGTTTAGTGCAGTTGCTTCATAAGCATGGCTTCCAACAGATCGCAGAACATCCCAAAATCAGTCAGGACTCAGGACACTATGGTCATCAGTCCCTGTGTGTGTGTGTGTGTGTGTGTGTGTGTTGTGTTTTACGTGCATGAATGAAGCACGATACATACTGTAGGACAGAGGAACGTCCAGCTCGCCCTGCCACGACAGCTGACCGAGATCGTCCACAGAGTGCTGCGCTGCAGAAACACAAACACACACATTTACATTTATTCATTTAGCTCACACACACATATATCAACATATTTCATGCATAAACATTGAGGACTTCACACTCTGTAAACATGAAATGCTCCTAAATATCAATACGAACACTTTCAGGCATCGAAAAATGTGATTATTGACATTGACCCGTGTTGCTATTATAAACACTCAAACTGGAAATAACAACATTGATGTTACTTGAAATAAACTTTTAAAAAAAAACTTTTTATTTATTGAAATAAATAAATATCAATAATAACAATAAAAAATATATAAACCTTGAAACTAAAACTTAAATGAAAATTAGATTTTGAATGTTCCTTTGGTAACTTATTTAAATAAGTTTTTGTTTATTTATATTGCTGTAAAATTAAGGGATGGTTTATGCGGAAGAGTATTGCATTCACTATTGCAAAATCTACTCTATTTTTCTGAATTAACGAGTTAATTATCTCAGAATTATGAGATTTATTGTTCTTGAACAACGTTTTTTCACTCTGTTTTTATGAATTATTTTTTTGAGATAATCAAGTCATTAATTCAGAAAAAAGAGAGCAAAACGCCATCTACTGGCCTGACATGAATAATACAGTTTTAATCATTTTTGAATGAGGTTTGTTTTGACAACAATATTTTCCATTGTATATAGTTTAAAAAAAATTTCCAAGTACAAAAATTACTGAAACCGAAAGTTTAATATAGATATTAGCAAGAAAACTAATAAACATCAACTAAAATTAAAATGTGCAATTAATTGAAATATAAAATATAAATAAAATATAAAATAAAATATAATTAACATATGGAAATTATATAATACATTTGGAAATTTAAAAAAATAAGAGCAAATTCTAAATATTAATAAATACAACAAAAGTGTATAAATCAACAAGATGTAGTGATAAAAATATGTATATACCCATTTACTTTTGCAATGCAAACGGTCTAAATAGATATTTGGTGACCAGTTAACATAAATTTAAAAAAAAAAATATATATATATATATATATATATATATATATACATATATACATCTAAAAAGTAAAGTTGTTTCAAGTACCAATAAAATAAATTACTAAAAATTAAATAAAAAATAAAGTAGGGCTGTGAAACGATTAATCGCGATTAATCGTATCCAAAATAAAAGTTTGTGTTTACATAATATATGTGTGTGTAGTGTGTATAATTATTTTGTATATAAATACACACATATACATGTATATATTTAAGTAAAAATGTGTTATTAATACTGTATATCAAATATTTATATTTGTGTATAATATAAATTTTGTATAAATATATATAAAGTATATACATGCAAATATTTCTTAAATATATACATGCATGTGTGTGCATCTATATATACAAAATAATTATACACACACATACATTATGTAAACACAAACTTAACTTGATTAATCGTTTCGCAGCCCTAAAATAAAGCTAGACAAAAATATTCAAATGAAAACGAATAAAGTACCGCAATTACCGAAACTTCACATGCAAACCAAAAGTATTAAAATATAAGCACATTCAAAATATTATGAATTACTAAAAAGCATATAAATAAAACAGCACTGCTAAAGGATTCTTCAAAAAAATGTTGATGAATATATTGATAGATTTGAATGACATGCGCAGAATTGACGTCCGCGGATGAACAACACAATGCGTTAGGAGGGTAAAGTGAGATTTGATGTTTGAGAACGAGCGGGCAAGCTTCACTCCTTCGCCTCCGGAGAGAACCGAGAAACAAATTCAATCAGGTGGAATTAAACAGGGTGAAGATTAAAGCCAATTTGCATGAACCGCAGGGGCTTCTGAGAGAAGTTGAATAAGCAAAAAAAAAAAACTTAAGCAACTTATGAAACTCTTTCACCTTGAGGAAGTGTAGGGGTATTAACTTTATCCTCTTTCCCTGTCACGTCTGAATCACACGGCCAGAATCTGCCTATAGTGACGCACAGTTAGCTTTATCAAAAGATGATTCAACCAGCTGACATTCTTCAATCGCCACGGAAACAATAACAACAATCATCCCGTGTGACGAGTGATGTCATAGGTGAGAACGCCGATGTCACGGATGTAAATGTTCCTGTTGTGTGTGTGTAAGCCGCTCGATTATGTTGTTGTAGCGTTAACAATCGCGTGATTATGTGGGCCGCGGTGATTCACTCTGGAGAACAATGAGGATTGGCAGATGTTTTCTTTCCTCGGCTGTTCATTAGCTTCAGGAAACGTCATTATTGCTCTGTCAACAGCTCAATCTCCCCACAGGACACACACTCCACAAATGAAGAACTACTACACGTTTGGGGTTGTGTATTATTATTATCATTATTATATATATATATATATATATATATATATTATGGCTGTCAAAACGATTAATCGCGATTAATCGCATCCAAAATAAAAGTTTGTGTTTACATAATATATGTGGGGGCACTGTGTATAATTATTTTAGATATATATAAAAACACACATGCATGTATATTTAAGAATAAAAATATATTATTTATATATAAAATATTTATATTTATATATAATATAAATTATATATAAATCCATATACAGAATAAACATGAAAATATTTCTTAAATATATACAAGCATGTGTGTGTATTTATATATCTAAAATAATTATACACAGTGCCCCCACATATATTATGTAAACACAAACTTTTATTTTGGATGCGATTAATCGCGATTAATCGTTTTGACAGCCCTGATATATATATATATATATATATATATATATATATATATATATATATATATATATATATATATGTAATCTTAATATTAATAGGTAGCATGTTCATTTAAGCATTAACAATTGTTTTTAAATGACATTAAAAGTGTCGTTAGAGTAAACAGAATCTAAAACTTAAATATTTCATACTTCAAATAAAGCTGAAATGAAATAGTCTAAATTTTAGGTTGAAATGAAATAAACCTTAAAATCAAAACCTTATTTTTTTTAAGCAACTAAGTTTATACAATAAACATTAACTGAAAAAAAAATCTATTATAAAAAATAAAGTTCTTTTATTTTAACTTATCACTTTAATTTAGTTTAATAGTGATGTACTAAAATAACTAAAACTACAAATTTTACACAAATTCATAAAAAACATACAGACATAAAAAAGGAGAAAAAAAACTAGTTTAAATGTCAAAAATACACCAATTTTTTTTTTAAATAAATACACCCCATTTTTTTTAAATAAATAAATACACTGTAAAAAAATATTGTTGGTTTAACTTAAATTAAGTAACCTGGCTGCCTTAAAATTTTAAGTTCATTGAACTGGAAAAATTGAGTTAATACAATGAAGGAGATTAATTTAATCATCAGAAACTCAAAATATTATGTTACCTGAACTATATAAATTATTTAAGTTGATTTGACAAAAGAAAAAATGTTGCGATTACAAATCGTGAAAATATTTTTTTACAGAGAAAATACACAATATACAAATAAAAACTATGGTATCTCAACGATACTAAATTGCCACTGGTTAAAGTACTAAAATTAGTAAAACTGAAGAAAATTATACTAATAATAAAGCTAACTAGGAATTCTGTAAAAAAATAGAAGTCACAAAAGCACATTTTTAAACATACTAAAACTGAAACTATAAAAAATAAAAGCTAATTCTATATATAAATAAATATTCTCGTAGAGTATAAATAAGAATAACACTGTTGTCAGGAGGATGCAGAACAGATACAGCGGCGTTTAAAGACTATTTTATTTTATTTTTATATTTCTGAACTTCTTCAGTGTAGTTACCTTTGAGGTGACTCCTGCCGAGGGTCACGAAGCCAGAGGAGATGAAGTTGTGCATGTCTTGACCACTGCGGAAGTTTTCTTTCCCATAATGCCCTGCAAAGACAGACACACAGCATGTTATAACATGAAAACAAATCGCAAAAAGAAATATAGAAGTGATTTGACTTCCATTTGAGTAAGTCATCCAGCCTGGGTAAAAAAACGTAAAACTTATATATATATATACACACACTGTACTATATACTGTATATTATACTATATATATATATACTGTACTATATATATTTATATATATATACTGTATACAGTTCACCTATATATTTCACCATGTTGGTTAATCACAGGACATTAATGAGGTACACAAATGAGGCATTGTCTAATGAAATATACACTCATTTAATACATTTCATATACTGTATATTCAGTATATATATCAGAAATCTGAACATTGCACAAAGCAGGATAAAAGTTCTTGTTTGATTGTGTTGACACAAAGTTAAAGGTTTCTACAGAAGGGGATTGGATATCTTCCTTTTTTCACTCAATAAGGAAAAAAAATATTTTTTATGAATATAATCATTAATCAGTTGAATGAAATATGAAGAAACCCCTCAGGTGTACACTCAGAAAAAAAGGTACAAAAGCTGTCACTGGGGCTGTACCTTTTCAAAAGGTACACTTTTGTACCCAAAGGCTGCATATTGGTACCTTAGTGGTACATAGTAGCACATAAAATGGATATATTAGCTCATTAAATTGACATATTAGCACCTAAAATGTACATATTACCACCTAATATATATATATATATATATATATATATATATATAAACACTTAAAATGTACATATTACCACCTAATATATATATATATATATATATATATATATATATACACACTTAAAATGTACATATTAGTACCTCAAATGTACATATTACCACCTAAGATGTACATATTAACACTTAAATGTTCAGATTAACACTTAAAATGTACATATTAGCACCTAAAATGTACATATTAACACCTAAAATGTACATATTAACACTTAAATGTTCAGATTAACACTTAAAATGTACATATTACCACCTAAAATGTACATATTAACACTTAAAATGTACATATTAACACCTAAAATGGACATATTACCACCTAAAATGTACATATTACCACCTAAAATGTTCATATTAACACTTAAATGTACATATTAAAACTTAAAATGTACATATTAACACTTAAAATGTACATATTAACACCTAAAATGGACATATTACCACCTAAAATGTACATATTACCACCTAAAATGTTCATATTAACACTTAAATGTACATATTAACACCTAAAATGGACATATTACCACCTAAAATGTACATATTACCACCTAAAATGTTCATATTAACACTTAAATGTACATATTAACACTTAAAATGTACATATTAGCACCCAAAATGTACATATTAACCCCTAAAATGAACTTATTAGCTCATGAAATGGACAAAAGTTTACCTTTTGAAAAGGTACAGCCCCAGTGACAACTTTTGTACCTTTTTTTCCTGAGAGTGTATGCAGAAAGGTGTAAGACTGCACATGTTGGTGTGTGTACAGTATCTGCCGCTGAAGTGGAGGAAAATTGTGTTTCAAATCTACAGATGTGAATTGATCAAAAGCAATAAAATAAACACTTAAATGTGTACTTTGATTTTTTTTTTTTTAAAGATGTATTATGTAAGCAAAATAGATCCAAATCTCAAAATTGACCACTCTTCAGACTCTGTATCAATAATATGTCCCAGTCGGTGATATTTAAAGTTGTATGATCAAATCTCTCTAGTTTTAAAACACATAATGCAATGCAACACAATGAAGATTAAAAGAAGAAGGCCTGATGGGTTATATTTGATTCACATGAACATGATTGTTCTACACAAACAGATAAACGATGTCCAGTGTGAACATTCCTCATGTGTGGCAGTCACTCGTCTCAGCCGCTGAACGGCGTCCTGAGGCAGAGGTCAAGACAAGGTGCTGCATTAAGTATTAATGGGGTGTGTGTGTGTGTAGTGGGGCAGAGGTTCAGCACACACACTCTCAGCTCGTGTTCAGCCCCGCGGGGTTAGAGGACACTGGCTGTGATGGGAATCTTCCACTGGCCGGTGGATCCTCCATCTAATTGCACAGTTATTGACATCCTTGACCAGGACACTGACCCGAGGTCAGCAGATGGGCGAGTTGAGAGCTTTATCTGTGTCATTGCTCAGCTCTACAGACAGCCAAGGCAAGACAATCAAATATAGATCATTTTTCATCTTTTTAAGCCCACCGTATCATATTTGATACACACATTTATTAAGGCCTCTAAATGAGCAACATAATCAAAGCTTTGCTGGAAAACTTCACACTCACACACCTTCCGTCTAATTGGTAGTTTGTAAGCAAGTAAAATACCTTTTAGTATATGCTGGGTTGGTTCAACCCAAATTTGGGTCAAATATGGGCAAACACAAATGTTGGGTTAATAATGTAATTAAATAAATGTGCAGTTGAGAGTGAAAGTTGAAGTTGGGTTCAAATTTTAAATTACATTTTTAACCCAACATTTGGGTTAGTCCATATTTGACCCGAATTTGGGTTAAAACGACCCAGCAGTGTTTAGAGTGTACTAAAATGTCCAGTTCACATGTTTGTTTTTGTTTTTTTTTTTGCTGTGAAATATTATATTTCAAGATGAACACTAACTGGACTGAAGTTTATGTAAATATCTAATCAATATTTTTTTTTTTTTGGAACAATCATGTCGAAAAAAATCTGACGAGCATCAAATATGATCGTCAGGCTTTTGAAGAAGGTTTATATGTTCATCTCGCAATCATATCATTATATGTTTTGAAACTACAGAGCTGATCATAAACTAAATATTTAAATATTATCTTACTAAGACATTTAACAGGCATATATATATATATATATATATATATATATATATATATATATATATATATATATATAGTGACGACTGATATTTATATGCATTTTATGTACAGTAAGTATTCTATTATCTGTTACATGTATAAAGATCTCATTGATTTACATTACAAGCTTTAATCGTTCTTTTTTGTTCATATAAATATAGCAAAAATATGCAATTTGATGCAGATGTTGATATTTTTTTCCTCCTGAGCTCCATATTCTCACTATATCTACCTACTCAATATACTAAATGAGCTAAAAAATAATGATACTCAATAACAAAAAAAACATGTAGCCTATGCAAATATTCTATTTTGAATGTTCAATAAAAAATTAGGGCTGTGCAAAAATTAATTGCGATTAATCGCATCCAAAATAAAAGTCTGTGTTTACATAATATATTTGTGTGTGCTGTATATAATTATTTTGAATATATAAATACCTATGCATGCATGTATATATTTAACAATTATTTGCACTTAAATTCTGTGTGTATATATATATATATATATATATATATATATATATATATATATATATATATAATCTATATTATATAAATATTTTATATATGAATAACACATTTTCTTAAATATATACATGCATGTGTGTGTATTTATATATACAAAATAATTATATACAGCACACACAAATATATTATGTAAACACAGACTTTTATTTTGGATGCGATTAATCGCAATTAATTTTTGCACAGCCCTAATAAAAATAAATAAATAATAATATTTTTTTAAAAAATCGGACTATTATATACGTCAGCGATGACAGCGTTAATATTTATCAGACTTCTCAATGCTAGTGAAAAGTACTTTTCATAACTGGAAAGTCACTCATTATGTTTCTCAGTTCAAAGGAAAACCTGAAGAGAGATGCACACGTTATTGCTCCATAAATCAATTGTGTGCTGTATAATTGTGTTGAGATATGTCTCTGTGAAGTTTATAGCGCTGAAGTTCAGAGTTCTGAGGTGGAACTGAGATTACGGTCAATACTAACAGCAACCGAGAGACAGAAAACATTTTAGATGGCCTCTCATTTTGAGCCCCATATAATTCCCATTTTGTGTTATTTCTGGCACACAAAAACCATGCAAAGCTTTGTAAAAAGATAGCAATCATACACTCTAAAAATGCTGGGTTGTTTTAACCCAACTTTGGGTCAAATATGGACAAACTCAAACGCTGGGTTAAAAATTTAATTAAAAAATGTAACCCAATGGCTGTATTGTGGCTATATTATTAATGGCTGTCAATATTTGACCCAAAGTTGGGTTAAAACAACCCATTTTTAAAGTGTATGCTAAAGGAAACATCAGCTCCTTTATTTCAGTAGTTCAATAATGCCCATTTTTTATCTCCAAAAATATCCCTACCATTGACTAATATAAAGTAATGAGCACATATTTATCATATTTACAATTTATAATCACAGCATTTATTAGCCTTTGTTAATGTTATTTGATAAAAAATTAGTTCAGAGTGCACTAATTAATGAAATTAACAGAAACAACTTTTGATTTTAAAGAGTCCGTATTATGCTTTTACGAATATACTTTGAGTAGACCAATCACAACAGACTAGGTAATCTGACCAATCAGAGCAGAGTAGACCAATCACAACAGACTGGACCATCCTGGCCAATCAGAGCAGAGCAGACCAATCACAACAGACTGGACCAATCAGAACAGAGTAGACCAATCAAAACAGACTGAGCCATCTGTCCAATCAGAGCAGAGTAGACCAATCACAACAGACTGGACCGATCAGAGCAGAGTAGACCAATCACAATAGACTGGACCAATTAGAGCAGAGTAGACCAATCACAATAGACTGGACCAATCAGAGCAGAGTAGACCAATCAAAACAGACTGAGCCATCTGTCCAATCAGAGCAGAGTAGACCAATCACAACAGACTGGACCGATCAGAGCAGAGTAGACCAATCACAATAGACTGGACCAATTAGAGCAGAGTAGGCCAATCACAACAGAAAAGACTGAACCATCAGACTAATCAGAGCAGAGTAGACCAATCACAACAGACTGGACCAATCAGAGCAGAGTAGACCAATCACAATAGACTGGACCAATCAGAGCAGAGTAGACCAATCAAAACAGACTGAGCCATCTGTCCAATCAGAGCAGAGTAGACCAATCACAACAGACTGGACCATCTGACCAATCAGAGCAGAGTAGACCAATCACAACAGACTGGACCAATCAGAGCAGAGTAGACCAATCACAATAGACTGGACCAATCAGAGCAGAGTAGACCAATCAAAACAGACTGAGCCATCTGTCCAATCAGAGCAGAGTAGACCAATCACAACAGACTGGACCAATCAGAGCAGAGTAGACCAATCACAATAGACTGGACCAATCAGAGCAGAGTAGACCAATCACAACAGACTGAACCATCTGACCAATCAGAGCAGAGTAGACCAATCACAACAGACTGGACCAATCAGAGCAGAGTAGGCCAATCACAACAGACTGAGTCATCTGACCAATCAGAGCAGAGTAGACCAATCACAACAGACTGGACCAATCAGAGCAGAGTAGACCAATCACAATAGACTGGACCAATCAGAGCAGAGTAGACCAATCACAATAGACTGGACCAATCAGAGCAGAGTAGGCCAATCACAACAGACTGAGTCATCTGACCAATCAGAGCAGAGTAGACCAATCACAACAGACTGGACCAATCAGAGCAGAGAAGACCAATCACAACAGACTTGGGTCATCTGACCAATCAGAGCAGAGTAGACCAATCACAACAGACTGAGCCATCTGACCAATCAAAGAACAGTAGACCAATCACAACAGACTAAACCATCTGACCAATCAGAGCAGAGTAGACCAATCACAATAGACTGGACCAATCAGAGCAGAGTAGACCAATCACAACAGACTGAACCATCTGACCAATCAGAGCAGAGTAGACCAATCACAACAGACTGGACCAATCAGAGCAGAATAGGCCAATCACAACAGACTGAGTCATCTGACCAATCAGAGCAGAGTAGACCAATCACAACAGACTGGACCAATCAGAGCAGAGTAGACCAATCACAATAGACTGGACCAATCAGAGCAGAGTAGACCAATCACAATAGACTGGACCAATCAGAGCAGAGTAGGCCAATCACAACAGACTGAGTCATCTGACCAATCAGAGCAGAGTAGACCAATCACAACAGACTGGACCAATCAGAGCAGAGTAGACCAATCACAACAGACTTGGGTCATCTGACCAATCAGAGCAGAGTAGACCAATCACAACAGACTGAGCCATCTGACCAATCAAAGAACAGTAGACCAATCACAACAGACTAAACCATCTGACCAATCAGAGCAGAGTAGACCAATCACAACAGACTTGGGTCATCTGACCAATCAGAACAGAGTAGATTTAGAGAGACTGAATCTTTAAACAAACAAACCGTTCGTTTTCAGACTCTATAAAAACAAGGTGATGTGCAATCTACGCTATATTATGAGAAAATGAATGTGAGGTTTGGTGCATGTAAACCTATAATAGGAGACCAAGACAAAACTGTGAACCTTGAACATAGCATAACAGGGCACTTAAAAAATGTATTGGAAAAGTAAATTTTCATAAAGATTAATTGAGACTGTAGAAGCATTGGTTCATGTTAACCAACGTTAGCAAATGAAACCATTGTAAAGTTTTGTAAATCTCAGATCTTTTGACTTCGGTTCCGGTTATCAGGCCAATGCCTCAAGTCACCAGAGCACAATTAAAATACCCAGTGTCCTTTTCTACATGAAATCAAAGACACGGGTGTCGAGATGACCCGAGAACAGACAGAGATCAGATTACATTAAGGAAACCATAATGAGAATGGCAGATGCGAACATTTGACATCTTCATTACTCCCTCCCTCTCTCTCTTCAGGTTTTCCTCACAGAGGCCGATCTGTCCATCATTGTGATTTCGGTACATTGCTGCGTAATGAAAGTTAATATTTAATGATTGTCTTTTATTAAAACAAGACCTCATTGGACCATTTTTTTCTCATCAACCCGAGTGAAACTGATGCAACATGCACGCTAATGTGCTTCATTTGATAGATCCGCTTCATCTTGGCTTCTGATGTGCATCAAATCCTCATATCCTGGTTACAATAGCCTGAAGCAAGGCACACTTTTGCTATTTAATTTTCTAATCTGGTGTCCATTTATAATACCAGCACTAAAAACATCATCATTTCGTATTTTATGACTATTTTCCACCCCTGTGGTTGTTAAAATTAAATAAATGTTTTTTTGCTACTGTCCCTTTAAGACTTCTAGGATGATTTGCAAATGAGCTCTATTGTTATTGGCTAACCTCTGCATACTGATTTCTAAATTTTGAGTTGTGACGTCAACAAAACCATAGATATGTATATAAAGGCTAGATGTCTTAAGGCGGAGTTTCTATCGTCATCACCGGCGGCCATCTTGGCACAGGCAAGCTGATGTAAGATGAGTGGTCAGCATGAACACAAATACTCTCATCTCGTTGAAATCTTGGCGGATTTACATACGGTTTGGTTTCTTACAAACGTTATTAACGTGGCTATAATTATCTGGATGATTATTTATTAACCCTTTACCTGTCACCCCCCTTTTTGATAATTGACATTAAAATGCACTATACAAACTTAAATGGTTGTTATTGGAATATAGACCTAAGTGTGATCTTGTTTTAAAGAAAACAATCAGCAGATTATTACTAAAGTGAAAGCACTTCAAAAAACTAAAGTATGAAAAAGTTATGGAAGTTATAATTTACAGTAAATCAAATATACTTTATAAATATATATTTTTTAATATGAAATAAATAGTTTACAAAATATGTTTTACTGTAAAATTACTATAAAATGAAAGCTATATATCTAACCAAGTTATGTTCCAAATCTGAAGTTGATATCACAAAAATTGAAGTTCCCATGAGATTTTGTTTAGGTGTATTACCAAAAATAGCCACCGGGTGCCATTGAGTTCCATTGAATTTAATTGTATGCATTTTGCAATAAAAAAATTATAAATTTCTATCCAAATATCACTTCTGTCACTAAATATGGAACCTTGAGACTCAGACCTTTTTGACAATATGTGTTTTAAGATTAGAAAAGGTTTTCATAATAAATTATGAAAGATCATGCCCAAAAGGGGAGGGGCCTAATGAAAAAAAATACCGTTTCTATGGTAACGCAACGTCCAATTTCAAATCGGTTTTCACAGGATGAATTCTGAGTTCGTAAGCTTTAAAATGATACCTAATTTATGATAACTACTAAAATATGTGATAATAATAATAAAAAAAATTATATTTCAATATATATATAATATATTATTCTTTTTAGAGGACTTCTTACCTTACTTTTTAAAATATAATTTTATCTTTTTTTATTGACAAATACTAATTATGTTTTATTATGAACTTTTAACACTAAAAACCAAAGTTTCAATTATTAAAAGTGTGTTTCGACTTTTTGTGACAAAGGTCAAAAACTCCTGTAATGACGCCGATTTTTTTGAGGCGCACTCTTGTCATAAATTCATATATTACTGTTCATTCATAATTTGTAAGAAAAAAAACAGACCTAAATATATGTATATATATATTTATATTTATATCTAAATATATATTTAGGAGTCTTAGACCTTTCCAATGATATATAGTTTGTCATGACTAGATTAGCATTTAATAGTAATATAGGTAGTGAACTAGAGTTAGATTGCCCGTATACGGGCAAGTGACAGTTAAGGGGTTAAGTATGCTGTGTCATAACTGCATCTCTGACGTTTATAACAAACCAAACCATTTGAAAATCGGTAGAAAATTGAGCAAGTTATGGCTATTTAAATAGTACATGTACCATTAACACAATGTTACGAGTGAACGACCTGCCTGTGACAAGATGGCCGCCAGGTGCCAGATAGCCTTTATATAGATATCAATGAACAAAACATCGAACTCAAAAAAAAAAGAAACACTATTTTCCATGATAAGAGCCAAGTATCAAGTGAAATTGAGTATAATAATCCCGTCAGCTAATTTAACATAAATGACATTTCATTCAGCGATTCCTGGAAGTCCCAAAACACCATTTATAATAAGCATGTAATGCGCTCACCAACAGGCATAATTATACGCTGTAAATCACTGAATACAAGGTCTCAGACTGTGTCATGCGACGCTCAAAAAAGAGAGAAGACATCTAAAATCGCACGCCTTGCCACCATTTATAAGCTATTTAAACTCAGAAAAGGCGTTGCTAATACTGTTTTCTGCTAGTTGCGCAACATAAACACTTTTGGTTCGTTTGAAAACGTGCAAATACGGTTTTGATATTGGAACGAATGCCGTTCATGAATCCATTAAAGCGTCTAATTAAATTGAATGCATCAATTACAGAATCATGCATTATAATGGCAAATCGCTAATGGACAGAGAGTGACGGGAGGAGCGGAGGTCACGGAGGTCGAGCAAACGGAGAGACGGACGACCGGAGAGAGAAAATCTCAGCATGGGGAAATCAATATGCCAGGCGAAGAGATTGAATTTCTCTCAGCCAATTAATCAGGGGAACAAACATTCAAATTTCTTTTGGGTTCGAAGGCTCTTTATGAACTTTGAGTCAAATCTAAAGGCATTTAGTCAATCACATCGGACATTTTATAGATCCCAAGAGCACTTTGTCACCGGTTCTCAGGGGACGAGAGAGGATCAAACGCAGCACGTTCCTCTCTTGTATGTATTGTGTACACCAGAGAAGCTCAGTATATTTCTATGGCATCGCTATCGAAGGGTAATCAGCTGTTGAAGTGGATTTACTAATTGTAGAGTTAACGATGAGCATTGAAGCGAGTGTCATAACAAATGTCAGTGGACTGGGAAGATTTAGAAACGATTGGGTTATTTATAAATCCATAAGATCTTACCTTCAAAAATGTAGCGTATCGATCGGCCATTGATGCATCTTCACGGAAGTCGATCGTTTGCGCAGTTTTAAGCCTTTTCGATTGAAAGCTACACTGTGTAACTCTTTTAGTTTGTTCTTAGTTAAAAACACTTAGTTCTTTCAAAAATATGCGTGCTCATTAATGTATATTCACTTCGTTCAAGTAATAAAGTATTCTCGTGAGTGTATAATATGCCACGGGTAAGGGGTTCTAATGTCGGTCGCCATGTTGACCCTCCATTTTGAAAGTACATTAGCCAAAGAGGGACATACACGTTAATTCAAGCTTCGCCTTTCGCGTTTATGTTTGAGTTAACACTCATGGACGAGGTCGAACTGGAAGCCATGTTAATCTTGGACTACATTGGCCACCGTAGGAGTTAAAACGAAATCGGAATTGAGAGGAACAGAAACTAATATTCACTGGATGGTCATATACCGTTTCACCACTAGATGGCGGTAAAAATCACACAGTGTAGCTTTATATATTCCACAAACACACAAAAGTACCCGGGTCTCTCTGTTTTGTACTTGCGCGGTGTGTGATAAGCTTTGTGTGCGCAGCAACACACATTCAACGTCCCAGAACGCCGTCTCTAACGACGAACACTCTTTCAAGTCTGTCTAAGCTTAAACTAACATATTCACGTCGAGTATCATCGTAAACATAGTCGGTTATGTCTTAAAAGGGATATTCCACTTTTTTTTAGAAATAGGCTCATTTTACAACTCCCCCAGAGTTAAACGATTGAGTTTTACCGTTTTTGAATCCATTCAGCCGATCTCCGGTTCTGGCGGTACCGCTTTTAGCATAGCTTAGCATACATCATTGAAGTGGACAAGGCCATTAGCATTTCTCAAAAATAAAAAATGACCAAAGAGTTTCGATATTTTTCCTATTTAAAAATTTACTCTTTTGTAGTTACTAGAGCCAGACCGATATATCGGCAGGCCGATATTATCGGCCGATATTAGGCATTTTCCAAACTATCGGTATCGGCAGTTATAATGGCCGATAAATGAATATTTCAAAAATAAAATAAAAACGGATGAAACACGCTTCAACCATGTCACGAGTGTTGGAGTTGTATAGTTTGTCCACCAGAGGGCACTCAGTCATCAGTCTGTTCTGTTGTGACAATAAAAGAAACAAGTTTCTTTATAAAATGCATTATCATATTATTTTAGTTAAAACTCATAAATAACTACAAATATCTAATTTTAGGGAAATCTGTTCATTTTTTGTTGCGCGTTTCGAAATATATATATATATATATATATATATATATCGGCCGATATATCGTATCGGAATATCGGATTTCAAAACCAACAAAAATTTGTATCGGTATTTGTATCTTTATCGGTCAGGCTCTAGTAGTTACATCGTGCACTAAGACCGACGGAAAATGTAAAGTTGTTGGAAAATGTTAAATTTTCTAGGCTGATATGGCTAGGAACTATAGTCTCGCATCCTGCGTAATAATCAAGAACTTCCGTACCATGAGTGCAGCAGGCGTAATGATATGACGAAGTGCCTGAAAATAGTCCCTAGATCGGTATTAGCCTATTTTCAGGTGCTGTGTCATATCATTACGCCTGCTGCACTCATGGTACGGAAGTTCTTTATTATTACGCAGGAGTGAGAGTATAGTTCCTAGCCATATCAACCTAGAAAATCGCAACTTTACATTTTCCGTTGGTCTTAGTGCACGATGTAACTACAGAAGAGTAGGGTTGGGTATCGTTTGAATTTGAACGATTCTGATTCCGATTCCTTGTTTCGATTCCGGTTCCTAACGATTCTCGAAACCGATTATTTTAAGAGGCAGGGTCAAAAAAGTTTAGCTAACCTTGCTAACCAACGGTCTTTCTGAAGGAAATACTCCTTCTGTCACAAATTTTGCATTTTGCCGAGATTTCGTTATTTTTAGAAAAGTGAAGCCACACTTTGGACCGCCGACGTAAGCTACTCATGTTCGACTCGGTTATGGCGACACTTCCGGTAGACGCTTCTTCGTTGGTGTTGTTCAGCGGTTTCTTCTTCTGGTCGGCAGACTGTGAATATCGAAACTAGGAATCGAAATTTTAACTTTTGAACGATTCCGGGAAAAACGAAAAGTTAGTCCCGGTTCCAATCGATACTCGATTCTCGATACCCAACCCTACAGAAGAGTCAAGTTGTAAATAAAAAAAATATCAAAACTCTTTGGTCATTTTTTTTGAGAAATGCTAATGGTCTTGTCCACTTCAATGATGTATGCTAAGCTATGCTAAAAGTGGTACCGCCAGAACTGGAGATCGGCTGAATGGATTCGAAAACGGTGAAACTCAACTGTTTAACTCTGGGGGGGTTGTAAAATGAGCCTATTTCCCCCCCAAAAAAAAGTTGAGTAATGAACGCGAATGCGAGATAAGACGCATATGTAACAGTATATTGGATCCGTGCAGCTCTTAAAGGGATACTCCACTTTTTTTTTTGGGAATAGGCTCATTTTACCACTCCCCCAGAGTTAAACGGTTGGGTTTTACTGTTTTCGAAAATATTCAGCAGAATTTTTCATATTTAGAAGAATATCAGTAACCAGACAGTTTCTGGTCTCATTGACTTCCATAGTATATTGTTTTCCTACTATTGAAGTCAATGAGACCAGAAACTGTCTGGTTACTGATATTCTTCTAAATTTCCGAAAATCGGCTGAATGGATTCGAAAACGGTAAAACTCGACAGGGAGTTTTAAAATGAGCCTATTTCCCAAAAAAATTGGAGTATCCCTTTAAAGTGACAGCAGCGTAATATTCCTGCAGGTGTCTGTTCTTATACGTCAATCAAACAAAACACACAATTGATGCTCTTGACTGAATACTTTGAATAAGGCCAGTAAATATGGCCAATCATGTTTTAATACATGTTTTCTTGGGAATACCTATAAAATATACACAGATTGTGCTTGCAGATATATTACTAATTCAGTATCCATCGTGCATACATAACATATTCTAACATAACATAAAACATGACTGGGATATTAAAATATGCCTCAACATAGGAGTGACCCACATTCAGTCTGGTGCAGCACAGCATCTGATGTCAAATTCATCAAACGCTTTGATTAGGTCTGCCTTTTTACTTTAAATGAAACAGTTTTATGGGACAAACTTTATAAATGTCATTTTATAGGTTTGTATCCTCCTTAATGAGCAAACTAAACAGAGCTAATCCCATCCGCTGACCTCATTCACACACAGCTGCATTTAGTTTATTCAGTAGCGCTTTGAATATTGATGTACAACAAGCCGAAGCACTGATTAGCTCAAACACAAACGAGACAGTACGTCTTCACTAATGCTAACACTGATCTGGAGTCAGCAAAAGAGCGTCAGGAGCGTGTCTCGACGGCTGCTTGACTGCTACGCTCTGTGTGAATGAGGAATTCATTCAGATTTGAGTTCTGATGTTAGCTTGTACGGGGTGGCGGCAAACAGCGAGATGCTAAGCTTTAAATATGAATCAGAAGACACGCTGAAGACGTGCCGTGGGGGAGAGATGTCACAGCAGATGTTTCCTCAAACACATCGCCGCAAACAAACTCCTGAGCATATGTACAACACCCACACGCAGATGCACACACATATAACATTTATGCATTTATGTTTGGAGGACACTTTTATCCAAAGCGACTCACGTTGCATTGAAGTTATGGGTTTTATCAGATCATGCATTCCCTGTGAATCGAACCCATGACCTTAGTGTTGCAAGTGCAAAAGACTCACAAACTTTTTTTTTGGTTAGCAATTTGACATCAAATATTTTTACACTGAGATTTTAAATTCACATCTCAATAATTTAACGACACATTTACATGGTTCTCGGATGTCGGTTAATGGTCCACTGACAGGCAGAAAAACAAATGAAATATTAAATATTTTTTTACTCAATGAGTGTTTTATTTATTTGAAATTATTTATTTACAATATGGAAAAAAAAGGGATTATTTGGTCTAAAATGTGACAATATGACCTGATCTCATAAGAAAACGTCTCATACTGCAGCGGAAATGTTTATATTTTATAATATTTATCAAATTTGTATAATTCATACTTTTATTTTACACAGCAAGATACTAATAATTCAATCTGTACATCATATAAAGCGATCATGCCTCTTTCTGATAGCTAATTGCTAATTCCTCCATGCAAATAGTGAATCCGCCATGGCCAACCGCCATTTAAACGGAACGGGAGAGGAGACTCTGATTGGTTTATTGCATGTTACGCCCAAAACACACCCATTACTCGTTACGAGAATAGGGACACCCCTTTTAGATCATGCACCGGACGCATCAACCATTTTTTCCCGTCGTTAAACTAACAAAAGTGGATTCGGTCATGCTCTAAGTGTCAGAAAGCCTGTCCTAGGAACTAATATTTGTTTATTGTTTCCTGTACGTTCCGCTATTAGCGTTACTGGTCTCATTGACTTCCATAGTATATTTTTTCCTACTACACTCTAAAAAAATGCTGGGTTGTTTTAACCCAACTTTGGGTCAAATATGGACAAACCCAGACGTTGGGTTAAATTTTTACATTACATTTTTAACCCAACATTTCAGGTTTGGCCATATTTGACCCAAAAATTGGGTTAAAACAACCCAGCATTTTTTAGAGTGTATGGAAGTCAATGAGACCAGAAACTGTCTGGTTACTGATATTCGTTTAAATATCAGAAAATCGTCTGAATGCATTTGAAAATGGTAAAACTCAACTGTTTAACTCTGGGGGAGTGGTAAAATGAGCCTATTTCCAAAAATAAAAAAGGGGAGAATCCCTTTAAGGTTTAAAATGTACCACATTACCATAGCAACCGATTTCAAATTTTTGGAATGTTCCAAAAAGAATTCCAAAAAAGTAAATAAAAAAAAAGAACTCATCCTTTCAGGCCCACACGGTATTTACTAAGGCTGGGTATTGACACAAATTTCACGATTCGATTTCGATTCACAAGCTTGCAATTCGATTCGATTTCGATTCCAATTCGATTCAATATTGATTTTTGGACATCAGTTACAATAAATGGCTAATTTTCTCAAGGAAATTAAATCTCTAACTAATGCTGTAAACTATGGGAGTCTAGTTATAGCCTACTAGGCTTCATTAGCCCAATATGAAGGTACACTTTTATTTATTTTTATGATAAGAAGATTATATGAAATATAAACATTTCAATGGTGGCTGTCATAAAAACTTGCCAGATTTATTCAAATATGCATTAAATATTGAAGAACATTATGATTATAATGCATATGTAATATGGTGTATATATTTATCAAAATGCTCCTCTCTAGAGTTATTTTTTCTAGCTGACTAACGAGTTTATGTGGGTTTTCTGAGGTAAATATGACAATATTGATTACAAGCTGTTTATCTGACGTCTTTCCACGGTTGAAACGCTGATTGAGCGAATCAATGTGACATGATACGGATTTGGATAAGTTGTACCCTATCTTTAACACACTTTCAGATGCTTGTTCATGTTTATTTGGCGCTGTGACTGGTATTATTAACCCGGAAGTGCGCCAGAGCAATCTCACGCCACAGCGCCAAAACTCTATTTACGTTTTTGAAGAAAAATGGACGTAATTTGAAAATTGAGACTTTGTTTCACATCAATAGTAACAAAGCACAAAGATTATTGCGATTTTTTGGATGCGCGCAGCCGCGATACAATGTCCCATTCATTCAAATGAAACAGGATGACTAATCGATTCTTGAGATTTAAGAATCGATATCGCTTCGTAAAGACGAGAATCGATTAATATCGAGAAATCGATATTTATTACCCAGCAGAAAGCATCTCTTTAATGTTGACCACCAAAACAGCAAGGTAACACCATAGTACAGTTTTGTTAGAGAGTAAAACGAAGGCAGAACCTAGCCAGCACCTACCATGGTTGATTTTGTTGTGCACAGGTGTGTAGTGGTTCTTGGACGTCCGTACTGGGGTGTTCTCTTTGGACGAGGCGTCTATGGCAACGACGTTTTCATGCTCGTACGCCGGAACGGACCCCTGCTGTCTCAATATGTCCGCCAGCGCTCTGTGAAAAACACACAAGTCCGAGATCATTTCACTGCTCTCCAGAAACAAAACCCGTCCAAGTGCGGTTCGGCTTTGAAATAAAAGCTTATTTAGCGTTTAAAGATCCAAACACACCGGCCCCCGAGAGGTTTAGTCAATTGGCCCCGTTTTTTGCTATTGTTTCTGTTGTTTTCCCATTTTCGAAGGTTTATGCCTCTTGGAACTCAACTTTAATTGCGCTTTGTGTTATAATGAACAGTTGAGGTTTAGTCTCACAGGTTTTCCAGACCTCAGGCCTGTGAGCTCTACAGGAACAAACACAAGCCATTAATCAAAGTTTCTCCGCAATATATATAGCGTTGGAGCAACACACCCCACCGACGCCGGCCTAATGGGATTCAGATTCTATTAATGTGTTTGCTCTTTGGCCCTAAGGACACGGTTTCTGACTCGAGACCCGGCCGCCTCATGGATTTTCGACGCAGTTGAGATTCTGGTCGCTGAAGTTAATGGTGTTTCTTCACTAATGCAGTTTTCGGAGCTTGTGCAGTTACACGGGCCTTAACTTTTCACTGCAGATGAACTTTGTAAGTTTGGGATTGTGTTGCCTGGTGGGTAAACATCAAAGTTGGTCATTAAAAGGTTGCAGGTTTATTAAATTTTGCATATATTCGGTTGCACTTTATTTTGCAGTCCTGCTTCCATGCACATAGTAAGTACTTTTAGTAATTGTAATAACTGGGTACTTAGGCTACCCTTAACCCATGTAGTTACCTTATATTACTCAGTACTTTCTTAGGTAAGAACATGTAAGTGCACATATGTAAAATAATAAAGTGCAACCCATATTCAATCTTGATGTGTGAAGATGCACCGGGTTTGACGTAGATTCTGGTTTTAACTGGTTGCAAAGCATGAAAAAGCACAGGTGTCAATGTCAAAAACAGCATTTTTATGCTAAAATACTGTACAAATGCTATGATAAGTTTAAAAATTAATAGGTCTAATTGGACATTACATGTAATTTTACAGTTTTTTGGGAGTGAAACAGAACAAGTCATTTATTCAGGCTTCAAAGTTGATGGTTTTTCATTATCGGTTATGTACGTTACGGTTTTATTCTCCATCTTATGTTATTAAATGAATGTTAATAAAAAAATGACCAAATACTTAATAACTAAATCAATTGTTAGAAAATATATTATATTAAAGGTATATTTTAGGTATATATTAAAGTCGTAGTAAAATTATTGGAGTTAATTTAATAAATATACAGTAAAAATGTACAAGTATTTAAATAAATATAGGCTACATTTGTAAAAAACAAAAAAAAAAAACTGATTTTAGAAATGTTGTTATTAATAGTTAATGAAATATACATTTGAATGCAATAAATAAATTAATAATAATTAGAGCTGTCGAACAATTAATCGCATCCAAATTAAAAGTTTGTGTTTACATAATATATGTGGGTGCACTGTGTATAATAATTTTATATATAATATATATAAATAAATAAATATATATATATATATATATATATATATATATATATATATATACACACACATGCATGTATATTTAAGAAAAAAATTGTATTTATAAATAAAATATTTATATTTATTTATAATATAAATTATATATAAATCTATACACAGTATATACATTAAAATTAATACATACAAATACAAATACATTAAAATGTGCACCCACATATATTATGTAAACACAAACTTTTATTTTGGATGCGATTAATCGTAATTAATTGTTTGACAGCCCTAATATTAATGTAAATAAAATTGACTAATTTGTTAATTAATATTCCCTGTAATGATTTTTTTGTACTGTAAATTGTACAATATGTAAAACTTAAGCTTCCTACTAATTTTTTTCTTACAGTAAAAGTTCTGGCATCCACAGCTGTAATTTTTTAAACATAAATTTTATAGATTTTTAGTATTATTATTATTTTTTTAATTTTTACATTGTACAGCAGAGGATAAAATTACTAAATCACATCCTCACAAACATATGGCTTTCAGAAGACTTGCAAAAATTAATTCCCACTACTAATATATTTATTATAAGAACCGCAGAGAAGCTGTCCTCCCAAACAAATTAATAAAACCTTATTCAGAACCAGTAAAAATTAAAAGGTCGGATTCGGTCGGACCATCAGTTCTTAACACGGCGATAGCTCCAGCGGACCCAGAGGCCATCTTTCCTCACACGAGGAGCCTGAAATGGCGTCTTAACTGTGTCAATGTCAGCGTATTCGCTCTGCCTCACGGTCCACATCTCTGAGCGAGCGAGAGACACACAGAGAGAGAGAGAAGTGTGACTTTGGAAGGATGTATAATTAGTCTTTCCCTTCCAGGAGAAGGCCTTTTTAACAGAAGTTGCTCTCACGTGGGGGCGACCTGGTTTCACTGGCCCAGTTGACTGTAAGGCTCTGAGCTCAACTCTTCCGATCCACCTCTTTCAGCTCAAACAATTCAGGATCGGTGAAACTTTCAGGACATTAATGCACTTCAGTGGACTCTTTTACTGTAGTTTGTGCATGTCACTTCCGCTTTAGTGGAAACTCTAGGGTTCTCGACTCATTTTATGCCAAAAAGGTTTTATATAAGGAGAAATTGCAGAATACTTTCACGCTTAAAGGGTTATTTGACTTTTTTACGAGTGATAAAGTATGTTTTTGAGCTGCTTAATTCATATAATGTATTGTTAATACAAACTTAAATTAATTTAAACTAATTCCATAGAATTTTCAAATGGAAAGGTTCTATATATGATGCGCCTGACAGAACCTTTCAAGGTTCTATAACACCGTTTCTTCTAAGAGCAAATGTTCAAGAGATTTACAAAATCCTTGTTTCCATCCATCTTTAATATCCGATGTTATCTGATAAGAAGACATTTACCGTGATTGAAACACATCATTACCGAAATTATTCATGAATAAATCCCTTAATGTGCAGCAGAAAACTATGGAAGCTTGTTTCCGCCACTGAATAAAAAAATAAAATAAATAATTCTGACTTTTTTTCTCACAATTGCGCGTTTACATCTCGCAATTCTGACTTTATTTCTCAGAATTGCTTGATATAAAGTCAGAATTGCGAGATATAAAGTCAGAATTGCAAGATATAAAGTCAGAATTGCGAGATATAAAGTCAGAATTGCGAGATATAAAGTCAGAATTGCGAGATATAAAGTCAGAATTGCGAGATATAAAGTCAGAATTGTGTGATATAAAGTCAGAATTGCGTGATATAAAGTCAGAATTGCGTGATATAAAGTCAGAATTGCGAGATATAAAGTCAGAATTGCGAGATATAAAGTCAGAATTGCGAGATATAAAGTCAGAATTGCGAGATATAAAGTCAGAATTGCGTGATATAAAGTCAGAATTGCGTGATATAAAGTCAGAATTGCGTGATATAAAGTCAGAATTGCGAGATATAAAGTCAGAATTGTGTGATATAAAGTCAGAATTGCGAGATATAGTCAGAATTGCGTGATATAAAGTCAGAATTGCGAGATATAAAGTCAGAATTGCGAGATATAAAGTCAGAATTGCAAGATATAAAGTCAGAATTGCGAGATATAAAGTCAGAATTGCGAGATATAAAGTCAGAATTGCGAGATATAAAGTCAGAATTGCAAGATATAAAGTCAGAATTGCGAGATATAAAGTCAGAATTGTGTGATATAAAGTCAGAATTGCGAGATATAAAGTCAGAATTGCAAGATATAAAGTCAGAATTGCGTGATATAAAGTCAGAATTGCGTGATATAAAGTCAAAATTGCGTGATATAAAGTCAGAATTACGAGATATAAAGTCAGAATTGTGTGATATAAAGTCAGAATTGCGAGATATAGTCAGAATTGCGTGATATAAAGTCAGAATTGCGAGATATAAAGTCAGAATTGCGAGATATAAAGTCAGAATTGCGAGATATAAAGTCAGAATTGCGAGATATAAAGTCAGAATTGCGAGATATAAAGTCAGAATTGCGTGATATAAAGTCAGAATTGCGAGATATAAAGTCAGAATTGCGTGATATAAAGTCAGAATTGCGAGATATAAAGTCAGAATTGTGTGATATAAAGTCACAATTCTGAGAAAAAAAGACAGAAGTGCGACTTTTTATCTACAATTCTGACTTTTTCTCACAATTGCGAGTTTACATTTTGCATTTCTGACTTTATATCACATAATTGCAAGTTTATATGTTGAAATTCCAACACTATCTCACGCCCAATTCGTACGAACTCGACGAATGATTAAAAAGTGTCTAATTCGTACTAATTCGTACGACCTCACTCGTACAAATTTGTACGATTTGTCTAAACCCACGTGATGGTTAGGTTTAGGGGCGGGGTAAGGGGTAGGTCATTCGTACGAATTCATACGAATTGGCCAATTCGTTAAATATGTAGGATTTAGCAAAATCGTACTAATTCGTACGAGTGAGGTCGTATGAATTGTTACGAATTAGCCACTTTTTAATCATTCGTCGAATTCGTACGACTTGGACGTGAGATCGGGTTGGAAATTCTGACATCTTTTCTCAGAATTGTGAGATATAAACTCGAAATTGCGACTTATCAGGCCAATTCTAAGGGGAAAAAAAGACTAACTTTTTTCCCCCTCGGAATAGTTTATCGCAATTTACTCGCAATTCTGACTTTATAACTCACAATTCTGACTTTCCATCTCGCAATTCTGAATTGCGAGATAAATTGCGAGATAAAAAGTCGCAAGTACCTTTTATATTTTTCATTCTATGGTGGAAACAAGCTTACATAGAAAACTAACATGACTTTGCCTCAACAGAGGATGTGATTGGATAACTGGACAAACCAACGGACCAATCACATTGTACAGGATCTCAAATGTTGGTTTGGTCGTTCTAAACCAAAGAATCATCACAATGATTCGGTTTAATTCCCTCTCAGAAGTCTCTACATTCCCAAACACCAGACATCCGAATGAGAGATAACCTGTAGCCAAATTTAGGATGAACTTTACAATTCCTTGATTTTTATCACAGATATTTGGTGGCAAATTCCCAGGAAGTGATTATTCTGTGCTGTTGAACACATGGAAATGCTGCTTTATTCACAAATGTTTAATGCAATTTTGCGCAAAAATTAAATTCGCAACTTTGGACGGAGATCTAGCTATATACACTCCTCATCCCTATCAAAATATAAAAATTCAAAATCACTGTAGACAGCAACACACTCACAATGAAAATGGGCAAAGCAAAGAACGCAGAAGTACGGCTACAAGACTATTGTGTTCAACAATCTTTAAGAGTGTGTTTAGTGTTATTCAGTCTTTCAACTTCATATCATTACCCATGAAAAGCAGGTAAACAGCAGTAAGTTCCACATCTCACTCACAACCTAAAAAAAGCATGGTTTCGACGACTTTACAGATCAAAAAATATATTTTTATTGCTAATGAACCTTATGAGCTGCACATTTCTGCTTTTAAAGCCTTTAAAGTTTACACTTTTTAAAAAATGCTGGGTTGTTTTAACCCAATTTTGGGTCAAATATGGACAAACCCAGCCATTGGGTTACATTTTTAAATTACACGTTTAACCCAATGTTTGAGTTTGTCCATATTTGACCCAAAATTGCGTTAAAATTCAGTGTATGGCTTTGTTGACATTTACATCACATTTTTGCCTAAATAAATGACCAAATACAAATAAATACTAAACCAATCAATCAAAATGATCTATGGTAAATAAACATTTTCCAAAAAAAAAAGTTTTTTCACAAGTATTCACAATCTTGTCAGAGGGTGTTTAGGGTCAAATGCTCAACACACACACACAAACGCAGGTGATGCATCGCCACACAAACATCCTTCCCTGTTTCGGCGGATCCTCATCAAAAGCCATTCAATTGTCTGGAGTTAATATATGCGAGACGCTGCTAAAGGTAATTTGGGCCTGAGTGCTACCCTGTTTGCTCTAAAGACACATCCAAACACCAGCGTTAGTTAATTACATCCTCACAAACACCCTGATGCCGCCTCTGGGGACACACAAGCACCATTTCTGAACAAATCAAGGCCAATTTCCCTCATTCCATCACCTGGATTGGGTTGAAACATACTGTATGGCAGCTTTAGAGACTAGAGCGCGAATTAGACACTTTAACTGCACACTCACTCAAACACACTCTCTTACTCACTCAAACTCTGGTTGCATGTTTCAAATGCATTAAAAACAGTGACTGAAACTGTGGTGCATTCGATTAGAGGTCCAAAATATACTTTGGCCACACTCTCCAATGAGTGAATTGACACAACTACATTTAATTACACACACTCTAAAAAATGTTACTTGTTTAAACCCAAAGTTGGGTCAAATATGGACAAACCCAACAATTGGGTTAAAAAATTTAAATGTAAGACTTAACCCAATGGTTGGGTTTGTCCATATTTGACCCAACTTTGGCTTGAAACAACTCAGCATATTTTAGAGTGCACTAATACATTTCGAGGAAGCTTTTATTATTGATCTAAAGTCTTAAAACGTAAATTCATGTTCCAGTTGACACATTTTTCAGGTTAAACAACAATAACTATTAGTTATCCCATCAAGAAAACAACAACAATTACATTAAAACAACGTAATGTTGTTTATTCGAACGAAAGGATTTTCTCATCAAATTAGTATTTTCTGAGCATCTAATCAAGAAAAACACAACAATAAGAACACATGTCATATATCATGTTCATTTAATTTGTTAACTGATGTTCAGCGGTTTTATGAGTTGCCTTATTCACAATACGTGTCCCGTGATGGTCACAGACATGGAGATGATGGACTGTATCTTTTATTTCACCAATCCGATTGCTTATTAAAATGTCCCTCACAGATCATGTTTTCAAGTCATTTGAGGTTTGATTGTGACGTGGCAAAGCAGTTATTTACTTTTTAATTCGTTTTCACAGTAACACCATTATTTTTGAATGCAGACCGATTTGTTGAAGCGGAACGCGACAGAAAACGAGAGGCGGGATTTATCGTGAATATTGTAACTGGCCAATCACAGCGCATGTGACTTTTCCCCATTCATTCATAAAGTCGGCGTGAAACGGAAGTTGAGATTGTTTTTTTCCTTGTCGTGACGTATATCCGAGTGAAACGGCTTCTGAAATTAGAAAAAAAAATGTAGGGCAGGGCTTGATTTCATCCTTCGGGAATTGATTGGATCGTTGGAGGTTGGGCATTGCAAACAAAATGGAGGCAGATTTGAATGCGATTCTCTGAGAGGCGGTTCACCGATAGCCACACCCTCATCGGATATGGCCACACCCTTTCGCCATTCCATGTGACCGGAATAGAAGAGAGGTCGTTTCGATGGGGGAGGGAAGGGTAATGTCTTTGATTAAAGATTATAAGGGTACATGAATTTTTTAAAAATAATGAAGTGCACAGATAAATCATTTATAGACCATTTCAAAAGATGTAAACAACACTGGTCCAGAAAGACTTCTTGTTTCAGTTTGTAACTGTTTTCTTTATTTCACATGTAAAGAAAACTTCTTAAAGATGCTTGTTTAACTTTTTGATTCAATTTTAAATGTTCTGTTGGTTGTATTTTATCCCAGCGTTTATGTAGTGTTAAAAACTGAAACAGGAAGTGCTTCTGGACCAGTGTTGTTTACATCTTTTGAAATGGTCTATAATAAGCACTATACAGTATTAGATATAAAAAGAAAATTTGTCAAATTTGATTTCATGCCGGCTTTAAAGAGGCCATGTTATATTAGATTTTGGGCTCTACTCTATAGAGTTTTTCATGCTCCAATGTTCAAAAAAACTAAACAATTTTCTACATATTCTCCATTGTTGCGGCTCCTCTCTTCCCGGTCTGTCAGTAACGCCCTGGGGTGCGTTTCCCGAATGCGTCGTTAGCCAACTATGGTCGCAAGTTCCGTCGTTATCTGCATAGTTCAACGAGTCGGTGTTTCCCGAAACCATCGTTCCAACGGACATTCGCAAACAGCATCGCAAAGTTGCGTGGTTTGAACGACAGCTCTCGACCTGTGGTTAGAGGCATCGTTTCTATATTGCAACACATTTGGAGGTAATAAATCCTTATCTTGAGCAAAACAAGCAAGCTGACATTCAGTACAACCGTGCCTTTTAGTTAGAATACTAAAATTTAGTTAGTTTTTCAACTACGAGCCAAATATTGAGTCTGGTAATAAAGCAAAACAACTGAGAACAATTAGAAATAGTCCTCAAATGACATGTCTGTACTTAATATAAAATAAATCTAGCGTTAATTGGATCTCAAACAGTCTCGTTAAGAGTAGTTATTACGCAACCATGTGCGAAACCGAAGTGGTTGAACGATACTTTGCGACAGTGGGTTTCGGGAAACAGTCGTGACTAGCTAGTTGATTTTTCCAACGATGCATCGTACTATGGTAGTGAAACAATAACACAGTCTCATCCCAAAAAGTCATATAACTGACGTCTTGGGACGTCTTTTGACCATACGTCAATATCCACCTTTTTAGGGCCCCCTTAAACGTCGGTAGATGGCGATCCCGGGCCGTCATACAACTGATACAACTTTAACGTCAGTTAGGTGACTGGTTAGGTTTAGGTCTGGGGTAGAGTTAGGATCCCATAACCTCATCGACCGACGTTTAAGGGGGCCCTAAAAAGGCAAATATTGACGTATGGTCAAAAGACGTCCCAAAACGTCAGTTATATGACGTCATGAGACTGCGCTGGAAACAGTGAACTACGTCGTTGTACGGGAATTCACCCCTGTTTAGTTCCTGTCTCTATGAAGCCCCTCCTTCTGAAAGCACAATGTGCTCTGATTGGTCGGCTGGAGCAGTGTGCTCTGATTGGTCAACCGTCAAGTGCGTGTTTTGGAAATGTCGCGCCCCTTACCATAACTTTACTAACTAACTCTACTAACTATTAACTAGCTCAACCAGGCCTCGTCCCTTTGTTCTGCGTATGCCTTGGAATTATTTAAATGAGGAATACTGTGATGTGTTCGTTTCCGGAAGAAAACTCAAGACTACAATGGAGGCGTTTCAGGAGAAACAGAGACACTGATATTGAGAATAACTCCCGCTGGAGGGTAGGGTTGTGTATCGTTTGAATTTGAACGATTCTGATTCCGATTCCTTGTTTCGATTCTGGTTCCCAACGATTCTCAATTCCGATTCTTTTAAGAGGCAGGGTCAAAAAAGTTTAGCTAACCTTGCTAACCAACGGTCTTTCTGAAGGAAATACTCCTTTCTGAAGGGAAATACTCTGCATTTTTGCCGAGATTTTGATATTTTTAGAAAAGTGAAGCCACACTTTGGACCGCCGTCGTAAGCTACTCATGTTCGACTCGCGTGGTTATGCCAAAACTTCCGGTAGACGCTTCTTCATTGGTGTTGTTCAGCGGTTTCTTCTTCCGCTCGGTGGACTGTGAATATCGAAACTAGGAATCGAAATTTTAACTTTTGAACGATTCCGGGAAAAACGAAAAGTTAGTCCCGGTTCCAATCGATACTCGATTCTCGATACCCAACCCTACTGGAGGGACTTTGTAACTTTGCAGAAATAAGTTAAGAGAGACTCTGCTTCACTGCAAAAAATAATAATATTTTTTTTTACTTAGTATTTTTGTCTTGTTCCCAGTCCAAAAATCCAAAATCCTTATCTCAGGGAGCATTTACGAAATAACATAAGAAATTATATCTTGTTTTCAGAAAGAAAAAAAAAAGATTATTTGTTTAAAAACAATCAAAATGATTTGCCAATGGGGTAAGAAAAATCATTTTAATTCAAATTGAAAACTAGAAAAATAATCTTACTTCAAATGGAAAACACGATATTTTTCTTACCACATTGGCACATAATTTAGCTTAGGTCATTTTACTTATCTAGTATATGTTCTTGATATAATAATCTTTTGATATTTTGACTGGAAACAAGGCTACTGTAACTTTAACCCTTGGCGCCAACTTTAACCCTTGGCGTTTAGAATAAATTAATGATTTATACGCTTCCTAATGTCATGTTTTGTAATATTTGTGTCTTATTTTTATATTGATTACGATTTTCCTCATCCAATCTTTTGAAGAGACGATGCCTCCTCGGAGGAAACAAGCCCGGGCCAAATGGGTCAATCAAAAGACGGGTTTATTTCCACAGCTTTCTTTTTAAGGCACTGCAATTGAGAACAACGGTGACAAAGTGGTCTGTCTGGGCAAAAACAGTCCTCCTTTTACGTCAGCGCGAGCTCGGATTGCATCGGAGCGTGTTCCCGAGGAGACTGATCAATAAAAGCACTCGGATCACCCGCGGAGGCTTTGGAAACGCGGCCTCTGAAGGTCACCGGTGAATCTGCATGTGCTGAACACAGCTGCCACCTCTTTTAACCTCCTTTAACCTCTTCCTCTTTTCAACTGCAGCTCACGGAGACCTCGGATGCCACGGGGAGCTGGGAAATTATCCAAAACTCAGCTTTTTTTGCCACTGAGACGCGTGGTTAATCGCGTGTTCCACTCAAACTGCTAATGTACGGCTGTCAGGTTATAGAGCGTAAAGCTTTATGCCAGCGACGTCACTGGTAAACCAGCTCCAGGCTATCTGATTGGCTGGAGTAAACACTCCCAGAGTGCTTTTTAGCGGATACAATAGGCATGTTTGAGTTTTCCCAGCGATGGGAGAGCCGTGACAGTGACGTGAGGGTTTAAAATGCTCTAAGGTCAGAAGTGAATCATTATTTGCTTACAGTCCAGAGTGTGAAACCCATCTAAAGTCTTTTCAACGACTGCTAACGCGGATGGAGAGGACTCACTTCGGCATTAGACGCCATGTTTCCTCAGAGTTCTTAAAAAAAATAACCGTTTGGTCGTCGTTTACTCACCTTTCAAAAGCCTTAAGAGATTAGTTCACTTCAAAATTAAAATTTCCTGATAATTTACTCCCCCCCCGCCCCCACTTCATCCAAGATGTTCATGTCTTTCCTTCTTCAGTCTAAATGAAATTGAGGACCATTTCAGGATTTTTCTCCATATAATGGACTTCAATGGGGTCCAAACGGGTTGAAGGTCTAAATGTGAGTTTCAGTGCAGCTTCAACGGCTCGACACGATCCCAGCCGAGGAATAAGAGTCTGATATAGACAAACCTTTTTTTATAAATACACGCACATATGGAAGCTTGTTTCCGCCACTTAATGAAAAATAAAAAAGGTAATTGTGACTTTTTATCTGACTTCTGACTGAATTCTGACTTTTTTTCCTCCCAATTGCGAGTTTACATCTTGCAATTCTGACTTTATTTCTCAGAATTGCAAGATATAAAGTCAGAATTGCGAGATATAAAGTCAGAATTGCGAGATATAAAGTCAGAATTGTGAGATATAAAGTCAGAATTGCGAGAAATAAAGTCAGAATTGTGAGATATAAAGTCAGAATTGTGAGATATAAAGCCAGAATTGCGAGATAAAGTCAGAATTGCGAGATATAAAGTCAGAATTGTGAGATATAAAGTCAGAATTGTGAGATATAAAGCCAGAATTGTGAGATATAAAGTCAGAATTGTGAGATATAAAGTCAGAATTGTGAGATATAAAGCCAGAATTGTGAGATATAAAGCCAGAATTGCGAGATATAAAGTCAGAATTGTGAGTTATAAAGTCAGAATTGCGAGATATAAAGTCAGAATTAGGAGATATAAAGTCAGAATTGCGAGATATAAAGTCAGAATTGCGAGATATAAAGTCAGAATTGCGAGATATAAAGTCAGAATTGCGAGATATAAAGTCAGAATTGCGAGATATAAAGTCCGAATTGCGAGATATAAAGTCTTTCCTTCTTCAAAATTAAATTGAGGACCATTCCAGGATTTTTCTCCATATAATGGACTTCAATGGGGTCCAAATGGGTTGAAGGTCCAAATGTGAGTTTCAGTGCAGCTTCAACGGCTCTACACCATCTCAGCTGAGGAATAAGAGTCTGATCTAGACAAACCATCAGTCATTTTATTAAAAAAAAACGAAACATTTACACTTTTTAACCATAAATGCTCATCTTGCACGTCCACGACTTTACGGATTATGTAATCATGTTGAAAAGTCACGCGTCATGTAGGCGGAAGTACCGACTTAGTGTTTACAAAGCGAACATGCTCAAGTCAAACACCATTAAAAAAGGTGAAACAATGTCAGACAATTTTGAAGTTGGAGGAGAAAATGAGAGGAGTTTTTCGCACTACGTCAGGTTACCGCCTGACCTTTCCAACATGATTACGTAATGCGTGAAGTTACGGACGTGCAAGATGAGTATTTGTGGTTAAAAAGTATATAAAAGTTTGTTTTTTTTTGGGAAAATGACTGATGGTTTGTCTAGATCAGACTCTTATTCCTCGGCTGGGATTGTGTGGAGCCGTTGAAGCTGCACTGAAACTCACATTTGGATCTTCAACCCATTTGGACCCCATTGAAGTCCATTATATGGAGAATATTTTCCTCAAAAGCCTTTATTTCTTTTAGACTGAAGAACGAAAGACATGAACATCTTGGATGACGTGGGGGAGAGTAAATTATCAGGAAATTTTAATTCAAAAGTGAACTAATCCTTTAAATTTTACAAACTAAACACATCTTACTGATTGACTGATTTATGCATGTATACTGCATGTAAATTTATGGCATTGAACTCTCATTCATTATACTTTTATCCAAGTCTTATTTCCTGACTAGTGAATCTCTCAAGGACTTTTCTTTATTCTGCTGTTTTCTCCCAGAGGCTGTTCATTCCCTGGCCATTTCAGCAGGTGTCTAAAGCAGCACAGCGCCATCAATATTTAAACAAAGAGAGACAACACGCTGGGACACAACAGGGGGGTTCTGGGTAGCTGAGAGATGGAGAGTCATCACACGGGGATGAAGAGATCGGACAGGACTGCAGCTGCTCGCCCAATCACATTCCTCATTATGTCATCACCACGAGACAATCAGACGAATTATGATCAGAGACACGTCTCAGTGTAATACGACAGGTGAAAAACATGCAGGCTCTTTGATCCAACACATGTGCCTGTGTTGAAGGCGGAGAATAAACTCTTGGCTCGCGTAGAAAGCTAAACGCAAGTTGGTGAATCGTATTTGAAGAAATTTTCAGGTCATATTTCACTCAAGAACTATATCGTGCGTCTAAAGTTAAGTTTGTTTCTAGGGTGTTGTAAGATTTTGAGACTATTTTCCCAAAAGTGAATATTGAATGAATATTTGAAATGAATATTTTATAATGCTGGGCAATGATTAGTCGTGATTAATCACGGGGATGAAGAGATCGGACAGGACTGCAGCTGCTCGCCCTATCACATTCCTCATTATGCGATTAATCGTGACTAATCACGATTAATCGCATCCAAAATAAAGGTTTGTGTTTATATGATATACAGGTGGAACTCGATGCGATTAATCGGGTTTAATTAATCATGATTAATCGCATCCAAAATAAAGGTTTGTGTTTATATTATATACAGGTGGAACTCGATGTGATTAATCGGGTTTAATTAATCATGATTAATCACGATTAATCGCATCCAAAATAAAGGTTTGTGTTTATATGATATACAGGCGGAACTCGATGTGATTAATCGGGTTTAATTAATCATGATTAATCACGATTAATCACATCCAAAATAAAAGTTTGTGTTTATATGATATACAGGTGGAACTCGATGCGATTAATCGAGTTTAATTAATCATGATTAATCACGATTAATCGCATCCAAAATAAAGGTTTGTGTTTATATGATATACAGGTGGAACTCGATTCGATTAATCTGGTTTAATTAATCGTGACTAATCACGATTAATCGCATCCAAAATAAAGGTTAGTGTTTATATGATATACAGGCGGAACTCGATGCGATTAATCGAGTTTAATTAATCATGATTAATCACGATTAATCGCATCCAAAATAAAGGTTTGTGTTTATATGATATACAGGCGGAACTCGATGCGATTAATCGGGTTTAATTAACCATGATTAATTACGAATAATCGCATCCAAAATAAAGGTTTGTGTTTATATGATATACAGGTGGAACTCGATGCGAATAATCGAGTTTAATTAATCATGATTAATCGCATCCAAAATAAAGGTTTGTGTTTATATGATATACAGGCGGAACTCGATGTGATTAATCGAGTTTAATTAATCATGATTAATCGCGATTAATCACATCCAAAATAAAGGTTTGTGTTTATATGATATACAGGCGGAACTCGATGCGATTAATCGGGTTTAATTAACCATGATTAATCACGAATAATCGCATCCAAAATAAAGGTTTGTGTTTATATGATATACAGGTGGAACTCGATGCGAATAATCGAGTTTAATTAATCACGATTAATCGCATCCAAAATAAAGGTTTGTGTTTATATGATATACAGGTGGAACTCGATGCGATTAATCGAGTTTAATTAATCACGATTAATCGCATCCAAAATAAAGGTTTGTGTTTATATGATATACAGGTGGAACTCGATGCGATTAATCGAGTTTAATTAATCATGATTAATCGCATCCAAAATAAAGGTTTGTGTTTATATGATATACAGGTGGAACTCGATGCGATTAATCGAGTTTAATTAATCATGATTAATCATGATTAATCGCATCCAAAATAAAGGTTAGTGTTTATATGATATACAGGTGGAACTCAATGCGATTAATCGGGTTTAATTTATCATGATTAATCACGATTAATCGCATCCAAAATAAAGGTTTGTGTTTATATGATATACAGGTGGAACTCGATGCGATTAATCGAGTTTAATTAATCATGATTAATCATGATTAATCGCATCCAAAATAAAGGTTAGTGTTTATATGATATACAGGTGGAACTCAATGCGATTAATCGGGTTTAATTTATCATGATTAATCACGATTAATCGCATCCAAAATAAAGGTTAGTGTTTATATGATATACAGGTGGAACTCGATGCGATTAATCGGGTTTAATTAATCGTGATTAATCATGATTAATCGCATCCAAAATAAAGGTTTGTGTTTATATGATATACAGGTGGAACTCGATGCGAATAATCGAGTTTAATTAATCATGATTAATCGCATCCAAAATAAAGGTTTGTGTTTATATGATATACAGGCGGAACTCGATGCGATTAATCGAGTTTAATTAATCATGATTAATCGCATCCAAAATAAAGGTTTGTGTTTATATGATATATGAAAAATTTGAATATCTTGCAAAAGCTCATTAATTTGTGATGATTACGGCTTACAGCTTATGAAAAACCCAAATTCATTTTGGGTTAAAGTCAGATTTAAAGTCAGAACTGCGACATATAAAGTCAGAACTGCGTGATATAGTCAGAATTGCGAGATATAAAATCAGAATTGCAAGATATAAAGACAGAACTGCGTGATATAGTCAGAATTGCGAGATATAAAGTCAGAATTGCGAGATATAAAGTCAGAATTGCGTGATATAAAGTCGCAACTGTATATTATAAAGTCAGAATTGTGAGATATAAACTATTCTGAGGGGGAAAAAAGTTAGTCTTTTTCCACTTAGAATTGGCCTGATAACTCGCAATTCCGAGTTTATATCTCAATTCTGAGAAAAGATGTCAGAATTTTGAGATATAAACTCGCAATTATAGGTTATAAGTCAGAATTGTGACATAAAAAGTCTCAATTCTGTCTTTTTTTCTCACAATTGCAACTTTATTTCAATTGTGAGAAATTCGCAATTATTGTTTTATTTTTTATTCAGTAGTGCGAAACAAGCTTCCATACACACATGCATATATATTAAGGAAATATTTGCATGTGTATATACTATACATATATAATTTATATAAAATCTGAATCTAAATATTTAATTTATAAATCCCCATTAACCGTTGCCCACCACCAATACTTTATTAAAATTACCACTAAATGTACTCTAGTTTAGTTTCTAACAAATTCTATGATGCAAATGATTTACATTCTACATTAGATTACAATTAAAATAATCTCACACGTTGATGTTCGCATTAAAATAACAAGAGTTGAGAATCCCATTTGTGATATTCACCCAAGTAAAGCTTGGGGAAAATATAATTAGGTAACACAATAGCAGTTGGACTCTTTCTCAACACAAAAGAGTCAAAGTTGGCTCGAATTAAAACCCATTATCTATTTGAGCTAATCCATCTTTTACCCAGAATGAGGTCATTAGAATACTTTACCAGTCTCATAACAGTATAAATGATGAGGTCAAACCACAACCTGCCCTTTATAGCTCCATGAACTCCATATTTTTGTGATCAATTCATTAATGAACCAGCGACAGATCTTGTACGTCCCTCATTGACCGAGTCCTACAGAGACGTTCTGCTCATAGAACCCGCATTTCATTTGCTTGTTCTTCAAACACACTAAAAAACACACACTACATCAAAAGCTTTCCAGCCCTGAGCTGTTTTACTACACATCTAAGCTGCTGGGTAAACACACACTCATCATATATTTAACTGTATTTTTGCTGCAAATCACCAGCCTCCACACACACACACACACACACACACACACAAAGCAGAGCAGTTTCAAATGGTGCTGGTTAAAACAAATGTCCTGGAACATTCTGTGATACTTGAACGAAACGTGTTGTCTCTATGAGGCGCTGTGAGCAGCAGGGACGGATTGTCGAGTAATGACGGAGAACGAGACTGATCTGAGATGGGATGAAGACGGGAAAATATGTCATTTTGGTGTCAAGGATACGATGATTGACTACACTTTAAAGAAAAACTAGAGCTAATAGAAGGAAAGTAAGCAAATTTAAGTTGTGAATCTCATTAAGACAATTTTAGGTCGCATTTCTATGGAAGCTTGTTTCCGCCACTGAATAAAAAAATAAAATAAATAATTGTGACTTTTTATCTCACAATTCTGACTTTATTTCTCAGAATTGCGAGATATAAAGTCAGAATTGCGAGATATAAAGTCAGAATTGCGAGATATAAAGTCAGAATTGCGAGATATAAAGTCAGAATTGTGAGAAATAAAGTCAGAACTGCGTGATATAAAGTCAGAATTGCGAGATATAAAGTCAGAATTGCGTGATATAAAGTCAGAATTGCGAGATATAAAGTCAGAATTGCGTGATATAAAGTCAGAATTGCGAGAAATAAAGTCAGAACTGCGTGATATAAAGTCAGAATTGCGAGATATAAAGTCAGAATTGCGTGATATAAAGTCAGAATTGCGAGAAATAAAGTCAGAACTGCGTGATATAAAGTCAGAATTGCGAGATATAAAGTCAGAATTGCGAGATATAAAGTCAGAATTGTGAGATATAAAGTCAGAATTGCGAGAAATAAAGTCAGAACTGCGTGATATAAAGTCAGAATTGCGAGATATAAAGTCAGAATTGCGAGATATAAAGTCAGAATTGCGTGATATAAAGTCGCAATTCTGAGAAAAAAAAGACAGAAGTGCGACTCACCTAAAGGATTATTAGGAACACCATACCAATACTGTGTTTGACCCCCTTTCGCCTTAATTCTACGTGGCATTGATTCAACAAGGTGCTGAAAGCATTCTTTAGAAATGTTGGCCCATATTGATAGGATAGCATCTTGCAGTTGATGGAGATTTGTGGGATGCACATCCAGGACACGAAGCTCCCGTTCCACCACATCCCAAAGATGCTCTATTGGGTTGAGATCTGGTGACTGTGGGGGCCATTTTAGTACAGTCAACTCATTGACATGTTCAAGAAACCAATCTGAAATGAAGCTTTGTGACATGGTGGAAGTAGCCATCAGAGGATGGGGACATGGTGGCCATAAAGGGATGGACATGGTCAGAAACAATGCTCAGGTAGGCCGTGACATTTAAACGATGTCCAATTGGCACTAAGGGGCCTAAAGTGTGTCAAGAAAACCATTACACCACCACCACCACCACCAGCCTGCACAGTGGTAACAAGGCATGATGGATCCATGTTCTCATTCTGTTTACGCCAAATTCAGACTCTACCATCTGAATGTCGAGACTCATCAGACCAGGCAACATTTTTCCACTCTTCAACTGTCCAATTTTGGTGAGCTCTTGCAAATTGTCGCCTCTTTTTCCTATTTGTAGTGGAGATGAGTGGTACCCGGTGGGGTCTTCTGCTGTTGTAGCCCATCCGCCTCAAGGTTGTGTGTGTTGTGGCTTCACAAATGCTTTGCTGCATACCCCGGTTGTAACGAGTGGTTATTTCAGTCAAAGTTGCTCTTCTATCAGCTTGAATCAGTCGGCCCATTCTCCTCTGACCTCTCGCATCAACAAGGCATTTTCGCCCACAGGACTGCCCCATACTGGATGTTTTCCCCATTTCACACCATTCTTTGTAAACCCTAGAAATGGTTGTGTGTGAAAATCCCAGTAACTGAGCAGATTGTGAAATACTCAGACACGCTCAAAATTGCTTAAATCACCTTTCTTTCCCATTCAGACATTCAGTTTGGAGTTCAGGAGATCGTCTTGACCAGGACCACACCCCTAAATGCATTGAAGCAACTGCCATGTGATTGGTTGATTAGATAATTGCATTAATGAGAAATTGAACAGGTGTTCCTTATAATCCTTTAAGTGAGTGTATGCATATATATATATATAGGGTTGGGTATGGAGAATCGAGTATCGATTTGAACCGGGACTAACTTTTCGTTTTTCCCGGAATCGTTCAAAAGTTAAAATTTCGATTCCTAGTTTCGATATTCACAGTCCGCCGAGCGGAAGAAGAAACCGCTGAACAACACCAACGAAGAAGCGTCTACCGGAAGTGTTGGCATAACCGCGCGAGTCGAACATGAGTAGCTTACGACGGCGGTCCAAAGTGTGGCTTCACTTTTCTAAAAAAAAAAAACAAAATCTCGGCAAAATGCAAAATTTGTGACAAAAAAGGAGTATTTCCCTTTAGAAAGGAGTAGTTCCTTCAGAAAAACCGTTGGTTAGCAAGGTTAGCTAAACTTTTTTGACCCTGCCTCTTAAAAGAATCGGAATCGAGAATCGTTGGGAACCGGAATCGAAACAAGGAATCGGAATCAGAATCGTTCAAATTCAAACGATACACAACCCTATCACTTAAAATTCCAAATAATTCGAAACTATCATAGGGGTTTGGAAAGACATGAGTAAATAACAACAGACTGCTCATTTTAAGTATGCTGCTCACAAGTGTCAAGCAGCTGTAGAGAATGCCAGTCTGTCTCCACAAATCCAATAAGCCTCATTGTGAGCACCAGTCAAACTCTTATCAGACTGTCTGAGCTTGACTCATATTTGGTACATGCATCAGTTCGATAAGAATAGAGCAATGTACCACCTTCAATACTCTCCACAGCTCTGCACCGGAGTGACTTCAGGCAAACAGCTATGTCTGTGTTGCTTCATTATTAATATGAGAATTCATTGTTCTCGGTTAACGTCGTCTGACATAAATCTAATAAATAAACAATTCAGATGAAGCAGAGAACAGAATTTGACCTTGCTCTTTGAAAACTCTCCTCCTTTTTGACAATGACGAACCACGGGACTATAAATCTGTCTTATTGACAAACGGCACCACGAAGACCTAGTTCTGCTAGTACTACGACGGTTTGACCTCCATCTCAGCAGAAGACTAATGAAATCCAGAATCAATCCCTCCTAGACACAGATGAGTCCTAGATTTAATACAGTATGCAATTAACTATTAATATTCCATCTTAGCCCAGAACCCAGCGCTTAATTTGAGACCGCAAAGCCTTCAGTCACGGTCTACTTTATATACTGTATGCTCCGACTGAGATGTGTTTCATTCAGTCTCATGCACTATGACATATCACTCTTTTTCCGATATGTAGTCAGTGCTCTTTAACCCCTTAACTCTTGCCCGTATACGGGCAACCTAAATTTACGTCACTATATTACTATTAAATCCTAATCTAGTCATGACAAACTATATATCATTGGAAAGGCCTAAGACTCCTAAATAGATATTTTAGGTCTGTTTTTTTCTTAAAAATTATGAATGAACAGTAATATATGAATTTATGACAAGAGTGCGCCTCAAAAAAAAAAATTGAGGTCATTACAGGAGTTTCTGACCTTTGACGCAAAAAGTCGATGCACACACTTTTAATAACTGAAACTTTGGTTTTTAGTGCTAAAAGTTCATAATAAAACATAATTAGTATTTGTCAATAAAAAAGATAAAATTATATTTTAAAAAGTAAGGTAAGAAGTCCTCTAAAAAGTATAATATAATATATATAATATATATATATATATAAATATAATTTTTTTATTATTATTTCACATATTTTAGTAGTTATCATAAATTGGCTATCATTTGAAAGCGTACGAACTCAGAATTCATCCTGTGAAAACCGTTTTGAAATTGGACGTTGCGTTACCATAGAAACGGTATTTTATTATTAGGCCCCTCCCCTTTTGGGCATCATCTTTCATAATTTATTATCAAAACCTTTTCTAATCTTGACAAAACACATATTGTCAGAAAGGTCTGAGTCTCAAGGTTCCATATTTAGTGACAGAAGTGATATTTGGATAGAAATTGATTAATTTGTTAAGGCAAAATGCATACAATTAAATTCAATGGAACTCAATGGCTCCCGATGGCTATTTTTGGCACTACGCCTAAACAAAATCTCATGGGAACTTCAATTTCTGTGATGTCAACTTCAAATTTGGAACACAACTTGGTTAGATATATAGCTTTCATTTTATAGTAATTTATAGTAAAACATATTTTATAAAATATTTATTTCATATTTAAAAAACTCTATTAATAAAGTATATTTGATTTACTGTAAATTATAACTTCCATAACTTTTTCATACTTTAATTTTTTGAAGTGCTTTCACTTTAGTAATAATCTGCTGATTGTCTTCTTTAAAACAAGACCAAACTTAGCTCTATATTCCAAAGCATTCTTGACCATTTAAGTTCGTATAGTGCATTTTAATGTCTATTATCAAAAAGGGGGGTGACGGGTAAAGGGTTAAACTTTGTTGGTGTATAACACACCTTAAGAAGAAGGAATTGAAAGGTTTCATTGATGTTGAAGATTCGTGGAACCAGGCTACGTCACCCCTTAACCTTCAACACTTACTTCTAGAGACGCTTTAACCCAAAGTCAATTTCCAAAGAGTTTTCTCAGACTTACCTGTGGACGTTCATCTCTTGAGGCGGTCTGGTGGCTTTATCATAGGCCACTTTGGCAGAAATCCCCAGGATGATAATGAGTGTGATGACCCCGCAGGTGATGTAGACGGTGGTGTTGGTCTGGTCCAGCGCGGGGTCGTACGTGTCCCCTGTGGGTGCCGGTGAGGGCGGCTGTGTTTTGATCCAGTCGGGCGTGTTGTAGTTGGTACAGACTCTCTGATCCACTCGCTTGGCTTTCACGGGGCAGCAGAAGCGAAGGAAGCAGCTCCCGCAACAGTACCTGTGGTCGGTGTTGTTGCAGGCGAACTCTTTGTCGAACTGTCCGCTTACGTCGTAGTACCCTAGACAGGTGTCGTGATCACCGATGATGGGCGCCTGGACTTGCGTGGTCCGTCGGGGAGCCACCGTTGGAGCAGCGGTGCTGTTGACCTCCTTCAATTTCGGGGGTTTCTTTGCAGGGGGTTTGCTTCTCTTGGTCGTGGATGCGCTCAGGACGCTCAACGGGTCTAGATAGACCAACAGGAGCAGGAGATGTCGTATCCCCATGGCTTCAGGTGGTGATGTGTGTTTCGCCTCGTTTTATGATTTCTTCAAGCCGACCCTGACCTGCTTGTCACGCACTTCTGCGGGTCCTCCAATCTCCATCTCCGCGTAGCATCGTTTCAACAGTCCTCCTCCCTCAAGACTCTCATTCTTTAAGGCATAAGTGCGTCAAGACAACAACTGCGCAATGCCCATTTCACATTGAGTGAATGGGTTCTCAAACTTACTCGAACATTATCTTCATCTGAAAAAGAAATGTGAGACGGAAAACAATTAGCAAACACAATTTGGCACAGTTTCCCTTCTCAGTTAACGTAAGTGGTTTTCAATACTGGCTCTCTTAACCGATATACTTAGTTCAGTTGGAAATCAGACCAAATGAGCTGAGGATCTGAATCAGGTGTGATAAATACGGGGGACATACCGAGGCTGAAAACCACTGCAGTCTACAAACATGATTTCAGCACCATGGACAGCACATATATCAGTTCTTGACTGAAAAATAATCATGTTTTAACACATGAAGACTGTCACTTACAATGCTACGAATAGTGAATCTATCTACTGTATGCCATCATATGCTGCATAAAAGATAGAATTATTGTAAAAAAAAACATCAAAACAAAGCTTCAGAGTTTACACACATAAATATATCAGAATAAACACATTTAAAGGTGAATTAATTAAACACATTACGACATTAACATACAGTAAAATGAATAATTTAGTGTGTAAAAGGGAAAAAAACTTAATACATTTCCCGTTCCCATTTACACAGATTCCCGTAAAGTAAACCTGCACGTGCTACACGTGGTAACATCCAAATTAACATGTTTTAAAATCATTATTTAACAAGATCGAATCAACCTGACTACCCAGGGTGTCTCCAACTAAAGTCATTTTTAAAGCCAGATCGGTTAGACACATTTTCACTTTTACAGTAAAATAAAACGGATAAATATTCACATAAAACACAATCTCCTCATGTTACCTCCTACGTTCGACATACAGTCATTAAGAAGCTAAAAAGTGGATTTAACTCTGCAAAAATGAGCAGAACTTACGCGTTTGGTGCGCTCGACTCCGGGATGTCCGTCAATGCGTCTCCGAACCGAACAGAGCTGATGAAGAGCGGGAGAGAGAGAGAGAGAGAGAGAGAGAGAGAGAGAGAGAGAGAGAGAGAGAGAGAGAGAGAGAGAGAGAGAGAGAGAGAGAGAGAGAGATTCTCCTCCGCTCTGGCTCTGACCCGCCCTCTCTCTCTCTCTCTCTCTCTCTCTCTCTCTCTCTCTCTCTCTCTCTCTCTCTCTCTCTCTCTCTCTCGGTGTACTTGTAAGCGTCAACAGCGAGTCAGGTAATTACAAACCCGTCTCGGGTAAACGCACGCCTGCTCATTCCTTCAGGCGTTCTTTAACAACCTACACTTCTCAACAACTGCATTAGTGTCATGGACAGCCTTTAAACACACACAAGACATGTCGGTGGACTAACATTCCTGTGAGAAAAACATACGTTACTTGAAACTGTACTTTGCTTACAGTACTTTGTTCTCTACGACATTGCTGGCAGTAGCGGGATTTTCTCGGCGTCTCTATTATCCTCCTACGAACAGGAGAATGTGTAATTTTTTTCCTCAGGAAATAAGAGATCTATAAACTAAGATGGCGGATATGACCGTTAACTTTTGAATTTTGCGAGCGCGCGGATATCAGCTCTGGCATGGACTGAATCAACAACCAAACAAACGCACGGATTTTGTACATTGATCTAACATGATCTGCTGTGAAATTTAAGAATTAACATTGTTCTAATTATCCAATATGTTTTGACACTATTAATCCCAGCTGCCCGTAAAATATGTAAACTGAGTAGGAGATATCAAAATACTCCGGTGGGTAAACAATATGTGGCGTCATAAGGGCTGCAGCTTATTTTGGTCAAGAACCAGACACTGACTGACATGTAAAGTGGTCAGTCATGAAAATGTGGCATTTATTGGGGAATCTGATATGTTTTGGCCTTGACATCGTGTCTGGATGTTAGATTTTAGAGGAAAAAAAAAATCTAAGAAAGGAAAATTTTATTGTGAAAAATGCACATTTCTAGAATTGGCAACACTTTCATTATGTAAAAATAATTGTTTTGTTTTTTTCCTCTTTTTATCCTGATGAAGTATGAATGGGGCTTTTTTTTGGCAGTTTTCATATTCACTCAACCAGTTAACAACCCATAAAATCAAAATTATAGACTGTTAAAAGTGTTGTGAAACCCCTAACCCTCAGCCTTTTTCAATTCCTAAAATCTGAAATGTCTTTCCGTGCGAAGGAACAGTAGGCCTATGCAGTCTGGCACATCATGAAATCTGATTATCGACTCGTTCAATATGCTGTACATAGCCTAGAACTTCAGCTTAGATTGGATATTATGCGATAACAGACTAATTAAAGACTTAAGAAGTCAGAAAGTTCAAGAAAAGATTACAAAACCCTATCTCATCGATGTTGGGATGAGTCTTGAACGTAGATGTTTTGGACAGCAAAATTTTCAAAAGGTAATAATGTTACGAGAACCTTAAGAGGAATTTCAGATTTTGCATTTTTGATGTCTAAAGGAGTGAAACAGACGAGAAGAGATAAAGCGAATAACAGATTAATAACTTTTATGTTAGGAAATAATAATAGTTCACATGCTGTTAGTAACAGATTGTATAAAGGAAGAATCTCTTCCTGTCTTTCCATCTCCATAAAACAAGAGTCCTTCAATGATCTTCTATTAATTATTAACTATTATATATCACTAAAACATGTGATGGTATGTTTTAGTATGTGAATACTAAAACATGATTTTCTTGAAATGTACATTTTTACAAATCCATATAGCCAGTAATAGAAAGTCTTTCAAATTATAGGGCTTTCATGTCTCTCAAAAGTAAAGCGAGGAAGTAATTTGCAGTGAGTGTTAAAACAGGAAGCGTTTGAGGAACCTGTCTGGATTTATGAGCTCTTTGGTTCGGAGGTTTGCAGACGAGTGCTGTATTCTGTCAATCAGCATGTAAGAGCATGACAGATGCCCAGTGGGAGGACAGATTGTCCATTAGATTTTAACTGCTCCCACCTCAGAACTGCGACCTCAGCAAAGAAAGAAAGAAAAAACTTTCCCTGACAGGTAACGTCAGCGCTGACATTGGCGTAGGAATTATGAGGCAGAGATTTCAGCTCTCAGAAAAGACGTAATTAATCACAGAGGAATATTCAGCTGTGAAGACGGGGCGTCCACACAAGCTGTTCCGACACGAGACCTCCTATAGATCTGCATACACCACTGGACTGTAAACATTTCAGCATGGATCATTATCGCTTGATTGATAAACTGAGAACTGCTGATTTCAAACTCCACTCTTGTTGGCGACATAACTTCTAATTAAAGCAATGAGTGCTCTACATTATGATTTAGTGCACATCATTTAATTCCACTCATAATTGACCAGTGTTAGTTAAGTTTTGCCAACTAAAACTGAGAAGATCAGATTGCGCAAATTAAAGTCCCCCTCTTGGGCAACGGTGTTGACTTGCCCACACAGACCAGACACTTACTAGCAGGTGTCTAAAATTACATATAAAAACTGATAGGCCATTACAGAAATCATTTCACTTTCAAGAAGTGTTTTCTCAACATTGCATATCGGTTCAAATCTGACTAACAATTTCACTTAGTGAGCCATTTAACCATGTATTACTGTCTTTAGGAGGCTTTTGTCTACAAACTTCTTTTTTTATTATTTCAATGTTACATATTATTATTTAATTATTAGCTTTTTCGTTAAATTCACAAAACCCAGGTTAAAAGTAATGTAAAAGTATAGTCAGATTATATTACCTAAAATGTGTAATGTGATAAACAGATTAAAAGTAATCCAAAAGTAATCAGATTATATAACCTAAAACATGTAATGGGATAAACAGGTTAAAACTAATCTAAAAGTAGTCAGATTATATTACCTAAAATGTGTAAAGTGATAAACAGTTTAAAAGTAATCCAAAAGTAATCAGATTATATAACCTAAAATATGTAATGGGATAAACAGGTTGAAAGTAATCTAAAAGTAACCCAAAAGTAGTCAGATTATATTACCTAAAATGTGTACTGTGATAAAAAAGTTAAAAGTAATTTTAAAAAAGTAATCCAAAAGTAGTCAGATTATATTACCTAAAATGTGTAATGTGATAAACAAGTTAAGAGTAATCTAAAAGTAATCCAAAAAGTAGTCAGATTATTACCTAATATGTAATGGGATAAACAGGTTACAAGTAATCTAAAAGTAATCCAAAAGTAATCAGATTATATAACCTAAAACATGTAATGGGATAAACAGGTTAAAAGTAATCTAAAAGTAATCCAAAAGTAATCAGATTATATAACCTAAAATGTGTAATGGGATAAACAGGTTGAAAGTAATCTAAAAGTAACCCAAAAGTAGTCAGATTATATTTCCTATGTGTACTGTGATAAACAGTTTAAAAGTAATCTTAAAAAAAGTAATCCAAAAGTAGTCAGATTATATTACCTAAAATGTGTAATGTGATAAACAAGTTAAAAGTAATCTAAAAGTAATCCAAAAGTAGTCCGATTATTACCTAATATGTAATGGAATAGACAGGCTAAAAGTAATCTAAAAGTAATCCAAAAGTAGTCCTATTATATTACCTAAAATGTGTAATATGATAAACAGGTTAAAAGTAATCTAAAAGTAATCCAAAAGTAGACAGAATATATTACCTTAAATGTGTAATGGATTATAATGCCAAGCTAGTCACTAACTATAATGTTCATCATGTAATTTGGAATTTATGTATATTTGATTAGTTCATATTAAGATCTCTTGATTTTGATGCCAAACTTCTCTCATGTCTCGTGTATATGTTTCCTTTCCCAAATCATTGTTCATTTGATGAAGACCGCAGATGTCGTCAGAGGAACCGGTGCATTAGTCAGTGAAGTTTTAAAATCACTGTGTGAATAAAAAGCATCAGTTACATGACAAGCAACTAATTAAGCATCAACTCAACCTAAAGACTCCATTAGGAAATCTTCTGAAAGCTGTAAATGGAGGCTTCGGTTCTGCTTACAGTTTTATCAAGGACGCACACACTTCCATACATGTAGAGAGATCAAATGTGGACACGAGTTGTTTGGTATCTTGTAACAGCAACGAGCCGAATCCACCGCAGAGTCCTGTGAGATAAGACAGAAGGAAAATTAGCGTGGTCTTATCATGCGTTTCCCACTCATCAGCGCTCTGAAACAGCGTGTGGTCTAAAGAAAGATCACAGCGCTGGATTCAAAGAAGTTTAATGCAGCTCCACAGATCGGGATCTCTGACCCATCATCCCCAGGGATAATGAGGAAATGGGTAAAGGAAAATGACACTGGAACAACATCAAAAATGCCAAATTTTTCTTACATATTGGAACGCCGGTGCACTGCTTACTATGCAATATACTGTATTACCTAGATCAAAACCTATAGCAAGTATGCAGTATGCAACAATAAACATTGCCAGACCACCTTTTCAGCAGGCTTGGTGTCAGAAGTATTTTCCCCACAGGTATAAAAAAATGTGTTTATTTAAGAGTCATAAAGCGAACCAATCTATGGAAGCTTGTTTCCACCACTGAATACAATATATAAAAAAGATGAAGGTTAAAAGTCATCTGAAAGTAATCCAAAAGAAGTCAGATCATAATTATTACCTAAAATGTGTAACGTGATAAACAGGTTACAAGTAATCTAAAAGTAATCCAAAAGTAATCAGATTATATAACCTAAAATGTGTAATGTGATAAACAGGTTACAAGTAATCTAAAAGTAATCCAAAAGGGATCAGATTATATAACCTAAAATGTGTAATGTGATAAATAGGTTACAAGTAATCTAAAAGTAATCCATAAGTAGTCAGATTATAAAGTATGTAATGGGATAAACAGGTTACAAGTAATCTAAAAGTAATCCAAAAGTAATCAGATTATTTGACCTAAAATGTGTAATGTCATAAACAGGTTAAAAGTAATCTAAAAGTAATCCAGAAGTAGTCAGATTATAAAGTATGGAATGGGATAAACAGGTTACAAGTAATCTAAAAGTAATCCAGAAGTAGTCAGATTATAAAATAAGTAATGGGATAAACAGATTACAAGTAATCTAAAAGTAATCCAGAAGTAGTCAGATTATAAAATATGTAATGGGATAAACAGGTTACAAGTAATCTAAAAGTAATCCAAAAGTAATCAGATTATTTGTCCTAAAATGTGTAATGTGATAAACAGGTTAAAAGTAATCTAAAAGTAATCCAGAAATTGTCAGATTATAAAGTATGAAATGGGATAAACAGGTTACAAGCAATCTAAAAGTAATCCAGAAGTAGTCAGATTATAAAGTATGAAATGGGATAAACAGGTTACAAGTAATCTAAAAGTAATCCAGAAGTAGTCAGATTATAAAATATGTAATGGGATAAACAGGTTACAAGTAATCTAAAAGTAATCCAAAAGTAATCTGATTATTTAACCTAAAATGTGTAATGGGATAAATAGATTACAAGTAATCTAAAAGTAATCCAGAAGTAGTCAGGTTATAAAATAAGTAATGGGATAAACAGGTTACAAGTAATCTAAAAGTAATCCAGAAGTAGCCAGATTATAAAATAAGTAATGGGATAAATAGATTACAATTAATCTAAAAGTAATCCAGAAGTAGTCAGATTATAAAATATGTAATGGGATAAACAGGTTACAAGTAATCTAAAAGTAATCCAAAAGTAATCAGATTATTTGACCTAAAATGTGTAATGTGATAAACAGGTTATAAGTAATCTAAAAGTAATCCAGAAGTAGCCAGATTATAAAATGTGTAATGTGATAACCAGGTTAAAAGTAATCCAAAAGTAATCTGATTATTTAACCTAAAATGTGTAATGTGATAAACAGGTTAAAAGTAATCTTAAAGAAGTAATCCACAATTATCGCCCACCAAATCTAGACAGGTTGCATGCTGCAGTGTAATATTTGGGGTTAGAAGTTTGTCAAAGAATGAGCAATAGCAATGCTAGCAAACCCATCTAATAACCAGGGCGCGTGAAAGCATCTTCAGAAACCCTGCAGAGGACAGTCTTCACAACATGAATCAATTACCATTTCTGTCTAAATGTCACTGATCTGGACACTAGAGGAGGGACAGAGAGTGCAAAACAGAGATCAAGGGAGGAAAGCAGTTCTGATCCCACAAGGACAGAGATTTGCAGTGTGCAAATGTTGAGCCGACACCGTTCTTGGATCATCAGTGCGTCAAAGAATCGCACCAAAACATGTCCTGGTCACATTTCACTGCAAAACCAGAAGAAAGAAATAACACGAAATCTGATTTTGCATGCATGAAATATTTTAGGGTTTTTTTTTCAGACAGTATTTTAAGTAGCATTGTGAACGCAAATAAATATGACATTCATAAATAAACACACAAACATTCATAAAGACTCCTTCATGTTCATGACAGGTGTTAGGTCATGTCAGTCTTATGCACACCCCTTCAAATAAAGTGTTAGCAAATATTTCTTGGGCCGGTTCCCACTTCCCAGTAAGTCAAGATCAGATATGAATCTTCGTATCGTATATCTCTGGCTTTTTAAAACCCTCGAGAAGTTCCTGTAGGTCAGTGATGCACTAAACCTTCCTAAAGCCGTCCGTTCTCCACCTTTCATCCCTCTCTCTCTCTCTTTTTAACAGCTCCTATGCTGCTCATTTGGTATCTCTCTCAAAGCAATTTATCAAAAGTGCAAGCGCAGTACTTCATTTAATCAACCCAATCAGGCATTAAGACCCAGCCTCTCTCTCTCTCTCGCACACACACTCAGTCACTTACTCTCTCTCACACACACACTGTAACGCAAAGTTGAGATGTTGCCCAGAAAGCAAAACAATAGGTGTCGAATGAAAATATGACCCAACGAAATTTGAATTAAGTTGACCCAACGCAAGCAGGCCTACATTAAAGGGTTAGTTCACCCAAAAATGAAAATTCTGTCAGTATTTACTCGCCCTCATGTTGTTCCAACCCCGTAAGACCTTCGTTCATCTTCGGAACGCAAATTAAGATATTTAAGATACACTCTCAGAAAAAAAGGTACAAAAGCTGTCACTGGGGCTGTACCTTTTCAAAAGGTAAACTTCTGTCCATTTTAGGAGCTAATATGTACATTTAGGTGTTAATATATACATTTTAGGTGCTAATATGTCCATTTTAGCTGTTAATATGTACATTTTAGGTGCTAATATGTAAATTTTAGGTGTTAATATGTACATTTTAGGTGCTAATAAATACATTTTAGGTGCTAATATGTCCATTTTAGCTGTTAATATGTACATTTTAGGTGTTAATATATACATTTTAGGTGCTAATATGTCCATTTTAGCTGTTAATATGTACATTTTAGGTGCTAATATGTAAATTTTAGGTGTTAATATGTACATTTTAGGTGTTAATATATACATTTTAGGTGCTAATATGTCCATTTTAGCTGTTAATATGTACATTTTAGGTGCTAATATGTAAATTTTAGGTGTTAATATGTACATTTTAGGTGCTAATAAATACATTTTAGGTGCTAATATGTCCATTTTAGCTGTTAATATGTACATTTTAGGTGTTAATATATACATTTTAGGTGCTAATATGTCCATTTTAGCTGTTAATATGTACATTTTAGGTGCTAATAAATACATTTTAGGTGCTAATATGTAAATTTTAGGTGTTAATATGTACATTTTAGGTGCTAATAAATACATTTTAGGTGCTAATATGTACATTCTAAGTGTTAATATATACATTTAGGTGCTAATATGTCAATTTCAGGAGCTAATATGTCCATTTTAGGTCCTAATTTGTACATTTTAAGTGTTAATATGTACATTTTAGGTGCTAATATGTCCATTTTAGGTGTTAATATGTACATTTTAGGTGCTAATAAATACATTTTAGGTGCTAATATGTACATTTTAGGTGCTAATATGTACATTCTAAGTGTTAATATATACATTTTAGGTGCTAATATGTCCATTTCATGAGCTAATATGTCCATTTTAGATGGTAATATGTACATTTTAGGTGCTAATATGTACCACTAAGGTACCAATATGCAGCCTTTGAGTACAAAAGTGTATCTTTTGAAAAGGTACAGCACCAGTGACAGCTTTTGTACCTTTTTTTCTGAGAGTGTATTAAGATCGCTCCTCCATACTAGTCCATAGGCTTCTTGAGGGAATGACTCTTGCTGGCATCGAAAAGTCATCAAAGACGTCGTTAAAATAGTCCAAGTGACTACAGTGGCTCAATTTTAACTTTATCAAACGACGAGAACACTTTTTGTGCGCAAAAACAAACAAAAATAACGACTTTATTTCAACTATTCACTTCCTTCTCCATGGGCCTGTAGTCAGTTAGCGTAGTGTGATTGCGTAGAGCTACGTCACACGTAGGCTCACTATTGGCCGACGCTGGTCATGTGTGTGATGCGTGTGACGTACAATAACAGAAGCTTAAGCTGTTAAACTAGTAACCTGACTCGCGCAGAGGGAGAAATAAACGAATAGTTGAAATAAAGTCGTTATTTTTGCGCACAAAAAGTGTTCTTGTCGTTTGATAAACTTAAGATTGAGCCACTGTAGTCACTTGGACTATTTTAACGATGTCTTTAATGACTTTTCGATGCCAGCAAGAGTCATTCCCTCAAGAAGCCTAAGGACTAGTATGCAGGAGCGATCTTAATATCTTAAACATCTTAATTCGTGCTCCGAAGATGAACGAAGGTCTTACGGGGTTGGAACAACATGAGGGTGAGTAAATACTGCCAGAATTGTCATTTTTGGGTGAACTAACCCTTTAAATTGGAATAACATAATTGCATAATGCTGAAATAAAGCAAGCTAATCATGTGGAAATCCCAACCCGAGCTCACGACTAGAGTTGGGTATCGAGAATCGAGTATCGATTGGAACCGGGACTAACTTTTCGTTTTTCCCGGAATAGTTCAAAAGTTAAAATTTCGATTCCTAGTTTCGATATTCACAGTCCGCCGAGCGGAAGAAGAAACCGCTGAACAACACCAACGAAGAAGCGTCTACCGGAAGTGTTGGCATAACCGCGCGAGTCGAACATGAGTAGCTTACGTCGGCGGTCCAAAGTGTGGCTTCACTTTTCTAAAAATAACGAAATCTCGGCAAAATGCTAAATTTGTGACAGAAGGAGTATTTCCTTCAGAAAGACCGTTGGTTAGCAAAGGTTAGCTAAACTTTTTTGACCCTGCCTCTTAAAAGAATCGGAATCAAGAACCGGAATCGAAACAAGGAATCGGAATCAGAATCGTTCAAATTCAAACGATACCCAACCCTACTCACGACCAAGTCGTACGAATTCGACGAATGATTAAAAAGTGGCTAATTCGTAACAATTCGTACGACCTCACTCGTACGAATTAGTACGATTTTGCTAAATCGTACATATTTTACGAATTGGCCAATTCGTATGAATTCGTACGAATGACCAACGCATTCTCTTCCTTTGGCGTCATATAGAACGTTATGTGACAAAACGGCGCTATACTACGCACACGGCACCCGTTATCGTTAATATAACACGCGCTGTGAGGGCTAAGTTTAGGTGTGGGGTAGGGTCTGCGTGTCATATTCACGCTAAAGGATTTATGACGTCTTGGGTTCGCGTGTTATATTAACGATAAAGGGTGCCATGTGCGTAGTATAGCGCCGTTTTGTCATATAGCGTTTTATGAGACGCTAAAGGATGAGAACGGGCTCGAATGACCTACCCCTGACCCCGCCCCTAAACCTACCCATCACATGGGTTTGGACAAATCTTACGAATTCGACGAATGATTAAAAAGTGGCTAATTCGTAACAATTCATACGATCTCACTCGTACGAATTAGTACAATTTTGCTAAATCGTACATATTTTACGAATTGGCCAATACGTATGAATTCGTGCGAATGACCTACCCCTGACCCCGCTCCTAAACCTAACCATCGCGTGGGTTTAGACAAATCGTACAAATTCGTACGAGTGAGGTCGTACGAATTAGACACTTTTTAATCATTCGTCGAATTCGTACGAATTGGGCGTGAGAGTGTTGGAAATCTTTATGTTCATTCAAAGAGTTATTTTTTTGAGAAAAGCAAACTAAAAAAAAACGTAACAACTTAGATAATGTAATCGACAATAATGCAACTCCGTCAGGTTTGTTAATGCCAAAGTTATGCAAAAAAAAAAAAGCCTCAAAAATTTTTACAATAAAAACTGCATTTTTTTCATATAGTCCCCGAACGGAAATAGAAGAGGCGGAAAACGCTTTTGATTCGGATCTCTGGAGGCGTGAATCATGAAACGCTCGGGCCGTATTAAGCAGAAAAGGAGGAGAGGTGAAGACCCAGAACGCAATGGCCTGACGCATCAAAATAGAGGGCACGTCACTCCATGAACCGGGATACCGGATGAGCCGCAGTGCTGATTATTAGTGTGGAGTGTTTCTCGAGAGCAGAAGAACTGCTGTGAGGAGAAACCCTTCAAAGTTCGAGCCGCGGATGAAAGCGTGAAAGCCGTGAAAGGCCTGATGGGAACAAGAACAAGGGAATTAGAAGCCAACGCTGAAAAAGAGGGATGGGAACACGTCTAATGACTCCGAGGGTCTCTGCAAGGTTATCATCAGTGAAATATGAATTGATTAATATTCAGCCAAAGAGTAGAACGAAAGCTGACTCAGGATGAAGCCAGAAAGAAAAGGATAATGAAGACAAAATCTGAGCGCCTCTCCGTCTGAAGTCACGTCCAAAGGGAAGAAGAACATCACGTGGAAAACACACCATGATGGAAGGAATAAGAGAAGGTTCACTAATGCTGGATTCAAGTCATGGTGGAGTTACCGCAATTATGAGTTTCTGAATCTGTGAGAATCACTATAACTATATTGAGTCCCTAAATCCCTGCAGCGGTGTTATTTTATACTCAAAAAACAGATTTACACATTTAGTAAAAGTTCCATCAAATTGAATTTGAATAATCCTTATTTTATTTTTTAAAAGGAGCTTAATAAAACGTGTTGTATACTGTAAATTTTAATGGGAAAAGGGAATGAGCCAATGATTGTCTTTCATACATGTAAACATATCATTTATTAATATATATTTTTAAATGTATGAATACGAATTAAATGAACTGAAATATGTTTATTTAAGTTTACAGCTTTTATTTAAAATTGATTTAATTTTTGAATCTAAATTTAGCTTTTACACATTTTTCAGTTTTAGTTTATCGAGCACATTGAATTAAATTGTATGAATATGAATCAAATGAACTGAAATACAATTGAATGCATATGCAACTTTACTAACTGAAATTCGTAAATCTTAAAAACGGGCTGAAATATAAAGTTTTTGTTAATTTTATTTTACCATACATTTTATTAGTTTACTATTAACAGTTTTTATTTTTAGATTTTCCATTTAATTTTTATTCGGTTATGGTTAAAGTTTTAGGTAATAGCTTTGCTTTTATTTAAAGTTTATATACATTTATTTATTTAAATTTAGCTTTTATACATTTTTCAGTTTTAGTTTTACACTCTAAAAAATGCTGGGTTGTTTTAATTTTGGGTCAAATATGGACAAACTCAAATGTTGGGTTAAAAATGTAATTTAAAAATTTAACCCAAATGGCTAGGTTTGTCCATATTTGACCCAGCGTTTTTTAGAGTGTAGTTTAATCGTGCACATTAAATTCAATACGAATTAAATGAACTGAAATACAATTGAATGCCATATGCAACTTTACTATACAACTAAAATTCGTAAATCTTAAAAACGGGCTGAAATATAAAGTTTTTGTTATTTTATTTTTTCATACATTTTATTAGTTTACTATTAACAGTTTTTATTTTTATATTTTCCATTTAATTTTTATTGGTTATGGTTAAAGTTTTAGGTGATAGGTTATGTTTATTTAAGTTTATAGCTTTTATTTAAAATTTATTACATTTTTTATTTAAATTTAGCTTTTACACATTTTTCATTTTTAGTTTTAGTTAATCGAGCACATTAAATTAAATTGTATGAATACGAATTAAATGAACTGAAATACAATTGAATGGCATCTGCAACTTTACTATACAACTGAAATTTGTAAATCTTAAAAACAGGCTGAAATATTAAGTTTTTGTTAATTTTATTTTATCATACATTTTATTAGTTTACTATTAACAGTTTTTATTTTTGATTTTTATTTTCCATTTAATTTTTATTTGGTCATGGTTAAAGTTTTAGAAGTTTATAGCTTTTATTTAAAATTTATTTAAATTTTTTTTATTTAAATTTAGCTTTTATACATTTTTTCATTTTTAGTTACTGTAATCGAGCACATTAAATTAAATGCAAATGAGAAGTTGCTGAAATTATTATTATTTTTATGTATTTTTTATATGTATTCTTTTTTTATTTCAGTTAACGTGTATTTCATTTGAAGTAGTGATATTTTTATGGTTTTATTTTTAATAACACTGTGCTACAGTAAGTATAAACTATACAGACATGAATGATAGCAAAAAAATGTCCTATTATTAATTATTAAATTATTTTTATATTTTTATTATATTATTATTTTTATATTATTATTAAAAACGGGACAAAAATTACATTAATTTAGGTGTTTTTTCCCCCAGTCTTGTCAATGACAAAAAGCGTCTCAATAAACCCAAATTCACTTTAAAGTGAGACTCCGAATCAAGATACGAGAACATCTTTTCTTACATATATAATGTTTTACTTTAAACTCACTCCAGTATACACTAAGCTTTACTTCAGTCTTCAAAAGTGTCCCATACCTGAGAAGGGATGAGAATATCGAGAGAATGAACGAGGCTGACCATGATTGTGTGTGTTTGTTTCAGAAACCCCTTTCCCTCTTTTCTCTTTCCTTTCATCTCTCCCTCTTTTCCTCTCATCATTCTGCTGGTCTGAATTGGGTCACATCTGCATGAGACTAAAGCTGTGTTCTCAAACGCAGTACATACTGTACGCAGGCGACACTTACACCATCATATCTGTGCAGAACAGGCTGACCAGCTGACACGTGCCCAAACCCCTCTAAAACCAGCAAACCAGACACAGGCTTCTTTAAGTTTTGCCTTTTCTACAGTTTAGACACACTTAAACGCAACTCAGGAAAAGAAGCCAGCTTAAACTACTGTAGCTGGGCCAAATAACAAGTCACTGTTTGGATTTAAATGGGCACATGTTTATGACTGGATCATTAATGCATCATAATCAGCCTGATTAAACTCATTGCTAGTCTTTGGGATGTGCTGGAGGAGACTTTACAGAGTGCTGGACTTTTGCATTGTCAATACAAGATCTTGACCAAAAATCCTTATGGAAATAACAACACAACATTTATTTCTATACATTTCTGGTCAAAATGTTGTACTGAAAATGCAAGAGTCAAGCAATCTATAAAGACGCTCTACTAAGACGGACGTAACCTATGTTACCTATAAAAAAGCCCGACGCGATTATCATTTTTACGTCCTGCAACACGTTGTTTAAACAGCAAATGCATTTGTATGCCCATGGATGTAACCTATGAAAAGCCCGACGCGACTATCATTTTCACGTCCTGCGACACGTTTAAACAGCAAATGCATTTGTTTGCCCATGGGCTGCTGGTCTGAGAACGAGTGTGTTCCGGCGAGTGAAATAGACCATGCCATTGAATTCCAATGAGTCGTAAATGGGATGTGCGTGCACGTTCATTCTCAATTACCACAAATCCCGCCCATTATATCCGACTGACATCTATATATAGGCATATAATAACCTGAATGCGAATGAAAAAGAAAGATTTCTGTGATGCAGAAATTGAAGTTCATTCAAAACGCCACATATTGTTTTCAAGCGTACATGGCGTATCAGGTCCTAAAAAAAGGAAGCTTGGTAGTATATTACAGATGCAGTTTCATCTGTTAAACGAACAGTCCCAGAAGTGAGAAGAAAATGCTTCGACATTAAACTTGACAGCAAGAAACGAATTAGTTCACTTCGGAAAAATCGTATTCAAACTGGAGAAAGACCGCCATCGATCACCAGATCTGCTATTACTCGCTCTCATAATGAAAGTAAAAAGAAAAACCGTATGTAATTACTATATAAAATATTTTTTTAAAATGCTGTTTAAATACGTACCCGATTAAGGTGAATTAAAACGCGGCCTTAAATGAGCGAAACGTTCGGATGTTGAGCGCACCATTCACGCGTGGATTTCTTGCGTACCAACTAACAATTGGAAAATACGAACATTTTAATGAATCCGAAAATTTACGCCAGACCCACTTTACACACGATTTGCACAAAAATTCGTTCTGCTCGTGTTTCATGAATGAGACCCATGGTCTTTAACCTCGCTTACGAGCAGATCTGTTTCTTCGCTAGAGAATCGTTCAAACTTTCCGCTTGCTAATTCCTCCATGTAACTGGCGAATCCGCCATGGCGCGAGCACAACTGCCATTTAAAGGGAACGGGAGATGAGACTCTGATTGGTTTATTACACATCACTCCCAAAACACACCCATTACTCATTAACACAATAGGGACACCCCTTTTAAACCATGCACCGGACGCACCGACCATTTTTACAGTCGTTAAACTAGCAAAAGTGGATTCGGACACACCCTAAGTGCACTTAAAGGGATACTCCACTTTTTTTGGAAATGGGCTCATTTTACAACTCCCCCCGAGTTTTACCGTTTTCGAATCCATTCAGCCGATTTTCTGATATTTAGAAGAATATCCAGACAGTTTCTGGTCTCATTGACTTCCATAGTAGGAAAAAATATATACTATGGAAGTCAATGAGACCAGAAACTGTCTGGTTATTGATATTCTTCGATACTCGATATTCGTTACTTCGATATTCAATACTCTGGGGGAGTTGTAAAATGAGCCTATTTCCAAAAAACGTGGAGTATCCCTTTAATGCCTGGTTCAGATTACACGATTTTTCGTCTGTTACGATAGTCACTGTGTCAGATTACGCGATTTTGGCTCCTAAAATCTTGTCGTATCGTGGAAAAGACACATGTCAGACTACACGTTACTTCCTGACCAGTCATCGCATGCCGTCTTTAACAGCGCGTGATGTCATCGAGAAGGCGAAACTCGTAGCGAGTGACTTCCTGGATTGCTCGGCATTGCCTTTTCAGCGTGAGAAATACACGGTGTGGCGTGCGAGTGTGTGAACTGGTTGAATTGCCAACACTATCTCACACCCAATTCGTACGAATTCGACGAATGATTAAAAAGTGTCTAATTCATACGACCTCACTCGTACCAATTTGTACGATTTGTCTAAACCCACGTGATGGGTAGGTTTAGGGGCGGGGTAAAGGGTAGGTTATTCGTACGAATTGGACAATTCGTAAAATATGTACGATTTAGCAAAATCGTACTAATTCGTACAAGTGAGGTCGTATGAATTGTTACGAATTAGCCACATTTTAATCATTCGTCGAATTCGTACGACTTGGTCGTGAGATCGGGTTGGAATTGCGTGTGTCTCACGGCCATTGCGTGAGACTTGAGAACCCTGCTCGAAGAGGACAGTACGGGCTGTCAATATGGGTAAGGACATAATCAAATCAAGAAATAACATTATCAAAAATCAAAACATTAACAAAATATACTCATTGACTAATTTTGTTATGAAGTACAGTCGTATGTTTGCATAGAATTCGTTTTGAACGCTATATTACATGCTTTCAAAATCTGAGGTAAATTATCCCTTATCGCTTGTGGCACAGTGACCTAGTTTTAACTAAAAATAAATAATGTGTACTCATAACCAGTGTAATTTCTTCATTCTGTCAGCCGCGACGTCGCAGAAATAGGAACCGTTTCTAAATTAGAAACTTCGCGTGTCGTCGTCGCGTCTGGTTAGGACAAAAACTCTGATTAACATGGAAAATATACCTTTTATCGCGTGTCGCGGCGTCGCGTCGTGTGTAGTTAGGACACGGTGTGACACACTATATGAGATGATACGATCGAATCTTGCGTTCCGACGCCCGTTGTCGTTTACGAATCCCCGCGAAACCCTACGTCAAACGGATCGTGCCAAAATCGTGTAATCCAGCGCAGTCTCATCCCAAGACGTCATATAACTGACGTTTTGGGACGTCTTTTGACCATACGTCAATATTCGCCTTTTTAGGGCCCCCTTAAACGTCGGTAGATGAGGTTATGGGATCCTAACTCCCGACACCTAACTGACGTTAAAGGTAAAGCGTCAGTTGTATGACGGCCCGGGATCGCCATCTACCGACGTTTAAGGGGGCCCTAAAAAGGCGGATATTGACGTATGGTCAAAAGACGTCAGTTATATGACTTTTTGGGATGAGACTGTGTTACGTAATCTGACCACGCGTTTATCCTTAAAATAGGGTTCATGATGTTTCCTTTGCTTTAGGATGCTGACTTTGAAGACTGTTTTGAACATCTCGTTTTCTGAATGGGAGACATCATCAGCTCCAATCACTTTTCTTCCATGTCTTACATTTTGTATTGCCTAAATTCTCGCTCAATCCTTTTATTCCCTCTCTTTGTTCTCTTCTCTTTCATGCAGGTACAAAAAAACCCTGCAGTTACTCGGTTCTGTTTGACTTGTGAGACTCAGAGGAACTACAGAGGAACGTCTCCAACCACCCGCGGCGTCCACAAAGAACGAGCCTTTCTTCTGTTTCGGGGAACCAGGGAGGCAAAATGCAAAGGGAGGATGAAGAGGCAATGGGTCACGTCCCCCCATTGGACCCTCCATTCATCACGAGTGTCAGGATTGGCTGGCGCAAACGTCGAGAGCTGCCCGTTAGTGTTGAGAGACCATCTGAAAGGACAGATTTCTATCTCCTCTCATGCGTTACACTGAGCGAGAGAAAGCGAGAGAGACTAGTCCCGGAGATTGGCTGAGGTTATCCTCGGGAGATTGCTGCCACAGACACAGACTAGATGCGATCGATACGGCCATTTAAAGAGAGAGTGTCAGTGTCCCTGAAGAAAGACGACACATTCAAACTCTGACAAATGACGGCGGCCGGTCCGTTTACACACACAAACCCAGAGCTCTCGCTAATTACACGTGATTGGGTTTTAATGTGAGCTTGCTTCACATTTTTAATGCTCTCTGGACTCAAAAGTCCACAAGGATAATGTCATGACAATGCACAAGTCTCACAATGCACACATGTGAACCACCAAAATATGATTCAATGGCCATTTTAGACGCAGTTCGGACGAGTGCCGGGAGGGTAAAAGCCAATATGAAGAAATACTATTATGGGATGTTAATAATACTAAAATAAAACTGTGTACAGTCAACATTGGCAACTATTTCTTTAAATCGAAAACCCCCACCTCCAGATCATCCAGAAAGAGACACGGACAAAAGGAGAGAGAAAACGATTAGTAAAGTGTTCAAGACTTACCTGTGACGTATTGTTGTTACACCTTTAAAGGGATACTCCACTTTTTTTGGAAATAGGCTCATTTTACCACTCCCTCAGGGTTAAACAGTCAAGTTTTACCGTTTTTGAATCCATTCAGCTGATTTTCTGATATTTAGAAGGAAACCAGTAACCAGACAGTTTGTGGTCTCATTGACTTCCATAGTAGGAAAAAATATACTATGGAGGTCAATGAGACCAGAAACTGTCTGGTTACTGATATTCTTCTAAATATCAAAAAAAAAAAAATCGACTGAATGGATTCGAAAACGGTAAAACTCGACTGTTTAACTCTGGGGGAGTGGTAAAATGAGCCTATTTCCATAAAAAAAGTGGAGTATCCCTTTAAATAACCTTCTAAAAATAAAACAACAAGTTAGTCAGTGGTTTTACATCAGTGTTCATCTTGCAAAATTATGCATGCAAAATTATCAATTAAAAAAAAATGTATTCTCTTTTAATAAATGTGCTGGAATTTGAATTAGCCACAACACATGCGGAGATGAATTGGAAATTAACAAATTGCAATTAGAGGCGAGAGCTATATAACACCAATATACAGTACGTTTTTAAATAACTTATTAAACTTATACTTATAGTTAAAAATTTATTTAATTTTTTGGTTATACAAGGAAATATATACGTACAGTGATCAAGATTGGCATCATTTCTACAAGTATTTAAGAAAATTAATATGGTTACGCAATTGTTACCAAATATGCATATCATCGATCCTGAATACAAAATTAAATTTTTTTACAAATTCCAATTTAATCAAATTCCAAAATGTCATCAAAATTTTCCAAATTCCAATTGGATTTTTTCAAATCAAGTCAACAATTTAAACTCGCCTTGACATACTTTTTTAATAAGCTACATTTCCATTTTGTGGGGATTTCGCATAAAAAAAAAACTTAAAGGAGTAGTTCACTTTAAAAAAAACGTTTGCTGATAATTTACTCACCCCCTTGCCATCCAAGATATCCATGTCTTTCTTTCTTCAGTCGAAAAGAAATTAAGGTTTTTGATGAAAACATTCCAGGATTTTTCTCCATATAATGGACTTCAATGGGAACCAAACGGTTCAAGGTACAAAAGACAGTTTCAGTGCAAACTGTTCAAAGGGCTTTAAACGATTCCAGACGATGAATAAGGGTCTTATCTAGCGAAACGATCAATCATTTAATAAATAAATAACAAAGTTTAAGTTTTATAAGCTCAAATGCTCTATTCTGTTCGTGACTCTCCTGTTCGAACTCGTTCATCAAAATGAACGAATCTTTTCCCAAAAGTCAACTCGTTCATTTCGTTCGTTGAATGAACCAAATGACACGAAAAAAGATTCGTTCATTTGACAAACGAGTTCGAACAGGAGAGTCACGAACGCGCATCACAGAACAGAGCAAGGCGAGCATTTGAGCTTATAAAACTTAAACTTTGTTATTTATTTATTAAATATCAGCAAAAGTTTTTTTTAAAGTGAACTACTCCTTTAACAAATATTTTTGCACCAATTTTCCAGGAATTGACGATTTTTGTTTTCGAAACACATGGGTGCGAAACACTGCTTTATTCGCAAATGTCTTATGTGAGATTCCAATTTCGTGGTGTTAAATTGGCAACTTTGAATACTATTTTCTAGAATTTCAATTATTTTTTTAGATCCATCATGAACTGGAATTTAAAAGACCTTCATAAATCAATTCTGAATCGTGCACAATCCCATTACCCAGACATAGATTCTGCCTAACGTTTATATCAATCACTGCTCTCTACACCATCGGCAGAATCTAGAGGATTGGGAAACACTGTCCACACGTGTGGAAAAGAACTGCGATGATAACAAGACTTTCATCTGTTTCCTTGTGCAAAAGCTTTGGCAGGTTGCATCACACACCCCGAAACAGCTGCTCCGGACCATGACAGTCGATTCAACTGATTTTTGACCCCGGTTCACTACATCTCTCCGGCTCTGTTCTGTCTTACTATCTATCTGCACTCTCACCCCTTTGGGAATCACTTTCATTTCCGAAAACCCAAAGCATGATGCTCAGAGTGAGTAATACGGATTTTAATAAATGATGGAACTGCATTCATCTCAACAGTCCTTGAACGTGTTATGTTTTCAATTGCTTTTGGGTTCACAGCCTGGAAGGGGTTTGTCCAAAACTACAAGGGAGGAATATTCAATCGGAAATGAAGTGAGATGTGTTTGTAAATGAATGTCGCAGCTATTGAATACTCCTTGAGGTCAAACATTCAATTTATTTTCTCTCACAATAAGCACACCAGTAAAGAATGCGTGCGTGTTTGTGAAAGAGATTACATGTCAGATTTCAGACCACTTACAGGCAAACTAGACAGTTGAAGTGGCCGTTTTAACCAAGATAAACAGCTTTAAGGGGCTTTCTCAGTGTCGACAGATCAGTATCTGGTGTGGAAGTTCAATCTCAGGTAAGCTGCCCCCAGTTTCATCACTTTCGTGGATCGTCTGATGAATATTGCACACAGGAATGGCAAGAGGCGCCTCAAACTGGCTTACGCAATGTTAGGGAGTCAAAAGCGCACGGGTTTACGGGTCACATGTTCTGAGTTAGAGGAAGAACGAGTCACTGCATTTGACAAAGTTTGCAAGGACGAGTCTTTGAAAGATATTTGAGTTCTGTTTGAGACGCGCCGAGACTTCATCATATAACATATCCATTCCCTTTTCAATCATCAGTCCAATAGTCCATCTAAGAAACCATATTCTATACTTTCTACACTTTTATTAAACATTCAAACATGATATTGTCAAGCCAACTTTCTATGGGCCCAATTTTAAAGGGATACTCCACTTTTTTTGGAAATAGACTCATTTTACCACTCCCCCAGAGTTAAACAGTTGAGTTTTACCGTTTTCGAATCCATTCAGCCAATTTTCTGATATTTAGAAGAATATCAGTAACCAGACAGTTTCTGGTCTCATTGACTTCCATAGTAGGAAACAAATATACTATGGAAGTCAATGAAAGTCAACGTGTACGCTATCTCACGACCAATTCGTACGAATTCGACGAATGATTAAAAAGTGAATAATTCGTACTAATTCATTTGACCACACTCGTATGAATTCGTAAGAATTGTCTAAACCCACGTGATGGGTAGGTTTAGGGGCGGGGTCAGGGGTAGGTCATTTGTACGAATTCATACGAATTGGTTGTGAGATAGTGTAGGATTTTCTGATATTTAGAAGAATATCAGTAACCAGACAGCTTCTGGTCTCATTGACTTCCATAGTATATATTTTTTCCTACTATGGAAGTCAATGAGACCAGAAACTGTCTGGTTACTGATATTCTTCCAAATATCAGAAAATCGGCTGAATGGATTTGAAAACGGTAAAACTCAACTGTTTAACTCTGGGGGAGTTATAAAATGAACCTATTTCCAAAAAAACGTGGAGTATCCCTTTAAAATTGGGCCCATAGAAAGTTGGCTCGACAATATCATGTTTGAATGTTTAATAAAAGTGTAGAAAGTATAGAATTTGGTAGCTTTCTTGCTTTCTACCAATTCGTACGAATTCGACGAATGATTAAAAAGTGGCTAATTCGTACTAATTCATACGACCACACTCGTACAAATTTGTACGAATTGTCTAAACCCACGTGATGGGTAGTTTTAGGGGCGGAGTTAGGGGTAGGTCATTCGTACGAATTCATACCAATTGGCCAATTCGTAAAATATGCACTATTTAGCAAAATCGTACTAATTTGTATGAGTGAGGTTGTATGAATTGTTACAAATTAGCCACTTTTTAATCATTCGTCGAATTCGGACGATTTGGTCGTGAGATCGGGTTGGAAAATCGGCTGAATGGATTCGAAAACGGTAAAACTCAACTGTTTAACTCTGGGGGAGTGGTAAAACGAGCCTTGCTCTGTTTTGTGATGCGCGTTCGTGACTCTCCTGTTCGATCTTTTGTTCATGTCATTTGGTTCATTCAAAGAATTAAACGAACGAATTGACTCAGGAAAAGATTTGTTCATTTTCATAAACAAGTTCGAACAGGAGAGTCACGAAGAGTCACAGAACAGAGCAAGGCGAGCATTTGAGCTTATAAAACTTAAACTTTGTTATTTATTTATTAAATGAGCGATCGTTTCGCTTGATAAGACCCTTATTCATTTATTCATAAGACCTTGAACCGTTTGGTTCCCACTGAAGTCATTATATGGAAAAAAAATCCTCCAACGTTTTCATCAAAAACCTTAATTTCTTTTCGACTGAAGAAAGAATGACATGGCAAAAGTTTTTTTTTTTTTAAGTGAACCTCTGCTTTAAGAATGTTTCCACTCTTAGAAGAAACGGTTCTATTTAGAACCAGAAATGGTTCCATCCCCCGCTTCATATATGGAACTCCAAAATGGTTCTATATAGAACCATTTTTTTGGTAAGAGGTTCTATTGGCCAAGTACGGAACCCCAGGGTTCTATATAGAACCCAGAGGAACCCTTTTTTAAGAGTGTATAGAACCTTTTAGGAGTTCCAAATACGTAGCACTGATAGAACCTTTTAAGGTTCTATATAGAACCTTTTCTTCTAAGAGTGTAGACATTCGTCCAGAAACACAAGACAAAAAAAACTGAGTAAGAAAATACACTTTTGCATTGTATCAGTATTACCACTGCCACACGCTTCTCATAGACGCTCCACGTAATGACACTCTGACCGGCCAGACGTTCACAGCACATTTCTCAGATCCTCCAGTTGAGAACTAAACACCCTTAACGCAGCACTACAGCCTTTCTCCGTCTGGCTATTACCTCCAATTTAGAGAAACACGCCTCACGCACAGCCTAGCTGAACTGATTTCGTCCCCTCCTGTCTTTTACACTCAGCGCATAATTGCTCAGCTCATGAGCTCCTGACTGGATTCAACCTGTAGTTAGCATAGCTGTCCGGCCAACGACACCGCAACCCGCCTCTCATTAATATCAAGTCCATGAAGAACCGTACAACCAGGCGGCTAAAACTTCCACCCTACACATTTTTCAGTAGCCCGCAGGCGAGGGAAAAACAACTTAATGAGTCTTAACCGCGCGCCCGGCAGGACCATTTATAACCGTTACACCAGACGTTGCTTTCTGTTGTTAGCGATCGCGTTCTCGCTAATTTACCGCAGGCGAGGAGAGGTCATTCATCTACCTCTACGTCTAAGCAAATATGAATCAGCCCTCTTCTATTAGCCCCGTCTGAGGGTTTGTCTCTTGTGTGGGCTAATGTACGCGGCGCGGTGTTAAACTCTGCATTAGTTCTTTAAATGAATCAGCCAGTCTAGCACAATTGCAAAGAAGTGTGGTGGAAACTTAAAAAAGTGCTTATGCGCGGAACGGGAGCGTTTGTTACCAGAAAAAGAGAAGAATATTAGCCAATAAAAAAGTTTGTGAAACAAACTAATATGCATTAATTCATGCTTAACTAATGCACAGGTACTCATGAGTTAATGTATAACTCATGAAGAACTAAACCATTAATTAATGATTACTGCATCAGCAACTAATAAAGAGTCTATGTGATTAATAGATTAAGTAATAAATGAATTGCTATTAATTCAATGTGTCATTGTGCATTAAATAGGTCTGTCAAAACGATTAATCGCGATTAATCGCATCCAAAATAAAAGTTTGTGTTTACATAATATTTGTGGGGGCACTGTGTATAATTATTTTGTATATATATAAAAACACACATGCATGTATATTTAAGAAAAAAAAAATTATTTATATATAAAATATTTATATTTATAAATAATATAAATTATATATAAATCTATATACAGAATATACATGAAAATATTTCTTAAATATATACGAGCATGTGTGTGTGTTTATATATATAAAATAATTATACACAGTGCACCCACATATATTATGTAAACACAAACTTTTATTTTGGATGCGATTAATCGCGATTAATCGTTTTGACAGCCCTAGTAATAATTCCTTAATAACATATTTTATGAACTAATAGTGTAAATTAATGTGTTAATTAGTCAAAGCTATGCACTTCAACTTCCACTTGTCTGCTTTAATTAATCATTAGCTAATGATTTGCAAAGGTATCATTATGTTATGACTTTACTTGTTGGGGCACATCATTATTAACTAGTCATTTAGTAATTGTAGTAATTTGCACAAGTAACAATGAAGTAATTAATCATGTATTAATGCATATTAGTGTATCTGCCATTATCTGGAAGTTGCAATACAACGCTTTGGCTCATTCTGGTAATTAACATATTAATTGACACTATTAGTTAAAAAAATAAGTTATTATGGAATTAATCTGCAATTACATATTTAATTAATAACAATTCATGTATGAACTATAATACATTACAGACTCTTGATTAGTTCCTAATGTGGTAATCATTAATGAATGGCTTAAATAATCATTAGATGCACATTAATTCAGTATTATCTGTGCATTAGTTAAGCATGAATTAATGCGTACCCGAATTGTAAATTGTTACCAAAATGTTTGATCGTGAAAGCATGCCTTTTGGGAGAATTTGATGAAATATTTTGAAGTTCGATGAAATATTTTGATGAAATATTTGGTAAATTCTTACCAAAATGTTTGATCGTGAAAGCATGCCTTTTGGGAGAATTTGATGAAATATTTTAAAGGGATACTCCACTTTTTTTTGGAAATAGGCTCATAGAGTTAAATAGTTGAGTTTTGCCGTTTCAGACGATTTTCGGATATTTAGAAGAATATCAGTAACCAGACAGTTTCTGGTCTCATTGACTTCAATAGTTGGAAAAAAATATACTATGGAAGTCAATGAGACCAGAAACTGTCTGGTTACTGATATTCTTCTAAATATCCGAAAATCGTCTGAATGGATTCGAAAACGGTAAAACCCAACTGTTTAACTCTGGGGGAGTGGTAAAATGAGCCTATTTCCAAAAAAAAAAGTGGAGTATCCCTTTAAATTGAGATCTTTTTACCAAAATTGGACAATTTGTTTTCAATGAACCAGTTACTCAACCATCATTGAATTGAGACGTTTTAGCAACGTGTGTTGCTGGTCTTTACAGGCTGAGATAAACTTTGTCTCCCTCAAATCATGACTAACCAACCAAGACAGACAGACAGAAAGAGAGAAAGAAGATTTACAGACTGCCGAAAGATTCATTGTCTTCGGTTCTCTCATTTCTTTCCACCTTCACTTCTTCCCTGAGTGTCTCTTCAGCATCATTATCTGGTTCTGGCATCTCTCTCTCTCTCCGCATCCATCTCTCGCGCTAAGAGAGAAGTCACAGTTGTGATGTGTGCCGTCTGGATCGATATGGAATCGATGCTGTCAGCTCTTTTGTGTGGGAACAGTGACTGCTGGTTGTCCACAGCTGTGACACACAGTCTTATCACAAACGCCGCCATCACTCCACGCAGACACCATTCATTCACACACTTATGAATATCTAGCACGAATGGCGCAAAGCCTCAGAAATTCATTGCAATATATTTTGAATGGACAAAATTAGATCTTACCCTGATGGGAAAAACCACCGCCTTGGTTTGTTGCTGGTTTAATGTCGTCTTACATGCTGGACTGTCGGGTAGAAATCAACATCGTTTCTGGTGTTTCTACAGAAATTCCTCAGAAGAAATAAGACACAAATGATTCAGCAATTGTCATATAATATATAGAGCTTTAAAGGCACACTATGTAAGTTTTATTTTTTGGATGAAAATATCCAAAAACCAAAGTTACGTGTCAATGACATCGTTGCCCTCGATTTCCCGTTTTATTTTGTAGAAACCAAAGACGCGCAACTGTTTGGGTAAATTTATCGAAAGAAAATTATGGATATCAAAAATGAACATTGTTACTAGTAGCAATTCAATAGTGGATATCAAGAATAGACATTTCAACTAGTAACAATTTAATTCTTGATATCAAAAATAAAGGTTTTTACTAGTAATAATTGTATTTCTGATATGTGAAATTGGAATTTCAACTAGTAAGAAGTCAATTCTTGATATCAAGAATTTTAGAGCTTTAAAGGCACACTACGTAAGTTTTTTTTTTGGATGAAAATATCCAAAAACCAAAGTTACGTATCAATGACATCGTTGCCCTCGATTTCCCGTTTTATTTTGTAGAAACCAAAGACGCTCTAATATGTTTTTAGACAGGTGGGCAACTGTTTGGGTAAATTTATCGAAAGAAAATTATGGATATCAAAAATGAACATTGTTACTAGTAGCAATTCAATAGTGGATATCAAGAATAGACATTTCAACTAGTAACAATTTAATTCTTGATATCAAAAATAAAGGTTTTTACTAGTAATAATTGTATTTCTGATATGTGAAATTGGAATTTCAACTAGTAAGTCAATTCTTGATATCAAGAATTTTAGAGCTTTAAAGGCACACTACGTAAGTTTTTTTTTGATGAAAACATCCAAAAACCAAAAACCAAAGTTACGTGTCAATGACATCGTTGCCCTCGATTTCCCGTTTTATTTTGTAGAAACCAAAGACGCTCTAATATGTTTTTAGACAGGTGGGCAACTGTTTGGGTAAATTTATCGAAAGAAAACCAATTGTTGTACAGCTCGACACACTTAGTCTTATTGTTTAAATCTCGTTTTCTTGATTTACAATGATTTACCATGCCTAATATCGAGTCCCGTCATATTCTCCAACAGAAGACAACAATTCCCATGATTCCACCAAACCGAGGCGTCATCAAGCTACGCCTTTGTTTATAATAAACGACCTCTAGTGGCGAAATATTACATAGTGTGCCTTTAAAATGTAGAGCAGGTCTATGGTTTGGAAGATTTTGATGAGAAGGGTTCATAATGAGATCTCTAACTGTTGATGTTTTTTATTTTCCTCTAATGTGAAGGGAAATTAAGTTTCCTCCCTGTCTAGGAAAATCAAATGAGATATCAAAGAAATCATACAGTATTTGTGATTTTCCATTAATTTGGGCAGCTTGGACTAGCTAATGGATATCAATTGACAATTGTTTCAGCTTGCCCTATCTTGCGGTTACGCACGTCCAGATATTTAGGCAAAAATGTTGTATAGTGTTGCGCTAATCAGGATTGCTATCTTACCAGAGATGCAAGTAAACGTGTCCGTTTTTTCCCAAAAATGTTGGTACTCAAAAGTGCTTCCCGCCACGTTTTCTGGTGCGCATCGTTCATTTTTACCACACATTCGCACTAGTTATGTGCACGCCTACCTATAATGGCCTTTCCACAAGATGTAAAATAAGTCTCTGGTGTCCCCAGAGTGTGTATGCGAGGTTTTACCTCAAAATACCCAACAAATATTTTACAAAGGTCACTTTTTGAGGGTGAGCAAAAACGAGCCATTTTGCGTCCCTTTAACCCTCTTATTATCTTTGGGGTCTTTTTGACCCGCAAATGACTTTGTCAATTTAAAAAAAAATGTTCTCTTTTTCCAAATGGAATGAAACTTTCTACAACTCTTTACACTGTCATGATCTACCAAAAAAAATATTTTGGAATGTCTGTCTTTACATTAGCATGAAAAAAATGTCAACACTCTTTATCTTCGGGGTCCCTGGGGACCCCGCATAGTAAATATACAAAATTCATCATTAAAATCAGAAACAACGAAGAAACAACGCAGATCACATAGACAGAAATAAAGTGGCACACTTCCAACAATGCAAAAAACATCCAAAATGCACACACACGCACACACACACAAACACACACACTTCAAAGACCAACACCTCCAGTAAACAGTTCACCTCCAGTGCACCACCAGTTTTTGTTCCTAATTGTTAAAAAAAAATAAAAATAATTGAAAATCATTTTTTTGGAAATCTTTTATTTATTACAACGATTATATTTGTTTTACTGCTTTATTTTCTCATTTGTTATTGCTGTTCAGTTCATTGCATGTGTTTTTTTTTCAACATGTAATATAACTCTTCATTTCTGTTAATTTTTTTTCTTTTACAGTTCGTAACTGAAACATTGATTTAAAATTATAGAATTATATTAAAAACAGATAATTGAAATAAATGATCAAATCTAAAGACTCCAACATTTCTCTTTGTAACATCTTGTTCAGGTTTGATTCTAATCATAATGTAACATTATTGAAAAAACTTTTGTCAGGACAAAAAATACTTAACTTTGATAAAAAAGTTTTTTTTTGTTGTTGTTATAATTGTGATTTTATAATATTTAGATATGAATCCAACTGGAAAAACTTGTGAAATAAATATAGTTTGGTTTAGTCAAATAGCAAATAGCTTATAGTGGAGGTCTATGGCCATCTAGTGGTTAAAGTGATATTTTTTTATTTTAAAAGTGCATTTTCCAAAAAATTGTCAAAAATCTTTCATTAAACCATTTTAAATGATCCATGTTATCTCCATGAATGATAATTAGAAATCTGGGTCTTTCATAAAGTGAACTTTACATACAATGCCGTTTTTTTGTAAAAAGCCTATTTAAATAAATATTTATTTATTAATTTATAGAAATTTAAAAGATTTCAAAAATCCTCCAAAAACTGCACAAATGTTGAGTAAAAACATTAATAAATAGAGTAAAATTACATTTGTAAAAAAAAAAATTATTATACTGCTTCAAAATTAAATGTTATTGTCTGGGGTCCCTGGAGACCCCAAAGATAATGAGTGTAGACACAAATGAAGATAATAGAAGGGTTAAATGCAAATGAGCTGCTGCTCCCGGTTCAGAGGGCGGAGCTTCAAGAGCTTGTGTTCTTTTATCTCACACAGAAACACTGAAAGTTTCGAAAACTTTAAGTCTGACAATGACAGAGAGACTCAAGAAGAATTGACATGTACAAGCAACAGGACATTTCTGAATGGTTAGTTGATGAATTTATGTAGCTTATGTGGAGTTAATTATCTTCAAGACATTGATTAGCGTACACCATCAGATCACCTTTTCAATGTGTTCATCTGGCTATTATAACTCACGTACAGCAGCCAAACAAAATCTAAAGTTAATGATTTAAGGGGCAAGAGCCCAACTAAAGCAAACACTGATTATCATAATGGCGACTTAGTTACATTTTTCTCCTTTTGTGATTCTTATTTTATTAACTTTAACACTGCTTCAGTCAGAGTCCATATTGGTTTTGCTGTGCAGCACTTCTTGTTCCACCATATCTCATGTTTAGGTCTAATCACGTTGCCTTAGAAAGCAGTTGCCAAACTAGCATCCGAAGGTTGAATTAGCTAGTTTTTCTGACAGAGAAATAGCACATATTTGAACTACATAAAGCTAAATGCTTTTAAAAAGCAGAGTGAAACATCTAGGCTCAATGAGAGAGTACAGGGATATAATATAAGCTGGAGAGGGTTGAAATGAGAGAGAGAGGGAATAAGTGGATCAGGGTATTCCTGTCCGGGGCGGCATTGCTTTAGCAGCAGGGCTAATTTAGGGGATCTGAAGTCCTCCTCTCGCGTCTGTTGGATAGACCTGATTAATGCTGCTTTTCATCATTAAAGTCACCGACAGATCCAGGACAGACACACTCAGCTCTCTTTCCTTTCTACTCCACTTACTCCTCTTCTTCTGTGCTGTCTTTAATTAGTAGTGTCTGCTAAAAAAGTGCAGAACTATCACGATTACACTATTAACACTTAGTTCATATCGATATCTCTGACAAACATCGTGAAGCTTGATTCTCGTTATCATGGACAGTTTGTTTAAATGAACCTGTTCAAAAAAATATACACATATAGATTGGGAAACATACCTCAAAAATGCTCACAAAACCAGCTCATAAGGTCTACAGTATTGTGTCTTTAGCTTTAACACTCGTCTACTTCATACATTTTCACCTGCTGGATCATAAAACTGGTGAAAAAAATAACAGATTATGGCAAGCCGTTTTAACTTTTAATCATTCATGAATCCTTGATATCAACAATTCATGTTGAATGGCAGCCTATGGTGACATTTCACTAGTGAAAATACAATTACAGATATCAGCAATTCAATTGTTGATATCAACAATTACATTTTTGATTTCAAGAATTCAATTGTTGATATCAAGAATTACATTTTTGATATCAACAATTATATTTTTGATATCAACAATTGTATTTTCACTAGTGAAATGTCGTCATAGGCTGCCATTCAAAACCAATTGTTGATATCAAGAATTGACTTCTTACTAGTTGAAATTCCAATTTCACATATCAGAAATACAATTATTACTAGTAAAAACCTTTATTTTTGATATCAAGAATTAAATTGTTACTAGTTGAAATGTCTATTCTTGATATCCAATATTGAATTGCTACTAGTAACAATGTTCACTTTTGATATCAATAATTCAATTTTTACTAGTGACAATTTTAATTTCTAATATCATGAATGTGATTGTTACTAGTAAGAAACCCATTTTAGATATCTGAAATAATATTGATATCAGAAATACATTTTCAGATATCAAAAATTGTCATTTTTACTAGTAACAATTGAATTGTTGATATCAAGAATAGACATTTCAACTAGTGACAATGTAATTATTGATATCAAAAATGATATTTCTACTAGTAAAAAATCAATTATTGATATCAACAAATCATTTTGAATGGCAGCCTATGCCGTTTTAGCTTTTATTCATTTCCAGGATATGAATTCTTGATATCAATAATTACATTTTTTTTCACATCAAGAATTGAATTGTTGAATTGTTGATATCAAAAAATGTCATTTTTGATATCAACAATTGAATTTCTGATATCTGTAATTGTATTTTCACTAGTGAAATGTCACCATAGGCTGCCATTCAAAGTGAATTGTTGATATCAAGACTTGATTTTTAACTAGTAGAAATATCATTTTTGATATCAATAATTACACTGTTACTGGTAAAATGTGAATTGCTGATATCAATAATTACATTGTCACTAGCTGAAATGTCTATTCTTGATATCAACAATTCAGTTGTTACTAGTAAAAATTACCATTTTTGATATCTGAAAATGTATTGCTGATATCAATATTATTTCAGATATCTAAAATGGCTTTCTTACTAGTAACAATCACATTCATGAAATCAGAAATTTAAATTGCCACTAGTAAAAAATTAATTATGGATATCAAAAATGAACATTGTTACTAGTAGCAATTCAATAGTGGATATCAAGAATAGACATTTCAACTAGTAACAATTAAATTCTTGATATCAAAAATAAAGGTTTTTACTAGTAATAATTGTATTTCTGATATGTGAAATTGGAATTTCAACTAATAAGAAATCAATTCTTGATATCAACAATTGGTTTTGAATGGCAGCCTGTGGGGACATTTCACTAGTGAAAATACAATTGTTGATATCAAGAATTCATATCCTGGAAATGAATAAAAGCTAAAATGGCTTGCCATAGTAACAATTACATTCATGATATCAGAAATTAAAATTGTCACTAGTAAAAATGTAATTATTGATATCAAAAATGAACATTGGTAGCAATTCAGTGGATATCAAGAATAGACATTTCAACTAGTAACAATTTAATTCTTGATATCAAAAATAAAGGTTGTTACTAGTAATAATTGTATTTCTGATATGTGAAATTGGAATTTCAACTAGTAAGAAATCAATTCTTGATATCAACAATTGGTTTTGAATGGTAGCCTATGGGGACATTTCACTTGTGAAAATACAATTGTTGATATCAAGAATTACATTTTTGATATCAAAAAATGTAATTCTTGATATCAACAATTAAATTCTTGATATCAAAAATGTAATTGTTGATATCAAGAATTCATATCCTGGAAATGAATAAAAGCTAAAACGGCTTGCCATAACAAATGGATATCGAAGAAGGGAACCAAGCCATGTATACAGTCTGAGGATCACACAGAAAGCGTTTTTGCAGTTAAAAACCCCGAGTCAGGGGAATGAAAAAAGTGCAAGTCTGGAAACCTGTTTAAAAGCTGAACTTATTTTAAATTAAACGCCGCTGCAAAAGTTGCGAGAAAAACGAAACATGGAATGGAAAAATACGTTTTGTGTGATCCAAGATCCCAAAGAGGCTTAGGTTAGTCAGCAACCACCTCGCAACTGCATAGCAACACCCTGGAAATGTGTCTGTGCATGATTCATTATTGTTAACCTATGATATCGCATATTCAGTCTGCCCTTATGAGGCATATTAGCACAAAACAAAACCTCCAGTTAAGATTGTTGAATTAACTTATAGTCCCTAATTACCAGCCCACTCTCTCCCTCTCTCGCTTTATGTGCATAATATCCTCGAACGATTGTTCTGCTCCTGCACTGGGTTCAGTAATCTCCGAATGGAAATTACAGGCTTTCAAGAATCTAATGATAATGAATATGAATTTCACAGGTTATTAACACAGTTTGCCAAGTCAAGCATCACTGTTGCTGTTGCTTACACTTAAGGGTTGATTTGAACAATCCAGGAAGAGTAAAATTCAAAACTTCAACACCCACCAAATGACCAGATCAAGGCATTTTACCCAGCCAGCAACATAGTGTCGGCCCATATATGCTACACATTAAAAAACAGATTCAGGACTTGACATTAACACCCACTAACCCGCTAAATGTGTGTATTTCAGCATTGGCGTTTAACGCAGTCACTTTTACTAGCCCACTTTGGTGGGTTGAATTGTTATATATAATATGTACAGTTTTTAATTGTAGTTTAATTGTAAAAAGGCATCTGAAATAATAAACTAAGAGCAATGTATAGTGTTGGCAAAAAACATAGATTTTTCGATACTGAAATATCTGAAACGCTACCAATATTTTCCACAGAAAACACTCTTAGAAGAAATGGTTCTATTTAGAACCAGAAATGGTTCCATCCCCCGCTTCATATACAGAACTCCAAAATGGTTTTATATAGAACAATTTTTTTGGTAAAAGGTTCTATTGGCCAAGCATGGAACCCCAAGGTTCTATATAGAACCATTTTTTTGGTTAAAGGTTCTATTGGCCAAGTATGGAACCCCAAGGTTCTATATAGAACCATTTTTTTGGTAAAAGGTTCTATTGGCCAAGTATGGAACCCCAGGGTTCTATATAGAACCATTTTTTTTTTCTATTGGCCAAGTATGGAACCCCAGGGTTCTATATAGAACCATTTTTTGGTTAAAGGTTCTATTGGCCAAGTAAGGAACCCCAGGGTTCTATATAGAACCATTTTTTTTTTTGGTTAAAGGTTCTATTGGCCAAGTATGGAACCCCAGGGTTCTATATAGAACCCAGAGGAACCCTTTTTTAAGAGTGTATAGAACCTTTTAGGGGTTCCAAATACGTAGCACTGATATAACCTTTTCTTCAAAGAGTGTAGACAGCGAGTGACTCACAAACCTGCCTCCACTCACTCACTCGATTAATTTGCTCTAGATGAATATTGTTGGTGTTTCATGGCTTGAATTTCGGCATTGGATTGCATGTGTTGCACATAATTTTACGCTCACACTCAAGAAGCACGCACATAAAGTAATTTTTCGCTGCTTGTTGTACTTGAACAGTCAAATAAGTCACACAAAATAATGTCATAATGCCAGTCTTGGAAAGTACTGACATGAGTAAGGCCTTAACCCTCAAACCGTATTCACTTTATAGACCTTAATCCTGTAATTGTGGACAAATGTGGGCACAGAGGACTCGGGTGTGATCCTAATTTTTATTTATTATAAATGTTATATCACTGTCTTCGATAAAGTTTTGTCTATCCATTTATGGTGTTTTTTTTATTTTGGGGGTATTTTTGAATTTATTTACTTCAAAAAGTACCATATTTTCTATGTAAATTATGCTTATTTTTATGTTTTATTTTGTTTAACTACATTAAAATATCCTTCCAATAAGTTCTTAGAGCTAAAACCTAAAGATGAAGTGACTTTGCCGTCACCTGGTGTCTTCTTTTGGCTTATTTTAGAATGCTCTAAATTACAGTTTTTCCCATTCATTTCTATGGGTGCCCATTTTTAACCCAAATACAAGATTAAGGAGGTTTTTCTTTTCAATTAAAGTGTGGAAACAAGTAGAAAGCGGTTGAAGCAATTAAAATTGTATTATGTATTTATTATTTTCCAACCATTTTGAAAATTCCTAAAATCATCAACAAACGTCTTTAATTACGTAATTAAGTTGTTATGCTTGAACCTAATAATTGCTGCTTGCAGCTATATTTATTATTATTAGTTAGCAAATGTTAGCTCACAGTGTATAGTTACACGTCATTTGGTTTTAAAAAATGTTTTAGTAAATTTTAAAATTACCACAAATCATCAACAAACGTCTTTAATTACGTAATTAAGTTGTTATGCTTGAACCTAATAATTGCTGCTTGCAGCTATATTTATTATTATTAGTTAGCAAATGTTAGCTCACAGTGTATAGTTACACGTCATTTGATTTTAAAAATGTTTTAGTAAATTTTAAAATTACCACTGACTAAGATTAATAAAAGCTTTAGAAATATTGTTTGTTCGGTGCACGATTCATTGTGGTTCTATATAGAACCACAGAATTTAAATAGAATTTAAAAAATATCTATATGGTTGTTTTTCCCCATGGTATCGATGTCCAAATTGCGGCCAAGGAAAATGCTGAGTGGCTCGTAACTTTGTAAAACCACTATCCACAGTGACTTGATGAGCAAAACAGCCAATGTCAAGCCCAGCTTGTAGCCTACAATAAAATGAGTTTTGGGCCTAGCAGCACCAAACAACGAATCAGAACCCCCTTAGCAATGTGTGTTACAGTTAATGACTAAAGCTGCTCATATGAGCAATGATTACAGTCGCACAATCATTCTGTCTGTCTGGACGCACAACAAACAGCAGCGAGACATTGACAATGACACACAGACGGCAACATCCTGACCATCTGCTGCCTGTGCTATCAACCGCTTTCTACGTGTTTCCACACTGAAGCATCCGAGCCAAACCTCGACCCCTTTAGTCGAAAAACATCTTCATGTCCAGAAAACTTTTATATTACACTCTAAAAAATGCTGGGTTGTTTTAACCCAATTTCGGGTCAAATATGGACAAACCCAGCCATTGGGTTACATTTTTAAATTACATTTTTAAACCCAATGTTTGAGTTTGTCCATATTTGACCCAAAATTGGGTTAAAAAACCCTAGCACTTTTTAGAGTGTAAGTCTGTCTACTTTTAAACAATTATAATTGTCAACCGTCACTGTAATGTTTTTGTTAATCTGCATGGGATGCTATGGGAGTGTCTAATGCAATTGTGCACTGCTATAATGAGACAAAACGTAGTAAACGGTTAAAAACTACGCATGAAAATTTGCATAAATTCGGGATTACTGGAAGAAACTTATTCAGATTTAAAGCTCAAATATAATTACTGAGGTCTACAAAGTTGCAAAATCTGCATGTTGTTTACCTTTTGTATGGGTATTCACTGTAAAAGACTTTGCTTTCACAGGAACAATATGTGAAACAATCTGGGAAAAACAACAGGAATGAAAATTACTGTCATAGCCAATTTGGATAGGATTGAAATCTCAGTAAAGCTCTGGTAATTGTTGCATTGCTGCACCTCGCCATGTAAAACTAATCCTGTCCAAATAAAGTGTAAGTTTTACCTCAGTCAAAGAGAAAACTGAGAAGCGCAGCTCAGTTATATTCATTTAAACGTTGTTACATTTGCGCAAAGATACATATACATTGGTGGGCAAAAGTGGTGTACAGTGGGGATATTTGATGTTTATGACCATACAAGTTTGATTAAACCATCAAAATATAATGTTAAATACTTGATAAACTTGAAGAACAAAACACTAAAGGTGGTTAAGGTATTTATCTGAATAAAAATAAGGCACAATTTACAGCTAATTAAATAAAATGCTAAATTAAGGATGCAGGGTATATCGGCACCAATATCGGTATCGGCCCTAATATCGATATCGGCCAATATATGCTCAGTTTTAATGTCATTGTTATCAGCCTGATAAGAAAATTTGGCCGATATAGTAAGGGATTAATATCCTTCAGCTGAGACACTTCAGATGCACCATGATTGTTTTAAATGGCTTGAAATATGATTGGAATCACTCAAAAACAACATCACATGTGGTCATGTAGGCTACATAAAATTATGAGAACATTATAATTGTGTGGCTTTTAATTGTGAGACTTTTGTTTTTGCAATCAGACTCTCAAAAATTATACAAAAATTTGGATTTAGATTTATCGGCCACTATATCGGTTATTGGTTTTCAAATTTAAAGAATTATCGGTTATCTGTGTCGGTGCATCCCTATAATGCAAATACAAAAAGCATATATGAATATTTAGCTGGTTCTCTATTGGTTTTTTTATGTGTAAATAATTTATTTGTATGACACCCTGGCCAAAAAAATATGTCTCCACAATTTGGCACATTTCATTGCATTATCATCACAAATAAAACAACTGACTCCAAGCACAACTACGTGATATGATAACAAATCTTTAAAAACTTATTTTTTAATATTTAAATAATGGGTGAAGATGTCAATTTTCCTTGGCCGGACATCACTTTTGGCCGCTACACTCTTAGAAGAAATGGTTCTATTTAGAACCAGAAATGGTTCCATCCCCCGCTTCATATATGGAACTCCTATATAGAACCATTTTTTTTTGGTAAAAGGTTCTATTAGTCAAGTACGGAACCCCAGGGTTCTATATAGAACCATTTTTATTTTTGGTAAAAGGTTCTATTGGCCAAGTATGGAACCCCAAGGTTCTATATAGAACAATTTTTTTGGTAAAAGGTTCTATTGGCCAAGTACAGAACCCCAAAGTTCTATATAGAACCATTTTTATTTTTGGTAAAAGGTTCTATTGGCCAAGTACGAAACCCCAGGGTTCTATATAGAACCATTTTTTTGGTAAAAGGTTCTATTGGCCAAGTACGGAACCCCAGGGTTCTATATAGAACCCAGAGGAACCCTTTTTTAAGAGTGTATAGAACCTTTTAGGGGTTCCAAATACATAGCCCTGATAGAACCTTTTAAGGTTCTATATAGAACCTTTTCTGCTAAGAGTGTACTGTACTTGAGCCGTCTAGTAAAGTTAAGCAAAGTCACATCTCTTCTCTGCAAGCAATAAATCCAGAAATAAATCAGGCAGTTCACTAACTGTATTCCGCGATAATTAATTCAGCCAATAATGACTGCATGGAATTAATGTCAGAAATGTCCACATATCCGGAAAGAGTGCGACCTTCCCCTCCGACGGGAAATCTCTGGCCTTTAAACTCACCGCGCAGGTTCTGGACTTCATATCAGGAGGATTCATATAGTTCAAACCCAGCGGAGGAAGTGACCTTTTGGAAATGTAATTATGAGGTTTGATGACCTTGCCTGACCTCTGTTTTGAGATCTCATCCACAGACTTATTAGAATGGATGGAGGTCAAGGAATAGAAGTTTGAAACAGCAAATTTGGCAAAAGTTGCCTCGAGTGACTAGAGAACTATAGGTATGAAATCCCACGTACCGTCTGATGCATATTACGCACAAGACTGACAGGAGCTTTGTGATAGCCGCAGCTCCAGTCTGATATCCAGCTGGCTTTGAGCAATTTACATGAGTCAGTGTGCGCTGGTTTCTATCTGGAAATAAAGATGAGTTTTGAGAAAGAACTAGACACTGGCCTCATTGAATTCAATTTGAAGGATATGCAAAAGTCAGCCCGTTCTCATCCCAAGACTTCATATAACTGACGTTTTTGACCATACGTCAACATCCGACGTTGTAGGGTAACCTTTAACGTCGGTTAGATGATGCTATCTAATCCTAACCCTACCCCAGACCTAAACCTACCCACGTCATCTAACTGACGTTAAAGGGTGGCCTAAAACGTTGGATGTTGACGTATGGTCAAAAGCGTCAGTAAGATAATGTCTTGGAATGAGAATGTGTTGCAAAAGTTTGCATATAAACAAAATAAAGAGGAATATCCAGTGTGCTGCTCACGGTTGTTCTCTTATTTAAGTATTTATTAGGGGTCAAGCCCCTGTCGAAGTTGTGAATAAAACCAACCGTTCTCTAGTAACATGCAAACGTATTTGAACGAAGAGCACTGCAAAATGTGTCCGTGGATATATATCCACAACACTTTAACCTATTCTGACCAACCTTGGCGTGAGCAATGAAAACCCTAAACTTGGTTGAAAAAATGGTTTTGGAACAGTGCCACCTAGTGGTCAAAAGATGCGAAAATTGCCTATTTGTTCGTATAACTTCGAAACAATTTGAACAAAGACCAAGACTGGTATCGTTGGATTCAGTACAGCATGCCGAGTGGAACGACACCCAATTTTCCCATGTCAGGGATTGGGGAAAAAAAAAACAGTGCCACCTAGTGGTCAAAAGATGCGAAAATTGCCTATTTGTTCGTATAACTTCGAAACAATTTGAACAAAGACCAAGACTGGTATCGTTGGATTCAGTACAGCATGCCGAGTGGAACAACACCCAATTTTCCCATGTCAGGGATTTTGGGGTGTCGGCCATTTTGAATTTTATCAAAAAATGCTTAAAATTAAAAAATGTTAAAATTTTATCAAATTCATTTTAGAAATGCATTACCATTAATCAGCACCACTCAAAGTTTAAGGTTGTAATTGCAATGAATTACAAAAGAAATGCGATGCCTGTTATGAAACTGGTCCTAACAGATTCCTTGAGTCATGCCAAGAACATTAATACCAAATTTGGCATAGTCGGCCAGACTTCCTGTCCACCATTTTGATTTTATTTAAAAAAACAAACAACTTTTTTTTAATTCCCATGCATTCCTCTATTGACACCAAACTTTGTGTATGTCATTGTAACCCCGCACTGACCAACCCCCATCAGTCTGTGAACAGTGCCACCTATTGGTCAAAAGTAATAAGCAATTAAAATTGTATTATGTATTTACTATTTTCCAACCATTTTGAAAATTCCTAAAATCATCAACAAACGTCTTTAATTACATAATTAAGCTACGCTTGAACCTAATAATTGCTGCTTGCAGCTATATTTATTATTATTAGTTAGCAAATGTTAGTTCAGTGTACAGTTACAAGTCATTTGATTTTAAAAATGTTTTTGTAAATGTTAAAATTACCACTGACTAAGATTAATAAAAGCTTTAGAAATATTGTTTGTTCGTTACACGATTCATTGTGGTTCTATATAGAACCAGACTTTTACGGTTTTTAAAGAAACACTTTATGCCAAAAAGGTACTATACAAGCAGAAATGATAGGCTAATGCTATGCCCAATGCTAAAAGCTAAAGCAAATGTTAACAAATGTAAACTTGTAACCTAAATATCATCTAATATCTAAAGCTCCTTTTATTCACTACACGAAAGGCATCATGGAAAAATGATGTTCAGGGGTTACAAAGTAGCAAGAAAGTGCGAGAACAAGAGAAAGCAAAAGCGAACCGAAAAGAGCAAAATGAAAGCAAAACAAGGTGAAACACGGACCCCTGAAGAACCCTTGGGTCGAAACCTCTTGTATCTGCATGCGCTGTAAAATAAATGAATGTTAAATTAGTTCCTACAGAGTAACATCACCGCAGGAGTGAAGGTCTACAGGAGCTAGTTTGACTTGGGTGAGTTTCTGTGTTTTCCAGAAGCTCGGTTCGCGGTGAGAATCTCATCAATAAAATTACAGGATGCTGTCAGACGAAAGGCGACGTGATTGATTTGAAAGCATGAAGTTGAAATCCTCTCGCTGTTCACTTCAGATCGTGATTCGTTAGAGCTAGTTAAAACCGCAGGCGACGTTTACCAAAACATCTCTTGCTCAAATCCGAGCGTTTCCACATTTGTAGTTCTCCGGCAATCTGGAAGTTCATCAATTAAACACTGAATGCAAAAGAGTTTGAATATCAGGTAGTGAAATAAAGCTAAATAGAAATAAGTTAATGAGTTGCGTGTAAAATATTCTCTTTTTCATTTCTGATTGGCATCAAATTAAGGTTGACTCATCTCGCCGTGTCTCTGCTCTCTAGGGCCGCAGAAGAAATTAAAGGCGAGGACGTAATTCTATCAGCGAGCTCATTTTCTCATTTTCTCTGCTGTGTGCAGACGCATATATCTTGTTAAATATGAACCGGTGGCGTCCGCTCTCGTGCATTTCAATGAGCTGCATTTATCTGAGGTGACGCGGCCATATGCACATACAATCAAACTAACATGCCACCAATCCATTATGAGACCAAGCTGAGAAGATGGGTTTTTTTAGACGCTATTCATATGCTAGCAGAGTCGTGGCTCGGACTGACTTTAGTTCATTAGCACAATAATGAGTAGAGCTGGGCCATGACTGTGAAGGTTTATGGAGACTCGCAGTACGACGAGGGGGGCTTTTCAGGAGTGGTGATTATTTTCTAGCAAATGTTTTCACGACGTTGCAGTTAGTTAAACATCCTAGAAACCACATCTAAAATGAAATGATACAATAATAATTGGGGTAAGTAGGGTCATAATAGTTGCAAATCCTATAAATTTACATTACAAAATAAATGTGCAAAAAAAAATAAATGGAAAAATCAATTTAATAAATAAATACATGGATGGATGGATGGATGGATACAAATAAATAGCTAAATAGATATTATTATTGTTATTTATAACAACAATAACACAAATACTAATAAGTTGGTTATGTAGGGTCATTATAGTTGCATATTTCTTTTCATTTAGTTCCTTAATTTTAAACTTATTTTTACATAAAAAAATTAGCAAAAAATACTAAATATATAAATAAACAAATAAATAATTAATAAGTGATAATAAAAAAATATAAATAAACAAAAACAATCAAACAAATAAATAATTAATAAGTGATAGTAAAACAATTATAAATAAACAAAAACAAGCAAAACAAATAAATAAAAAATAAACAACAATAAAATAAATAAATCATATAATACAAATAAATACAAACAATTATAAATAAACAAATAAATACAGACAACGGACGGACGGACATACAGAGAGACATTAGATAGATAGATAGATAGATAGATAGATAGATAGATAGATAGATAGATAGATAGATAGATAGATAGATAGATAGATAGATAGATAGATAGATAGATAGATAGACAGACAGACAGATAGATAGAAAGACAGACTGACAGACAGATATACAGACAGACAGATATAGACAGACAGACAGACAGACATACAGATATAGAGACAGACAGACAGACAGATACACAGACAGACAGACAGATACAGACAGACAGACAGACAGATACACAGACAGACAGACAGACAGACAGACAGACAGACAGGTAGACAGACAGATAGACAGACAGATAAACAGACAGAAAGACGGACAGACGGACGGACGGATAGATAGAAACAACGCATGTTTTTCCTTTTGATCTTTCATAAAATAAAATAAAAATTCAAAAATCTAACCTTTCATTGAAGTAAAATAATTTAAAGTTTGGGGGGGGGGGGTGCATTCCCATTAATAGTATATAGCCATTAATATTTACATTTTTACATATTTACACCAGGGTGACAAGGGAGTCTGGACATCCAATTGTCTAGTTCTGACTTCTTGTTTCACAGGAGTATAAATATGAGGAACAACAAAGGACAAATTCCTTTAATCAATCAACTCAATGAGTAAAACCTAGAAGTTCCAATCAACTGAAGATGTTATGACTCTGCCTTGAAGAGAACGAGAGTCTATATCGTCCCAATGCACAGCGAGGAGGAGAGTTTGAGTGGACAAAGTCTCTTCAAGGATCACAGATGGATATTTGCAGAGATTAGTTGAGTCTTGGGGTCAGATACAAACCCCTATCACCACATGTTGTTTGGGAGGGTTTCAAGAAAAATCCTCCTCGCTCATCCAAAAACAAACTCCAGCATATTCCGTTGTCAGACACGACTGGAACTTCAAAAGGGACCCGGTTCTATCGTGAGATGAAAATAAAAAAAAGAGCTTTTTGGCAGCACACACACCAGATGGCTTTGGTGCAAACAGGGATAAAAAGTTCCCCATCAAAATGAAGCTTCTGCCATGACCATCCCAGTCCCCTGACCTGAACCCTATAGAAAATGAGGGACTCATTATAGGAGAAAAAAGCATTTAATAAAAGGGTGCCAATAATTGTGGCCAAAGTGTTTTGGAGAAAAGCATTTATTTCATAACACGATCCCCCCACTTTCAATGATTTTACTTCAATGAAAGGTTACACACTCACCTAAAGCATTATTAGGAACACCTAATACTGTGTTTGACCCCCTTTCACCTTAATTCTACGTGGCATTGATTCAACAAGGTGCTGAAAGCATTCTTTAGAAATGTTGGCCCATATTGATAGGATAGCATCTTGCAGTTGATGGAGATTTGTGGGATGCACATCCAGGGCACGAAGCTCCCGTTCCACCACATCCCAAAGATGCTCTAGTCTATTGGGTTGAGATCTGGTAACCTGACTCCTTGCTCCGCATATCCATCTGGAAACCTTCCATTGAAGTAGTTTTGGTAAGGGGCGAAAATAATGGTTAGCTGATTGGCCTATGTTGGTGATAGACGGGCTAAATCAACCAATCAGATCAACGAAGCATATGACGTACCGTAACTCTTGCCGAAACCAGTCGGGAGAAGAGCAAAAACATCTTTTCCTCTAAGAAAAGCCTCCAGAGCAGTGTTTTGCTCTTCTTTCAGTGAAGAAATACTCTGTAATTCCGATAAAACTTGCTCGATAGCCACGCTGATGCTAGTTTCATCCGCTGAAGCCGTCATGATCTTTAGACTGAACTGTCGCGCTTCTCGTTGCGTCACACCTCAACCTGCCTCAAAGCCAACGCTGATTGGACGTTCGTTTGGTGAACTGCTCCCAAATTTTCTTTAACGGAAAGTATCCAGACTGATCTGCGAGTGAAACCTTGAAAGCTCGCGAGATCAGGATGGTCTTGCAAGGCTAGAGATCTGGTGACTATGGTGGCCATTTTAGTACAGTCAACTCATTGACATGTTCAAGAAACCAATTTGAAATGATTCGAGCTTTGAGACATGGTGGAAGTAGCCATCAGAGGATGGGGACATGGTGGCCATAAAGGGATGGACATGGTCAGAAACAATGCTCAGGTAGGCCGTGGCATTTAAACGATGCCCGATTGGCACGAAGGGGCCTAAAGTGTGCCAAGAAAACCATTACACCACCACCACCAGCCTGCACAGTGGTAACAAGGCATGATGGATCCATGTTCTCATTCTGTTTACGCCAAATTCTGACTCTACCATCTGAATGTCAAGACTCATCAGACCAGACAACATTTTTCCAGTCTTCAACTGTCCAATTTTGGTGAGCTCTTGCAAATTTGTAGTGGAGATGAGTGGTAGCCGGTGGGGTCTTCTGCTGTTGTAGCCCATCCGCCTCAAGGTTGTGTGTGTTGTGCCTTCACAAATGCTTTGCTGAATACCTCGGTTGTAACGAGTGGTTATTTCAGTCAAAGTTGCTCTTCTATCAGCTTGAATCAGTCGGCCCATTCTCCTCTGTGTGTGAGCTGTAGGGTCAAACAGAGCGAGTGCTTTTAGGAAAAAAACAAAACAGAAGAGAAGCCAGAAATGTAGACAAGGAATAGTCACTTCACTTACAAGTAAGTAAATAGCTTGGGATCATTTGAGAAATATCACGGCTAAAGGCAGAGATGATGTAGGACTTCACACGAAACACCAGGATCACAGAGAGCGACTTCTCACTTAAAAACGACTCCGCACTTAACACTTTAGATGTTAAAATGTGCATTTTGAACATTTGGATTACACAGTTTTAACATAAACTAATAAACACCAGTAGTAATAGCAGTCTACCAATAAACCAAAAGTTTTTAAAACAACCAGATTTATACTTTTACATAGTGGGCTCGGCCTAGATTTACTGGTAACGCTTCCTTTTACAGTCCAGTTACCCATGTAAATACTATGTACTTATTATAGTAACTACAATTACTGGGTAATAACTAGTACTAACCCTGAACCTACCCCTGTTACATGTACTTACCTTACATTAGCCAGTACTTTCTAGGTAAGTACACTGTAAGTACCCTGTAAATACCGTACTGTAAAAGGAAGCATTACCGATTTATTATAGTAGCCTATAGTAATATAATCATTATAGTCCGGTATTTGAGTTTTTAATGCGGTTACATGTACGTTCACACACAGATTCTATAACTGAGCTCTCAACCATACATTTACAACCGCATTTTCGGAAAACCGGAAAAGAACAGAACTGGACAAGACTACTAGTGAGCGCACCGGTTAAAGACGTCCGTCTAGTGCGTGTTTACATTGAAAACCAATGGGAAATTATTTGGAAAAAATGGAAAAACAAAAAACCCAGAGGAATGGAAACACATGTTCTGTCTAAACAGTCACGAACAACACACAAGTCATGGGGCTTTTTCCCTTTAACTGTTCATTTTCCCTCTTGCACGTCTTCCGAGCCGCCTCACTAACGCTGATGCAGCGGCGGCATTAGTTTGTTTGCACATGAGCTGACAGTAATTAGTCCATGATGCTGAAAGCTGCCGTAACAGAGAGACATTCACCAGCACATCCAATACAGAGCGAGCCAAGCGGTGAATTCTGAAAACCCATCTAAGGATGAAAAACAAACATCAATCTCACTCTCTTTGCTGTAGGAGTTTTCCACGGCATGTTGTCAGACAAGTGCTCGTTTTAGCGGCTCGCTCGCTCTCAGATCCCGTCTCAATGACAGGCTGATCGGCACAGTCAAACAGCGACAACTCACATTAACCCCGCAAAAGACAAGCATAAACGTTAGCGGTTAACAACCATGAAATACTAAAACAACTGCTGGCAAATGTAGAACAGGATTCAGATCATAGAGTGCCATTGAAAATGTGTGCTTTTATGAAATGTGGCTGCTTCGCTTTCTTTTCTTTTCTTAAATATGTTCCAAAAACAATTATGGGCCTACAAATGCATCAGTAGCGATACTGCTAATATTTGGGTTTTTCTTTTATGTTTTGTCATTTTTGAAACTCTTTAGACAACTGAAACTCTTTTTTAGACAGTTCACTGATTCAATTAAAGGTACCCAGACAGCAAACCGACATTGAATCAACGTGGAAACGACGTCTCTCATGCCATCGAAACAACGTTGATCTGGCATTGTTTTGCTCATCAAATTAACGTTGAACCAACGTCGGACGCGGCATTCTTCAAAGCTAAATGAAAATCGAAAATTGGTTTTAACGTTGAAACATAGTTGATTTCAAGTTGATTTTTCCGTTAGTTTTGAAGAATGACGCGTCTGACGTTAGTTCGACGTTAATTCGATGAGCAAAACAATGTCAGATCAACGTTGTTTCGATGTCATGTTTCCACGTTGATTCAATGTCAGTTTGTTATCTGGGTAGGGAGGGCAATTTCCGAGAGTGGCTAGTAATAGCAGGCTAGCTTTGAAAGTATGAGATCCCACCCTCCCTTCAGAGTGCTTTCAAAGCCACTCCTCCATCGAAACACGTGACGAGAAACGGCGTAAGACTACCTCATGTCTCAAAGCACATAACATTGAAATAATAATTGTCATAAACAACTTAAAAAGCACTGACCTGTACCACCTGACTGCTGCAGATGAATTTCAGCGTTGATAGTGTTGACATTGAAACGTATAAATTCGAGTCACGAACCGCTCTATAACGTTACTGGTTTCTATCTTTTCCAAATGACAGTAGTTATGGCATGAATGCAGCATGAGCTCATTGTTTTGGTTCAGGAGGAACTGTAAAAGGTGGCTGTTGTTTTGTTTGTGGCGCTAAGTGACTGACGCCTGTCTAACTCTGGATAGCATGAACCGCGCAGATGACGTGTAGGGTTGGGTATCGAGAACCGAGTATCGATTTGAACAGGGACTAACTTTTTCGTTTTTCCCGGAATCGTTCAAAAGTTAAAATTTCGATTCCTAGTTTCGATATTCACAGTCCGCCGACCGGAAGAAGAAACATCTACCGGAAGTGTTGGCATAACCACGCGAGTCGAACATGAGTAGCTTACGTCGGCGGTCCAAAGTGTGGCTTCACTTTTCGAAAAATAACGAAATCTCGGCAACATGCAAAATTTGTGACAAAAGGAGTATTTTTGACAGAAGGAGTATTTCCTTCAGAAAGACCGTTGGTTAGCAAGGTTAGCTGAACTTTTTTGACCCGGCCTCTTAAAAGAATCAGAATCGAGAATCTTTAGGAACCGGAATCGAAACAAGGAATCGGAATCAGAATCGTTCAAATTCAAACGATACCCAACCCTAATGACGTGGAGGTATGGAAATACATATATACATTTATTTAGACCACTTAACTTAGTGATTGCGTTAAGGATCAGAGACTTTCAACCAGCATAACAAAAAATAGTTGTGGAACAAATCGCCTACCCTGCCTTTTGTTGAAGTTTTCATTAATTTTTTAATCATTCCTTCTAGAAAAAGTTTTCTATAAGTTTCATAACAAATTTTTACATCACTCCTACAGTACAAGCTATTCACAAATGCATGTTTTAATGCAGAACTTGAATTAGTTCATTTGTCTTGGGCCATTAGGCAAATACCCAGAACTCCCAAGCAATTGCATAGGGACACCTAGCAACCACCTAAAACACCTTAGCAACTAGCAATAAAAAAACAATATTAAATCCTGGCTTTTTGCAGGAACACCAGTTTATTGATCCAATTTGATTGAAAAAAGGTTTAGTGATGATATCATAATGGTGGCTGATTTGCGTATTATCCTGACGCTAGACAGTGAGATGATATAATGAGGCTTGAGATGCCCCAAATTCTGAGTTCTTTAATGCACTAAAAATGTAGAGATTTGAGTGCATTTCTCTGAGAGCGCTTATGCTACTCCTGCTGACGCACACACTGATGCAACAGCTGTGGACTGAGGGATCAGAATATTTCAAACTCAACTCACACACTTAAAAAAAAAAAAAATACAGGCCGCAATGACAACAGTTCTAAAAGCATTTTTCCCCCCAAAAGTGCAGCAGTCTGCATCGAGCTTTCAGTCAAAGCAAAAGTTCTGAACTTCTGAAATCTAGAGCAAACATCCAAGAAGCACCATGTCAGAGATGGCCGTTTAACAGGTGAGGAGTGATTAACAATCAAAACATTAGTCAAGAGCTCAATTTGAACTAGATTTCCATTCTTTCATCGAGACCCAGGTGCACAATTCAAAACCTCTAACACTAAATACGAAGTAACAGCTCTGCAACTGTATAGCAACATGCTAAGAAACATTTAAAATACCATAGGAACCTCATGGCAACAGTAGCAATTACTAGGAACACCCTAGAAACACATTAACACCTAACAAAACTGCACTTACAACACCCCAAAAACCACATAGCAACGTGCTAACAATCATTCAGAATACCATAGGAAAAACATGGCAACACAGTACCAATTGGTAAAAACACCCTAGCAACTGCATAGAAACACATTAAAAACTACTCAAAACACGGAACCAACTGCATAGCAACACACTAACAACCACTCGGAACACCATAGCAACCACACCCCAGGGGAATACCCTAGGGACTGCATAGCAACACATTTACAACTACTCAAAACACGAAACCAACTGCACAGCAACACACTAACAACCACTCGGAACACCCCAGCAACCACACCCCAGCAGAATACCCAAGGGACTGCATAGCAACACATTTACAACTACTCAAAACACACAACCAACTGCACAGCAACACACTAATAACCACTCGGAACACCCTAGCAACTGCACCCCAGCAGAATACCCTAGGAACCACATAGCAACATATTTACAGCTACTCAAAACACCCAACCAACTGCCCAGCAACACATTAACAACCACTTGAAACACCATAGCAACCACACCCCAGCAGAATACCCTAGGGACTGCATAGCAACACATTTACAACTACTCAAAACACACAACCAACTGCACAGCAACACACTAACAACCACTCGGAACACCCTAGCAACCGCACCACAGCAGAATACCCTAGGGACTGCATAGCAACATATTTACAGCTACTCAAAACACCCAACCAGCTGCCCAGCAACACATTAACAACCACTTGGAACACCCTAGCAACCACACACCCCAGCAGAATACCCTAGGGACTGCATAGCAACACATTTACAACTACTCAAAACACACAACCAACTGCCCAGCAACACATTAACAACCACTCAGAACACCCTAGCAACCGCACCCCAGCAGAATACCCTAGGGACTGCATAGCAACATATTTACAGCTACTCAAAACACCCAACCAACTGCACAGCAACACACTAACAACCACTCGGAACACCCTAGCAACCATACCACAGCAGAACACAATAGCTTAGCAACACGTTTACCACTATTCAAAACACACCGAAAGCAGCATGGGAACACACAAACAACCACTCTGAACACCCCAGCAACCGCACCTCAGCAGAATACCCTAGAGACCGCTTAGCAACACATTTACAGCTACTCAAAACACACAACCAACTGCACAGCAACACACTAACAACCACTCTGAACACCCTAGCAACCGTACCTCGGCAGATCACCCAAGAGACCACATAGCAACACATTTACCACTATTCAAAACAAAGACCAACTGCACAGCAACACACTAACAACCACTCGGAAGACCCCAGCAACAGCACCGCTGCAGATTAGCAACAGATAGCATGGAAACACGTTTACAATTACTCAAACGTGATGCAAAGGGGTTGTTAGAGGTCACTGGACAGTTACTGTTTGTTTTAGGTGTTTCTAATGTTTTCTAAGTGTTCCTAAAGAAGTTACTATGGAGTTGCGTTTCTAGACTGTTCTACATGTAAGTGGTTTCTATGCAGCTACTATTGGAGTATGAAGTGTTTCGAAGGTGTCGCTAGGCAGTTACTATGGAGTTCTAAAAGTTACTATGGAGTTCTAAACGTTTCTAAGGTGTTGCTAGGCAGTTACTATGGAGTTCTAAACGTTTCTAAGGTGTTGCTAGGCAGTTACTATGGAGTTCTAAACGTTTCTAAGGTGTCGCTAGGCAGTTACTATGGAGTTCTAAAAGTTACTATGCAGTTCTACAAGTTTCTAAGGTGTTGCTAGGCAGTTATTATGGTGTTCTGTGTGTTTCTAATGTGTTCTGAGAGGCTGTTAAGGTACTAGGCAGTTACTGTGGAGTTCTAGGGGTTTGTAAGGTGTTCTAAGTGTTCGCAAAGCAGTTACTGTGGACTTCCATGTGTTTGCTTACTGGCCCAGGTCGAAAGAGTTCACCATTAATAAATACTTGTTAAAACTGTAATGTTTAAAAGATCGTCCTTTTGATTGTTGGGGTGATGAATCTTGGAAGACTTCGGTGAGCAGATGTCCACTCTTGGCTTTGTTCATGGAAAAAACAAATGCCCTAGAACTCAAGTCACCTTGAGAAAGAAAGTGTGTGTGTGTCTTAGCGGGGCAGCGCTAACAGCTATAGCTAATTGCCTGACCTAATTATAGCTGTGACAAAAGGTGTCTTAAACAGGAAAAAAGAATGCTGTCTGTCTAGAGACGATACATCCTGATAGAGACAAATTGCATGTATGACATTATTAATGTGCAAAATCAAAAATCAAGTATTGTTAGTGAAATCTGAGCGGTTGTTAGTGTGTTGCTATGCAGTTTTTAGGGTGTTTTGAGAGGTTGGTTGTTAGTGTGTTGCTATGTGGTTGCTGCTGTGTTCTGCTATGCAGTTGCTAGCGCATTCTAAGTGGTTTTTAGGGTGTTGCTATGCAGTTGGTGGGTGTTTTAAGTAGTTGTAAATGTGTTGGGGTGAGAAAAAAACAGGGTCAGTTCAGAGTGGTTGTTAGTGTGTTGCTATGCAGTTTTTAGGGTGTTTTGAGAGGTTGGTTGTTAGTGTGTTGCTATGCGGTTAGTGCGGTGTTCTGAGTGGATGTTTATGTGTTGTTATGTAGTTGCTAGGGTGTTCTAAGTGGTTGTTAGGTGTTGCTATGCAGTTTTTAGGGTGTTTTGAGAGGTTGGTTGTTAGTGTGTTGCTATGCGGTTACTGCAGTGTTCTGAGTGGATGTTTATGTGTTGCTATGTAGTTGCTAGGGTGTTCTACGTGGTTGTTAGGTTGTTTCTATGCAGTTGGTTGGGTGTTTTGAGTAGCTGTAAATGTGTTGGGGTGATTAAAAAAAACAAAACAGGGTCAGTTCAGAGTGGTTGTTAGGTGAAAAAACAAAACAGGGTCAGTTCAGAGTGGTTGTTAGTGTGTTGCTATGCAGTTTTTAGGGTGTTTTGAGAGGTTGGTTGTTAGTGTGTTGCTATGTGGTTGCTGCGGTGTTCTGAGTGGATGTTTATGTGCTGCAATGCAGTTGCTAGGGTTTTCAAAGTGGTTGTTAGTGTGTTGCTATGCAGTTGGTAGGGTGTTTTGAGTAGTTGTAAATGTGTTGGGGTGAGAAAAAAACCAAAACAGGGTGAGTCCAGAGTGGTTGTTAGTGTGTTGCTATGCAGTTTTTAGTGTGTTTTGAGAGGTTGGTTGTTAGTGTGTTGCTATGCGGTTACTGCAGTGTTCTGAATGGATGTTTATGTGTTGCTATGTAGTTGCTAGGGTGTTCTAAGTGGTTGTTAGTGTGTAGCTATGCATTTTTTAGGGTGTTTTGAGAGGTTGGTTGTTAGTGTGTTGCTATGCGGTTAGTGCTGTGTTCTGAGTGGATGTTTGTGTTGCTAGGGTGTTCTAAGTGGTTGTTAGGTGTTGCTATGCAGTTTTTAGGGTGTTTTGAGAGGTTGGTTGTTAGTGTGTTGCTATGTGGTTACTGCAGTGTTCTGAGTGGATGTTTATGTGTTGCTATGTAGTTGCTAGGGTGTACTAAGTGGTTGTTGGTGTGTTGCTATGCAGTTTTTAGGGTGTTTTGAGAGGTTGGTTGTTAGTGTGTTGCTATGCGGTTACTGCGGTGTTCTGAGTGGATGTTTATGTATCTAGTTGCTAGGGTGTTCTAAGTAGTTGTTAGGGTGTTGCTATGCAGTTTTTAGGGTGTTTTGAGAGGTTGGTTGTTAGTGTGTTGCTATGCGGTTACTGCGGTGTTCTGAGTGGATGTTTATGTGTTGCTAGGGTGTTCTAAGTGGTTGTTAGGTGTTGCTATGCAGTTGGTAGGTTGTTTTGAGTAGTTGTAAATGTGTTGCTATGCAGTCTCTAGGGGGTTCTGCCGCGGTGCGGTTGCTGGGGTGAGGGAAAAAAAGTTCAGAATGGTTGTTAGTGTGTTGATATGCGGTTGGTTGGTAGTTGTGAATAGGGCTGTCCCATAACAGTCAACTAACCGACTAAAAGAGGCATAGTAGACCAAGATTTTAGTAGTCGATTAATTGAGGAAATACTAAACTGAACCAATTAAATATAAAAGTGATTAAATATAGAAAAATATAGATCTTCCTCAGTTTCTTTACTTTTATGGACAGCATAACCAATGAACAACACCTTCTCTAAGACATAGCATGGAAAGTGATAAATCAGAGGTAACAGATAAACTGACAGTATTGTTAATGGCAATCTGTGTGAGATCTGATCTGATCTGCTGCATCTGTAAATCTGTGTCTGATACGTTCCTGCAGGTACAGTAAAATGATCTATATCGTGTCTGTTTTTATGACCTTCACTATGTCCCTAATAAAGATTAAAGATAGATTTCTCTAGAGCTGAGGAGAACAGTGTGACCTTGTGCCAACCAAAGGAGTGTGTGTGTGTGTGTGTGTGTTTCTATGTGCACATTTTCACAGGTTAAATAACGATTTACGATAATTAAGATAAAAAACAAAAATTCACAAGTACAAGAGAAAGTCATGCTAGCATGTAACACATTTACAACCATATGCATATAAACACACGTGTGTGTGAATCTGGGCTAGTGCGGTGAATGTCTGCGCCTCTGAGGAGCAAACCTACATATCAACTCTTAAACTGCCACATTCTAAACACACACACACACACACACACACACAGCTCCTCATCACACTCCATACATGGTGGATAAATACAGCAGAGAAAGAAAGAGTGTAAGACTCAGACAGAAAAGGATGAGAGATAGAGAGAGAGAGAGAGAGAGAGAGAGAGAGAGAGAGAGAGAGAGAGAGATGAGAGGGTGTCTTCCTGAACTTCTAGAGAGGAGAATTCAGTCTGCCATTAAAGTGGGGCACGTTTCTAAACCAAGAGAGACACGCAAAAAACTCACAGTACTCGATCAACCTCAAACACACACACACACACTGTGGTTTAGTGTACAGATCCAGCATACAAAGAGATCCTCACAAAAATATGCATTTTTGAGAGGATCTCTTCATATGGATGACATCATCAGTTGCCATTTGATGTAAAGTAAAATAAAATGCATCAATGTGTTGAATTTTATGTATGATTGCTTTAGATTAAAGCACTCAAACACACCAAACCAACAATTACTACATACACACAAAAACTGGTTTTGCACGGGCACTTTGCACTAGTTACTTATAAAGTCAACATCAAATAAAAAATGACCCCTTCTTTAACACTCTACATTACATGGCTATGTATTGTATTAATAATCATTATAATAATCTCATTATTATGATCTTGCTTTCATTTAAATTTAAATGTTAAAGTGCAGAGTAGACCAATCAAAACAGACTAGACCACTGGACCAATCAGAGCAGAGTAAACCAATCAAAACAGACTGGACCACCGGACAAATCAGAACAGAGTACACCAATCACAACAGTCTGAACCATCTGACCAATCAGAGCAGAGTAGACCAATCACAACAGACTGAGTCACCTGACCAATCAGAGCAGAGTAGACCAATCACAACAGACTGGGCCATCTGACCAATCAGAGCAGAGTAGACCAATCACAACAGACTGAGCCATCTGACCAATAAGAGCAGAGTAGACCAATCACAACAGACTGGGCCATCTGACCAATCAGAGCAGAGTAAGCCAATCACAACAGACTGAGCCGTCTGGCCAATCAGAGCAGAGTAGACCAATCACGACATACTAGGCCATCTGACCAATCAGGGCAGAGTAGACCAATCACAACAGTCTGAACCATCTGACCAATCAGAACAGAGTAGACCAATCACAACAGACTGAGCCGTCTGGCCAATCAGAGCAGAGTAGACCAATCACAACAGACTGAGCCGTCTGGCCAATCAGAGCAGAGTAGACCAATCACGACATACTAGGCCATCTGACCAATCAGGGCAGAGTCAACCAATCACGGTAGGCTGAGCCATCGGACCAATCAGAGCAGAGTAGACCAATCACAACAGACTGGGTCATCTGACCAATCAGAGCAGAGTAAGCCAATCACAGACTGAGCCGTCTGGCCAATCAGAGCAGAGTAGACCAATCACGACATACTAGGCCATCTGACCAATCAGAGCAGAGTCAACCAATCACGGTAGGCTTAGCCATCTGACCAATCAGAGCAGAGTAGACCAATCACAACAGACTGGGCCATCTGACCAATCAGAGCAGAGTAGACCAATCACAACAGACTGGGCCATCTGACCAATCAGAGCAGAGTAGGCCAATCAAAACAGACTGAACCATCTGACCAATCAGAGCAGAGTAGACCAATCACAACAGACTGGGCTGACTTTTTTTTTCTTTTTATCTTGGATGCATGTAAACCTATTGTAAGAGACATCCAAGTTTCATGTAAGAATGTTTCAACTCCTATATTTACAAAGTTATCTGCTGAGAAAATGATTCCAGTACAAACAAGTGGTGAAACCCCAGCAAAGAAACAAAATGAATAATGCAAACAAATAAGCTGACGCAAGAACAATTTCTTCCTCTAGATTATTCTGCATATTGTTGAATTGATTCGAAATGAGATATTTCTGCTCATACAACCTACTCTTATGTGTTTCAACAAATGTATTAGAGACAACAAATTTATTTGGGAAAATAATGATTGCATTTAGCCCTACACTTCAGGCAAAGAAAGAAGAATAGCACTAGTTTTATCAGTTGCACGAGCATCACACAATCACAATTAGACGTTGTATGAATTAACTGATTCAACATCACTCAAGTAAGTCTCGTTTCCTCTAGTAGTGTTCTGACCAGTGGGTGTGTTTGATTATGAACTTTCTGTGTATGTGTGTGTGTGAGAGAGAGAGAGATATAATTTGGATGGCTGACATTGTTGCTCTCTCCTTTCATTTATTTCTAATAAAGTTCAGAGCGTCTGTTTCTGCTCTCTGCTTCACGGCTTTTGTGAACCCTTCACGTAATTAGAGAATCAACCCATGCCAGTCGGCCCGCCGCCCCCAAGGGTCCCTCTCCAAGAGTCTGTCAGAGTACTAACACTTTGTTCTTATTAATGCAGTCCTAGCCAACACTTCCGAGAGAGAGAGAGAGAGAGAGAGAGAGAGAGAGAGAGAGAGAGAGAGAGAGAGAGAGAGAGAGAGAGAGACTCACAGCATACATATGAACATTTATTACACAAAACGTGTTAGTAGCACTTAACAATAAACTAACAAAGAGCTTATTCAATTATTCATGATTGTTACCTGTTCATTGTTAGGTCATGTCAGATTAGGTCCATTTAATAATTTTATAAGACACTTTTGATTTTAATAATGTATTAGTAAGTGTTGAAATTAACGTTAGGCATAGGATTAATCATTTAAACAGTTTAATAAAAGTAGCGCGCAACGTCATTCTCACGCGAAGAAGAAAACGACACCGTAAACAACAACGGAGGACATGGGGCAAAAAAACATTGTGTTGCAATGGTATTGTATATTACAAAATATACAAGTGACGATTCTCTGGTAACCAATCAACGTTCTGCAGTGAGTCTAGCTCCGCCCCTTTAGTGCCTGACTGGGACATCTGACCAATCAGAGCAACGGAAGGGTCACAAAAAAAATTGGTACGGTACGCTATTTTGGTACAATTCACAACTTCTAACGGTTCAAACAGAAATAATTGTGCACGGAAAGAGGCAAAAGAAGCACCATGAAAAATATAATATTATAAAAATATTACATTACAAATTTTATAATAATTTATAAAAAAAATTATTGTATTATAAAAATCCAAGAAGTCTTCAAATATGATATTAAACAAAAATATTCTTAACTTTATTTTTAAGTTAAAAAAATAAGAATTAAATAGAAGTTTAAAAATGTATTCGGCCATATGTGCCCTTTTTCAAACTCTTCATATTGTTTTTGCGCTCTACTATAAAAATTCTATAAATGCGCTCTACTGTAAAAACTATAAAGTCATGCTTGAATTTCCAAACCAACATTATTTTTCCACAAATTCTCCATTATTGCAGCTCCTCTCTTCCGAGTCTGTCGGTAACGCTCTGAGGGGTGTTTCCTGAAGCCGACTATGGTCGCAACCAACACAATTCGACGAAACTTGCAACCACAGTTGACCTTTGGGAAACGCACTCCCGTTTTAGTTCCTGTCTTTAAGAAGCCCCTCCTTCATGTGCTCTGATTGGTCAGCTAGACCAGTGTGCTGCGATTAGGGTTGGGTATCGTTTGAATTTGAACGATTCTGATTCCGATTCCGAGTTTCGATTCCGGTTCCTAAAGATTCTCGATTACGATTCTTTTAAGAGGCAGGGTCAAAAAAGTTTAGCTAACGTTGCTAACCAACGGTCTTTCTGAAGGAAATACTCCTTCTGTCACAAATACTCCTTTTGTCACAAATTTTGCATTTTGCCGAGATTTCGTTATTTTTAGAAAAGTGAAGCCACACTTTGGACCGCCGACGTAAGCTACTCATGTTCGACTCGCGCGGTTATGCCAACACTTCCGGTAGACGCTTCTTCATTGGTGTTGTTCAGCGGTTTCTTCTTCCGCTCGGCGGACTGTGAATATCGAAACTAGGAATCGGAATTTTAACTTTTGAACGATTGCGGGAAAAACGGAAAGTTAGTCCCAGTTCCAATCGATACTCGATTCTCGATCCCCAACCCTAGTTTTCGCAGATCCGTGTGAATTGGGATCGTTTCGACTGTACGTGGAAAACTCAAAGGAAAAACTTCTCCGTTCTAAGCATAAACGTGTATATTGAATACTGTGAAAATTGTGACGTGTTCGTTCCCGGAAGAAAACTCGAGACTACAATGGAGGCGTTTCAGGGAGTTCGGAAACAGAGACATTGATATACTCAATAACTCCCCCTGGAGGGACTTTAACATCAACATTTAGTACTGACCACTTGTGTTTGGACACCCTTGTTAATGGCAGGTGTAAACTGGCTCCTGAAGACTCTCCTCCAGTATTGTTGGACTGATTCTAGATTAGTTCTGCTGCAGTGTTTGGCACAGTCGGAGCCTCGAGCCATGTAGCGCGACCCTGAATCCTAAATAGGACACCCTGCCTGCTCATGTGCTGCGTTCCCAGAGCTGCTGATTTCGAGGTGCGTCTTGAGTCTGGCGAAGAACCTGAGGACATGAGACACACACTCATGCATCAAACCCTTGTCTAAAGATTGTCCTTTACCCACTTTCACAGAGGAAAGAGCCAATTCAAGGGAGAGTTTCAATCGAATAAAGCATCGAAGCGTTGACTAACCTAAATTTAAGACAGGGTTTATATTATAATCAACTATTGAGAGGGTACGGATTGTGCGGAATGAGCTTAAGTGTGTTTATTGTCGTCACATGACCTCATTACGTCGCATGTTTAATCCAGCTAATGGTTCAAAGTCTTTGTTTAATCTTTAATCTAGCCTTTGTTTAATATTACCTTTGAGAAATAAATGCCTGTACTACGTTAATCGGGCTTAATTATTTAAACTCTGAAAAAAGAACAAAGCAGCGAGATTAAAAGAGGATTTTAGACCCTGAATGAAACAAAAGCATCTCAATGAACATGTTCACCACCTATTCCTCAGCATATCATTACATATTCTCGAGGCTCTTGTCAATGACCTGAATATATTGACGCAGTTTATAATGAAAGAGAAAAAATAAATGCGAGGTTGATGGGAGGTTGGGAAAGTCAGTTTGTTGCCATAAGGACATTACTTCAATGACACGAATCACACACAAACACAAACAAGTGCTTTATCACAGAGCTCCGGGGGAACAGCACAGGTAATTACTAAAGAACAGAAAACACTGATGATCTGATTGGGTATTGATTGTGTGTGTGTGTGTGTGTCTTTGGGTGGTTTGGTTCCCATCCACTGGGATCAAGGACAGGGAACCTGAAGACAAAGGTTGCGAACGCTGGCAAAATAAAAATATCCCCAGAGGCCGACATGATTGCTGTTGGTTCACAAAACTGTACTTACTTCATTGTACAGTACGTTGAGCAATTCATGCATTGATTTTATGATCAAATCAACAAGTTTAAAGAGCCATGCGCCAGCCGAAATGTGATTTCCAACCAGAATAATTATCTTCATTAGCGGTAATGAACCTGCGGCTTCCCATTGGGTTTAAATAGTGTGTGACTGATGTTTCCTGGTACTGGAACAAAGGTTTTTTGAGCATAAATTGATGATAAACGGTCATGTGTTGAGTCTTACCTTACAGTTCAGACTCTCTCTCTTGACAGACGTTAATGCACCAATAAGAGAAGTGTCAAAAAAATGAACAACTCTTGACATCATCTACTCACCCTCATGCGGTCCCAGCTCTTTTTCTTCTGTGGAACACAAAACTAGATGTTTTATTAACTGCTGATTTGTTACCGTAATTGATAGATTGATCGATATCAATGCAACAGCTGTTTTCAAACTTGTTGTCGAACTCTTTCGAGAAATCACAGAAAGATTAGCGGGGAGAAAACGAGTCTACTTCACCTTTCCTCGAGACTCATAATTCATCACCGGACTTCCACGACACACATTGGCACGATGACTAATGATTTCGTCTCATTATAACAGCGGAAGCAAATTAAAATACTCCGTCATTTACGTCATGATAAGAGTAAGACATCACTGGAAAATGTAAAGGGTTTTTGTTTACACTCACAATAAATAGAAAACATTGTGCTTTTGTTAAATAAAGACAACAAACTGGATATGCTTTCGAAAATCCCAAAGAAATTAACATCGCGTATATATGTAGTACTGCAAAAGTCTTATCACATAAGCATTTTTATTTTTCATATACAAATAAATAGTTTTAAACCCGTTTTTTTATATCTTTTTCTATAGTGTGTCATCATCATCAAGTCCATATATGATTACTAGAAAGAAAGAGACGGACTAAATCCAGAACATCTGCGGCAATGTCTCAATACCATTGAATGGGCTTTATTCATTTATATAATTATTATTTTTAATTGCTTAATCTGGTGGTAAATTGTTAGGAAGTGAAAGTGAAATCGTGAAAGAAAGAATAAATCAAAACGCAAACAAACCCTACAATCTCACCCTCTTTCTCTCACACACACAGCACTTCACAGGCTGATTGATTATGCTGACTGTGATTGAATGTGTGTATGAGAGCGTTTAAAAGTGTGTGTTGTGGCAGAGATAAACAAAAGGAAGATAATGAGTATTTTTCCTTCATGAAGTGAGAATTGTGAAAGGGTAAATACACAACCTCGTGAATTATTCATAAGTCATAAAGACCCAAGCACAAACCCCGCCCTCAGGCGGATGCCAAACTCCAGTCAAATCATCGTGATTGGAGAGTAAATCAACCGACATCGTCAATGAGGCACTCACTACCGAAGTTAATGCTAAAACAAAACCAGTTACATTCATAATATTACAATAAAATAACAAATAAATAAAGATTTTCACCAGGGTCGTGATAAAGGAGATGAATGTAATCCCACAGATTTGCATTAACCAGAATATCACAGAGACTTAAGGGGGATTCCTTTTAGCCCAACCAGTTAAAAACCACATGACAACCACCATGAAAAAAACCCTAGCAACCACCAACAACACCCTAGCAACCACCATCAACAGCAAGAATATCACAAACTTAAAGGTGAATTCCTTTTAACCCAACCAGTTAAAAACCACGTGACAACCATCAACACCACCCTATCAACCAACAACACCACCCCAGCAACCACCATCAACATCATGCTCCATAGCAGCAACAGTAAGATTATCACAGAGACTTAAAGGTGAATTCCTTTTAACCCAACCAGTTAAAAACCACATGACAACCATCAACAACACCCTAGCAACCACAAACATCATGCTCCATAGAAGCAACGGTAAGAATATCACAGAGACTTAAAGGTGAATTCCTTTTAACCCAACCAGATAAAAACCACATGACAACCATCAACAACACCCTAGCAACCATCATCAACACTCTAGTAACCACCATCAACATCATGCCCCATAGCAGCAACAGCAGGAATATCACAGAGACTTAAAGGTGAATTCCTTTTAACCCAACCAGTTAAAAACCACATGACAACTATTAACAACACCCTAGCAACCACCAACAACACCCCAGCAACCACCAACATCATGCTCCATAGAAGCAACAGTAAGAATATCACAGAGACTTAAAGGTGAATTCCTTTTAACCCAACCAGATAAAAACCCCATCACAACCACCAACAACACCCTAGCAACCATCAACAACACCCTAACAACCATCATCAATATCATGCTCCATAGCAGCAACAGCAAGAATATCAGAGACTAAAAGGTGAATTCCTTTTTAACCCAACCAGTTAAAAACACCATGACAACCACCAACAACACCCTAGCAACCACCAACACCCCAGCAACCACCATCAACATCATGCCCCATAGCAGCAACAGCAAGAATATCACAGAGACTTAAAGGTGAATTCCTTTTAACCCAACCAGTTAAAAACCACATGACAACCATCAACAACACCCTAGCAACCACCAAGAACACCCCAGCAACCACCATCAACATTATGCTCCATAGCAGCAACAGCAAGAATATCACAGAGACTTAAAGGTGAATTCCTTTTAACCCAACCAGTTAAAAACACCATGACAACCACCAACAACACCGTAGCAACCATCAACACCCTAGCAACCACCATCAACAACATGCTCCAAAGCAGCAACAGCAAGAATATCACAGAGACTTAAAGGTGAATTCCTTTTAACCCAACCAGTTAAAAACCACATGACAACCATCAACAATACCCTAGCAACCACCAAGAACACCCCAGCAACCACCATCAACATTATGCTCCATAGCAGCAACAGCAAGAATATCACAGAGACTTAAAGGTGAATTCCTTTTAACCCAACCAGTTAAAAACACCATGACAACCACCAACAACACCGTAGCAACCATCAACAACACCCTAGCAACCACCATCAACAACATGCTCCAAAGCAGCAACAGCAAGAATATCACAGAGACTTAAAGGTGAATTCCTTTTAACCCAACCAGTTAAAAAACACATGACAACCACCACCAACACCCTAGCAACCACCACCAACACCCTAGCAACCACCATCAACATCATGCTCCATAGCAGCAATTTCTGCAGTCAAAAAAAAAAAAAAATTTTCTTCATAAAACATAAATATCTAGTTTAATGTAGTGTCCTCCGCACAGATGGCCCAGTGAAGTAAAACGTTCATGGTGTGCGAAACCGTTTTAATTCAAACGCAATTGAATTCCAGCCGGTCTGTATGGCTATACGTCCCATAAAAGGACAGCGGAGCGAGGCTTTTATGCTCCTAATTAAAGGTCTGTAACAGTTTTACACTCAACACAATGGCCGGACACACCAACGGACCGCTGCTCATTTACCGCCAAATGAATTACCTTTCCTTGTGAAAGAAAAAGAGGAAGAGGGTGACGAGTTCAGCGGAGCATGCTTCATCTATCTGATGTTCACTCTCCAACAATCACTTACCGAGGAGACTCTGATTGAAAAGAAAAGGCTAGCCGATCATTAAAGAACACATGACGGTCGATACCACTTATTAAGAGTAGAATGGAAATCCGCGCTAAATTTGGCACAGTTGCACGCTAATCACGCTACAAGTAGCTTGGAGAGGACGCTTCGTTATGAAAATGTCAGAAGCAGATGGGAGGAAAACAATCTGGCCTTACAGAAGGAAATCCGTGAGATGTAATAAGCACTGAAGACTGCTGGGTGAAGCTCCTCTACACGTCTGTGTATTAAGATGTGACTCACACACACGCCGCGTTTCTGAATGGGTCCGGGAGTGTTTGTCTGCCGCGTGAATAGCCTGCTAGCGCAGCAGCGGGTCACCGTGAACGTGCATGACATGTCAGGGCTTTCATTCAGGAAAAACTGGAGGGAAAATAGAGGACAAGAGGAATTAAATATAGGCTGTGCAGCGCAAGGTTCTCGACGTCATGGAGGATCTGGAAACATCAGGCAAGTGTGAGAAAGCAAATGTACTTTTCTCTGGTTATTCGGTATGTGATGGTTGAGGAAGACAGATCCATCATTGGGACACATTCAAAATCTAAGCAGAGAAAGATCTATCAGAAGGCCATCACACATTTTTAATTCACATATAATCACACGCTGTTGACATGACAACCACCAACAACACCCTAGCAACCACCAACAACACACTAGCAACCACATCAACATCATGCTCCATAACAGGAAGAATATCACAGAGACTTAAAGGTAAATTCCTTTTAACCCAACCAGTAAGAAAAAACACATGACAACCAACAACACCACCCTAGCAACCACCATCAACAGCCTAGCAACCACATCAACATCATGCTCCATAACAGGAAGAATATCACAGAGACTTAAAGGTAAATTCCTTTTAACCCAACCAGTAAAAAAAACACATGACAACCAACAACACCACCCTAGCAACCACCATCAACAGCCTAGCAACCACATCAACATCATGCTCCATAACAGCAAGAATATCACAGAGACTTAAAGATGAATTCCTTTTAACCCAACCAGTAAAAAAACACATGACAACCAACAACACCACCCTAGCAACCACCAACAGCCTAGCAACCACCATCAACATCATGCTCCATAACAGCAAGAATATCACAGAGACTTAAAGGTGAATTCGTTTTAACCCAACCAGTAAAAAAAACACATGACAACCAACAACACCACCCTAGCAACCACCATCAACAGCCTAGCAACCACCATCAACATCATGCTCCATAGCAAGCTCCATAGCTCCTAAATCTGCACAAAAAGATCTATCAGAAAGCCATCACACATTTTTAATTCACATATAATCACACTTGAGTTGTCAAATACACACGCTGTTGACATGACAACCACCAACAACACCCTAGCAACCACCAACAACACACTAGCAACCACATCAACATCATGCTCCATAACAGCAAGAATATCACAGAGACTTAAAGGTGAATTCGTTTTAACCCAACCAGTAAAAAAAAAACACATGACAACCAACAACACCACCCTAGCAACCACCATCAACAGCCTAGCAACCACCATAAACATCATGCTCCATAGCTCCAAAATCTAAGCACAAAAAGATCTATCAGAAGGCCATCACACATTTATAATTCACATATAATCACACTTGAGTGGTCGAATACACATGCTGTTGACATGACAACCACCAACAGCACCCTAGCAACCACCAACACATTAGCAGCCCCATCAACATCATGCTCCATAACAGCAACAGCAAGAATATCACAGAGACTTAAAGGTGAATTCGTTTTAACCCAACCAGTAAAAAAAACACATGACAACCAACAACACCACCCTAGCAACCACCATCAACAGCCTAGCAACCACCATCAACATCATGCTCCATAGCAAGCTCCATAGCTCCAAAATCTGCACAGAAAGATCTATCAGAAGGCCATCACACATTTTTATTTCACATATAATCACACTTGAGTTGTCAAATACACACGCTGTTGACATGACAACCACCAACAACACCCTAGCAACCACCAACAACACACTAGCAACCACATCAACATCATGCTCCATAACAGCAAGAATATCACAGAGACTTAAAGGTGAATTCGTTTTAGCCCAACCAGTAAAAAAAAAACACATGACAACCAACAACACCACCCTAGCAACCACCATCAACAGCCTAGCAACCACCATCAACATCATGCTCCATAGCTCCAAAATCTATGCACAGAAAGATCTATCAGAAGGCCATCACACATTTTTAATTCACATATAATCACACTTGAGTGGTCGAATACACACGCTGTTGACATGACAACCACCAACAGCACCCTAGCAACCACCAACAACACATTAGCAGCCCCATCAACATCATGCTCCATAACAGCAACAGCAAGAATATCACAGAGACTTAAAGGTGAATTCCTTTTAACCCAACCAGTAAAAAAACACATGACAACCAATAACACCACCCTAGCAACCACCATCAACAGCCTAGCAACCACCATCAACATCATGCTCCATAGCAAGCTCCATAGCTCCAAAATCTGCACAGAAAGACCTATCAGAAGGCAATCACACATTTTTAATTCACATATAATCACACTTGAGTGCTCGAATACACACGCTGTTATGACCAAATGCCCATCGTGTGGAGTATTGATGTAAACACAGCTGGTTATGTCTCAAAGGTGTAAACCGGATGTGGAACAGTATAATGGATCAGTGCGTTTGGTCTTAAAGTGACAGCAGACTAATAAACCTGACGCTCCGTGTCATTAATGCGAAACAAACAAAAGAGAAAATAACTTACTGCTCTTGACTCTTTTTAGCTTTAATAAGAATACATTTATATGTTCATTTCTTTTTACATTTGATTGACATTTCTGTACAAATTTAACAGATAATCTAAATTTGTTGAATTCGTATTTTCGTTATATTGTATTTGTCCCATTGTTTTTATTTGCTTCGTTTTTCTTATTTTTTAAAAAAAGAAATAACACAACAACTATGTGCCAACTTAAAAAAAAGAAAATTTATTGATTGAAAAGGCTAAAAATATTATACTACACAAGGACAGCGCTGCTATAAATAATAAAGTAAACTAAAGTAAATTTAAATTGTACATTTTACTAATTTTAAATGGTTAACTTTTAAGGAACTAATTTGGTTAATTGTTGCTCAGTTCTAATTTGTTAAATTTAATTAATAAGATCGCTTGTAATCTGTTGCCATAATTTTATTGAGTAGGTGTATATATATATTAGGGCTGTCAAACGATTAATCGTGATTAATCGCATTCAAAATAAAAGTTTTTGTTTACATAATATATGTGGGTGCACTGTGTGTAAAAATACACACACATGCATGTATATTTAAAAAAAAAATATTATTATATATACAATATTTATATATAATATAAATTATATATAAATCTATATACATGAAAATATTTCTTAAATATATACAAGCATGTGTGTGTATTTATATATATAAAATAATTATAGACAACGCACCCATATAAATTAAGTAAACACAAACTTTTATTTTGGATGCGATTAATCGTTTGACAGCCCTAATATATATATGGCAGGCAGTCCAATGTCCAATGAGAATAAACTAAACAAAACACAGTTGTGACAGATGTATATCGTTATCTAGACATAAAATTTCTCATATCATAAAATCAGAGTTTTTATTATCGCCCGCCCCTAGTTTAAATCTCTTGATTCCAAGGACTGTTATAAATGTAAATCATCCTCAGCCAGCTCTATTAAATATTTATGCAGTAATCATGAATGACTTCGGAGATCACATCTGGGAAGATGTGGGATTTAAAATCTAATTTTACTTTGTAATCTAAGGCAGTTAGTTCTCGGATCAAACCTTGGGTTAGGAACACTACATACACACTGAAGTTTACTACACTTACTTTGTTCATGAATCAAAAGTTTGCATATAACTACACAGCATATAAAAAAATATTGAAGCTTTTTATAAAAGCTATAAAAACTAAAATAAAAATATAAAATAAAATATTGAAGCTTTTTATAAAAATAAATAAATAAATAAATAAATAAATAAATATATGTCTATTAAATCTTTTTTTTCATGATGGTACTATAATGTAAAAACAAATCGAATATATATATATATATATATATATATATATATATATATATATATATACACACACACACACTGTATGTATATATTTATATATATACACACACACACACACACACATATATATATATATATATATATATATATATATATACAGTACACACACTGTGTACATACACACACACACACTCATATATATATATATATACACATACAGTACACACACACACTGTATATAGACACTCACACCCACATATATATTTATAATATATATATATATATATGAGCTTTTTATAAATAAATAAAGTATATGTCTATTATATCTTTTTATTTTCATGACTGTAATATAATGCACTCTTAGAAGAAATGGTTCTATTTAGAACCAGAAATGGTTCCATCCCCCACTTCATATATGGAACTCCAAAATAGTTCTTTATAGAACCATTTTTTTTGGTAAAAGGTTCTATTGGCCAAGTATGGAACCCCAGGGTTCTATATAGAACCCAGAGGAACCCTTTTTTTAAGAGTGTATAAAGTATAGAACCTTTTAGGGGTTCCAAATACGTAGCGCTGATAGAACCTTTTAAGGTTCTATATAGAACCTTTTCTTCTAAGAGTGTGTAAAAAGAAATCAAATATATATATATATATATATATATACACACACACACACTTTCAACATTTAGATTTACTTTTTAAATTTTTTTTAAAATTTTTTTTACTTAACATCCAAAAAACATGCACTTACACAAGTAAGTACCAAAATCACTAAGTTTTTTTTTTTTGGATATGAACCATGATATTCTTAGAGGAACCTCGAAGTAACAAGAAAAAACTACATTAATATCAGTACCACGGTACAGTATATCAAAGTACTATTACGACCTGATACCATCACAGTTGTTGAAACACACCCGGATGAAAAATAAAAATAAAAATGGTACATTCCCAAATGTAGTAACATGGTAAATAATAATCAGCCTCAATGGAAGCCATTCCTCTGTAGTGTAAAGAACAGTTTCTGTGGATGTAAATGTCAGTTGTAAAAATGTGTGATAGAGAGAAGAACAACAAGAGGAGCGGTTTCTCGTACACAAGAACAAACACCTCGTCACTACAGAGGAGAAACTGTCTCTCACGGATTCAGGAGACTGACAGGATTCGTGCGAGCCGTCAGCGTCGGGGCACCTCTTTGAAAATGACCTCATTTCCTATCGCCTGTGAACGCTGTTCCTGTAAAACGTGGACGTGAGAGACATGAATTAGTTAACAGTCCCGGCTGAATACCTTTCGTTCTGAGCCTTCATGTGTTTCGGTGCTGATTTGTGCTTTTCCTGAAGCCTGATGGAGAGAGAGAGAGAGAGAGAGAGGAGGGTGAGTGATGCATGTTTTTCTGTATCATTCATGAAACATCAACACACACACACAGAAAAGGCTGTCAGTGGAGGTGAAGTACCGCTGGATAAAGAAACAGGCTTCCCACAGGTCACATGGTGTGTGTGTGTGTGAACGAACGACCTGTTAGAGTTAGAGGAGGCGGAAACAACCCGACACCACCACGCTAAAAGAGAAGAAAAGAGCCAAGACTGTGATCATTCATTAGCACAAAAGACATCAGGAAAATCTAGACTCACATTTTCGGAAGGAAATTACGAGTGGTGCTTGACTCTGGGTAATATGCCATGGGTGATTTTCCATCGGATGATGACGTAACTGCCCACAAATAAACATGATGCGTCTCTCAGCCTTTGTTTGCGGGTCTTAAAGGGTTTTTAAAATACATTCGAAACTATTTGTAATTCAGCCTCTTTATAAACTTACAATCTGCGTTTAAAGGAGGAGAACTCCGGTCAATTTTAACATTGAGCTCATTTTTTTTTTATACACTTGAAAACCGACAAAAATCAGTGTTGCTTACACCGTGTTATCATCTTTTTAAAATTCTCACCCTGTTGACTTCAATGGCGCATGTTCTGAACCTGCTTTAGCCTCTTAACATCCTTGATTTGTCATTACGAGTGCACAGCCATGTGAGTGGTGTTATTAAGAGTGACCAGGGTCAATCTGACTGCAGTAGACGTGAAAGATATTAATAAAAATGATGTTAATTCAGCCAGCTCGGATACCTTCCTGTTTTTGGTCGAAGTCCACACTAGTCGATTGTCGAGTTGGGAGAATGGGATCTCATACAGCCTAAGTCGCGTGCGTCTAATGTAGAACTTATGCCTGCATATAGCCTATTAACATCATTTTTATTTTATACTGTGGTCACTCTTAAAGGGATACTCCAGGTTTTTTGGAAATAGGCTCATTTTACCACTCCCTCAGAGTTAAACAGTTGAGTTTGACCGTTTTCGAATCCATTCAGCCGATTTTCTGATATTTAGAAGAATATCAGTAACCAGACAGGTCAAACTCAACTGTTTAACTCTGGGGGAGTTATAAATGAGCCTATTTCCAAAAAAAGTGGAGTATCCCTTTAAGAGTGACCATGGTTAATCTGACTGCAGTAGATGTGAAAGATATTAATAAAAATTATATTAATTCAGCCAGCTCACATACCTGTATTTACTTCCTGTTTTCGGTCGAGGTCCACTCTAGTCGATTGTCGAGTTGGGAGAATGGGATCTCATACAGCCTGGTCGCGCGCATCAAATGCGGAACTTATGCGTGCATATAGCCTATTAACATCATTTTTATTTTATACTATGGTCACTCTTAATAAAACGACTCACATGGCTGTGCACTCGTAATGACAAATCAACTCCAAAATGGTTCAATATAGAATTTTTTTGGTGAAAGGTTCTTTTGGCCAAGTATGGAACCCCAGGGTTCTATATAGAACCCTGTTTTTAAGAGTGTATAGAACCTTTTAGGGGTTCCAAATACGTAGCGCTGATAGAACCTTTTCAGGTTCTATATAGAACATTTTCTTCTAAGAGTGCATCATGTCTTAAAATTCAGAATTCAAGTTCTGCCTTACATTTTAACTATAACTAATTTTAACTCTTTAATGATCTATTTGGCTATAGCAATCACTTAAATTATATTAAACTTTGAAATTGGCAAAATTATTTTGATGACAACATATAGGGGAAACATGACTTGAATGAATTGATCATAGCATTTTTACAGTTGGTTTCATCAAAGTTTTTTTTTTTTTACTTTTTCCCTCAGTATACTCCTTTTTTTGTTTCATTAACAGAATAAAAACATAAAAACTGTAACTGCGACTCACAAATCTGACTTTTACAGTCAGAATTCATATCTTCAATTTTTATCAAATTTAGATCTTCAGAGTTTTAAAAAAGTCTTGTGAGATATGAACATGGTCAGTATATGTAATCTCCACTGACATACATTTATCAGTAGCTAATATTTTACTGGAAACAGTGGTATTTTACAATTTTTTTACATTTCACAGTAAAAAGCATCTAGCAACTTCCTCTTTTACACACTTGACGCTATTTTCTGAGAACTGAACATTTTTACAGTTTGTTTCATCACAAAAAAAGTTCTCTCCCTACAACTATTACTTTTTCCCTCAGAATTCTCCTTTTTTTGTTTCGTCGACAGAATAAAACAATATAAAAACGGTAACTGCGACTCACAAATCTGACTTTTCCTGTGAATTTATATCTTCAAATTCTGAGCTAAAAAAGTCTTGTGAGATATGAATATGGTCATTAACTTCCACTGTCACACATACTAATGTTTTACTTGAGATTTTTTTTACATTTCACAGAAAAAGCGTCCGACGACTTCCCCTTTTACACACTTGACGCTATTTTCTGAGAACTGTAACCCACTTCCACAGAGTTATTTTTATTCTCCTCCGTTTTAAAGGAAAACCTCCATCTCTCTTCACTCATCCGCATTCAAACGACACACTTCACAACATGATTGTTATTGGTTGCGTCATGTTTTCAGCGAGGACCAAAAACCCAGTAATTTATGCATGAAAAAGAGTTTGATCTGCCCGGGACGATACTGTACGGCACAGCTCAGGTCTTAAATAAGGGATCATCTCTTTCATGTCTCACACTGTGAGGTGAAGCCTCGTGTTGTAAATCCACGGCTCAGATGAAGCGCAGTGGCCTGTTTTATGCCTCGCTGATATCAAACCTGTCGGGCTTCCGGCATGGAAATAGAAATGGGCAAAGCTGTGATATCTGTGAGGTAAAGCGCGGGATCAGGTCACGCTCGTTTCCGCTCGCAGGACTGAACTGAATCAAGTTTGGATTAGCTGTGAATGAGTCTGAGGAATTAGGAGAACGACTAAAACTAATCCAGAACCACTTTTAAATTACAGGACACATTATTCACCATGAGTTGAGGATATTTAAGCTTTCTTGGATGATTATTGTTAATAATAATAATATTAATTAAAGCTGCAAGCAGCATTTATCGGTGTTCAAGCAGTTCAGACCTTTAAGGCCTTTAAGCACAAAGGCATCAAAAGACATTAAGTTGTATGTAGCAAGCATGATTTATCATGATATACTACATTTCAGTGTGATATTACATAAATAACCATGTTCCAAAATGATTTATCATAATTTACCATGTTAAAATATGATTTACTACAGTTTAGTTCACACACTCATTTTCAACTTCAGGATCAAAGTAATTTTTACTAAATGTGGTTGTAAATGTTAAAAAATTGAATTGATAAAGTTATACTATGAATTATAATTGAGTATTGTGAAAAAAAATAATTTAAAAAGCAGCGGGTAGTAAAACACCACTCATTGGCCGTCTATAATCCAATTCTCACGAAACTTTGTGGAGAAACTTATGATCCGATCCTATAAATCGATCCTCACGAAACTTTGCATGCTTCCTAACCATGTTAGGACACATATGCTCATCGATTTTTGTGATAGAAACCATGATTCTAGCTCAAACGGTCTAGGAGTTATGGGCAATTTAGTACTTTTGGTTGCTGTAGCGCCACCTATGGGCCAATCGGGCTCATACTCGGATAGGTTCTCCACAATTTGAGGCCCTACCATCTGACAAAGTTTCAGAGCTCCAGCCCTTACGGTTTGGGCTGCACGATGCGTTTTAGGGGATTTTTGTAGCAAATACAATAGGTTTTCAGCACTTCGTGCTTGAACACCTGAACCCCGCTAAATGCTGCTTGCAGCTTTAATTATTATTATATTGAAAATGCCAGGGATCCGCAAACATGACGATCCCCTATTTCATAGAATATAAAAGCAATACGTTTTTGTATATTTTATATTTATGTCTAAAGACTCATTGGTGACACTTTATTTTTCCTACCCTAACCCTATGTAATTACTTAATATAACTTAATGCTTAAATATATAATTATACTATAACACAGACACCTTCAAATAAAGTGCGACCAACTCATTTATGTTGTTGTGTGAGAAAAACAGTTTATGTTTTTAGAAATTCAAATCATTAAATTATTAGTTCTGTCTATTTTATAGTATACATTTCTACCCGCTTTTAAAGAAATGTTAAATTCAAATGAATTTATACGGCACTTTTATAATAACACATGTTTTATTGTAATAATAAACAATCAAATAAATCAATCAATTAACATGAAAAATAAAATAATTGATAAATAAAATATATAAACAAATAAAAAATACTGTTAAATATATAGATTTTTATTTTTCAGGAATCTTATTTATGTCTTACTGTTAAAAGAACTTTCATTTTGTTTCTTTAAAAACCCTCGCGAAAATATAATTTTTAAATGTATAAAATACATGTTGAGTGAGAAAAAAATAATTAACATTTTTATAAATTCAGTTAAAGGGGTAGCTTTAATAGTGTTAATATTAGAATAGCCAATATTATATTGTACAGTATATACAATATTTGATTTCAAAGTATTTGAACAGCACTTTTTTAAATAATAATAATTTTTATTGTAATAAGTTTAACAAAATTGTAATATTAAATAATAAATAAATAAAAATATTAAATAAATTGTAATAAAAAATTATTTGAATTAATTATTGACAAATAAATAAAATAATACCTAAATAAAATTGCAAATATTTAATAAGGTACACTACGCAACTTTTTTTTTTTTCAAAATTAACAAAATCTCAATCATAAGTTAATACATAATTCCTTCTTCCAAAAAGATATTTGAACAAGCAGAGACTTATTTTCTTCTGTGTGGGCCTAAGTGAGTTCACGTCCGTACACAAATACAACGACGATGATCCCCACGCCGTTCTGCTCTCCAGAGCAAATATAGTGCGGTGAATCTCTCGATCAACATTAAAAAGATGGCCGCCATCGGGTTTCGATTCTGACGCGCATGACGTGCGTAAATTTCGCTTCAAACTTTTGTTTTTACACGCGTCGATTTCGCTCTTAACGCGCGAATGGATTCAAAGTGTTCAAGCGTATAACTAGACACGAATTTGACGCGCTATTCGTGCTCGTGTGAACGCACCGTTACGGGATTGGAACTACATGAGGGAGAGTAATTACTGACAGAATTGTAATTTTTGGGTGAACTATCCTTTTAATTCTACATATCGATCCGAAGTACCCTAGTTTTGGCCTGTTTTCGACAACACCTCACATCCAGCGTCACTTTCCCTCCACAGCTCTTCGTCTGTCCGCGTCTCTCGCTCTCTCTGACACTCGCAGCAGTTGTTGGGAGCAGATGGTCGTCCTCTTCTAAAGGAGCAATAACAACAGAAGTTACTCTCACACACACACACTTTCAAAAATGCAAACTGTCACCAGTGACTTTGCATGTCTACCTTCTCAGGATGAGGGAAGCAGTTTCCTAGAGAGACTAATTTCATCCTTATTTAAACAAATCACCGTGTATTAAACACACATATTGCGTATTGTCTAAACAGACAGGAGAAAAACAGCTATGAGAGTGATGGATGAATGCAGTTATGATGTGAATAAACTATGTTAATATACGCTATGTTTAAAATAAAGTGAAACTGAATGACTTTCACAATCCTCAAATGTCCAATTACATTAGCAAAAATTAGCGTTTTTCATTTGTCAAGCTGACAGCCCAACATTGGCCCTTCACTTCTTCCATCAACCTTGATTTCTGAAGTATTTCTCAATTCATTAATCTTTAAGGAAAAAAACATTCATCAATAAGAGCTTTAAGCCTTGAAGAAAACCGGCATGTTGTGAGATGAATCACAAGACCACACAGTTTCATTTGAATAAAACAAATCTGACAATTTAAAATATTTGACAAATATTCATTTTTAATTTGTAATCGCATTTTAATTCAATTTAAAAATATTCTCATTGTGAATTTATTTAAAAAATAGTTGAATTTGAATTAGTTCCCTGTAAGTATGAAAGGTCTGAGACTTAATCTTTGAAAGCTTATCCTGTAAAATAGTTGTCATACCAAGTTGTATAAACCAATGTGTGTGTTGAATTTGTGTATTGATGTATGGCAGCTGATTATAACTCTGTGCTGCATCAATGTCTCAGTGCCGGACACATCAATAACTCCTGACAAAATTCATCTTGCCAGATTAAATTGACAGACGGTAGGTGGTGGGCGTCCCACAAATACAATCCAGCCTATCCACAACCATATCTCATTATTCCCAAAAGCTTATTAAATATAAAACAGACACCATTTATCACGCCGTACAGCCGACAACGGGATGCATACATCACCGGAAATGTCAGCGAGAGGGTTTATTTACACTGTCTACGCTGTGTGGATGTTGCCAGCTCACCTCTGGGCGTCCCGCTGACAGACGACACCATTCCTGTGGAGTGCACACGGAAAAAAATGAGCTGAAGGTATAAAATGTGTGTGTAAGCACAACAATTATAGGTTTATTTACACTTTGTTGTTAAAAGCTGGAAAGTTTAACTATGGATGTGGTGAAACCCGAAACACAGATAATATTTAAAGAAGCCTTTAATAGTCTTGATGTTGTTTTTGGCTCTACTAGAACTGTTTTTTATGCTTGAACGTTAAAACACATTATTTTTCACATATTCTCCATTGTTGCGGCTCCTTTCTTCCCCGTCTGTCAGTAACACTCTGTTTAGTTCCTGTGTCTATGAAGCCCCTCCTTCTGAAAAACACTATGTGCTCTGATTGGTCAGCTGGTAAGTGTGTTGGGATTGGTCAACCAAACACAGTGAATTAAATAACATTTTGCGAAATGAAGTGGTCATCCACTCTGATCCTAGATAGAGGTTAAAGTATAAATATATATTAAAATATACAATAGCCTATAAACATTTATATAAAAATTAGGGCTGGGCAACGATTAATCGCGATTACTCGCATCCGAAATAAAAGTTTGTGGTTAATATATGTGGGTGCACTGTGTATAATTATTTTGTATATAAAAATTCACACACGTGCATGTATGTGTTTAAGAAAAAATTGTTATTAATATATAAAATATTAATATTTATATTTAATATAAATTATTTATAAATATATATATATATATATACACACAGTATATTAATGCAAATATTTCTTAAATATATACATGCATGTGTGTGTATTTATATATGCAAAATAATTATACACACTACACACACATATATTATGTAAACACAGACTTTTATTTTGGATGCGATTAATCGCGATTAATCGTTGCCCATCCCTAATAAAAATGTATGTGTTTTCAACACTGATAATAATCAGAAATGTTTCTTGAGCAGCAAATAATCATATTAATGATTTCTGGGGATGCACCGATACGAAAATTGTGGCCGATACGATAACCGATATTTGTTTCTATTTGAAAGCCGATAACCGATATATCTGTCGATATTTTTATATAATTTTGGAGAGCCTGATTAAAAAACAACTGTATTTTCCTTTTTCCCAATCATATTTCAAGCCATTCAAAACCAATTTAGCTGAAGGAAATAATTTATTATTTATTGGCTTTAATATATTTGACCAATTTTCTTCTCATTCCGATAACAATAACATCAAAAATTAACATATATCGGCTGATACCGATATAGTGGCCGATTTATCTTGCATCCCTAATGATTTCTAAATGGCCATCTGACACTGAAGAACAAGTATGCTGAGAATACAGCTTTGATCACAGGAATAAATGTTTAAATAGAACTAAAAAAAACATTTAAATCAAGTTATGAATCTACAACCCTGGTGTTTGTAGATGAAATTCAATGAATCTAGTAGTTTCATTCCATTGACAGTCAGCAGATATTACTGCAGCACTGGAAAACAACACACACACACACACACACCATGATGAGCAGAAATCTCTGATCCCACTGTCAGGATTCCATATGGAATGTTTCTGGATTCCGAGGCACATGTCATCACCTGGACGTCTTCTCTAAGCCACTGCAACTGTGTAAGAAGAGCATTTAAAGAGCGTTTATTTGTGTGAAAGTTGGAATTAAAAATGTTCAAATGTTTAGTTTGAGATTTAAGTTGGAATTTAAAACTTTCAAATTTAGAGTTTGAGATTAAAGTTGGAATTTAAAACGTTCAAATGTAGAGTTTGAGATTAAAGTTGGAATTTAAAAATGTTCTAATGTAGAGTTTGAGATTAAAGTTGGAATTTAAAACGTTCAAATTTAGAGTTTGAGATTAAAGTTGGAATTTAAAACGTTCAAATGTAGAGTTTGACATTTAAGTTGGAATTTAAAACGTTCAAATGTAGAGTTCGAGATTCAAGTTGGAATTTAATACTTTCAAATGAAGAGTTTGAGATTAAAGTTGGTATTTAAAAACTTTCAAATGTAGAATTTGAGGTTAAAGTTGTAATTTAAAACTATCAAATGAAGAGTTTGAGATTAAAGTTGGAATTTAAAAACGTTCAAATGTAGAGTTTGAGATTAAAGTTGAAATTTAAAACGTTCAAATGTAGAGTTTGAAATTAAAGTTGGAATTTAAAACGTTCAAATGTAGAGTTTGAGATTAAAATTGGAATTTAAAACTTTCAAATGTAGAGTTTGAGATTAAAGTTGGAATTTAAAACTTTCAAATTTAGAGTTTGAGATTAAAGTTGGAATTTAAAATGTTCAAATGAAGAGTTTGAGATTAAAGTTGGAATTTAAAACGTTCAAAGGTAGAGTTTGAGATTAAAGTTGGAATTTAAAACGTTCAAAGGTAGAGTTTGAGATTAAAGTTGGAATCTAAAACTTTCAAATTAAGAGTTTGAGATTTAAGTTGGAATTTAAAACGTTCAAATGTAGAGTTTGAGATTAAAGTTAAAATTAAAGTTGGAACTGTGTAAAGTTGGAAAATTGCAACTGTGTAAGAAGAGCATGTTTAAAGAATCATGAAACCCAAAGAGTGGTTATTTGTGTGAAAGATCATCCACTGACCTCTGCTTTCTGTCCCAGAGCCTGAAGGGACGGCTCTAAATAACGCAGGGCGCTACGTCCACCATGTCCTTTGAGTGCTTTGTTAAAGTAAAGGCCAGACGCCCCTCGAACCGCCGGTTCAGCTCTGAAATATTTATGCACCCAACCACTGAGTCACTAACCATGACGCCCAGCATCTATTGCGACTGTATAACAGGAAAAGTCTGAACTTCTAGCAAGATGCATTCAATTTATCCAGTGCCAAGCTAATGCTAACGCTGAGAACTCTAGATCCATAGGTTTAGCCCTCAGGTTCATCCTCACAGAACAATATATAAGATACACCGATATATCTACCTTGATATCCTGGTCTAGGATATTTCCCAAACGTCCATCCTCAGAGGCAGAAATGCTGAAAATTGGAGCTGTGTAATAATAGTCCATCATAACCTGTACATGCTTTCATGGCAACACTTTGCAATAAGGTTAATTAGTTATAGATAACTACATTAGTTAACATAAACTTATAATGAACTGCACTTCTATCGCATTTATTAATCTTTGTTAATTTCAACATTTACTAATACCTATTTTTATTAACTCACATTAACAAAGATTAATGTAACAGTAACAAATGTATTGCTCATGGTTAGTTTGTTAATACATTAACTAATGAACCTTGTAAAGTGTTACCGCTTTTATGTCACTGTGGAGATACCGCAATACTCTGATGCTGTCAGATAAAGAAAACAAGCATTTATTATGGTAATAAATGATTAACATAATCATTTACCATATTATTTAAATGGTACATTGGCGAAAAAACATTGTAATAACATGGTAATTTTCACGTCATTGACGCCTAAAGAATTTAAAACTTTCAAATGTAGAGTTTGAGATTAAAGTTGAAATTTAAAACTTTCAAATGTAGAGTTTGAGATTAAAGTTGAAATTTAAAACTTTCAAATGTAGAGTTTGAGATTAAACTTGAAATTTAAAACTTTCAAATGTAGAGTTTAAGATTAAAGTTGGAATTTAAAACATTCAAATTTAGAGTTTAAGATTAAAATTGGAATTTAAAACGTTCAAATTTAGAGTTTGAGATTAAAGTGGGAATTTAAAACGTTCAAATTTAGAGTTTGAGATTAAAGTTGAAATTTAAAACTTTCAAATGTAGAGTTTGGTATTAAAGTTGGAATTTAAAACTTTCAAATGTAGAGTTTGAGATTAAAGTTGAAATTTAAAACTTTCAAATGTAGAGTTTGATTAAAGTTGGAATTTAAAACGTTCAAATTTAGAGTTTAAGATTAAAGTTGGAATTTAAAACTTTCAAATGTAGAGTTTGAGATTAAAGTTGGAATTTAAAACTTTCAAATGTAGATTTTGAGATTAAAGTTAAAATTTAAAACTTTCAAATGTAGAGTTTGAGATTAAAGTTGCAATTTAAAACTTTCAAATGTAGAGTTTGAGATTAAAGTTGCAATTTAGAACTTTCAAATGTAGAGTTTGAGATTAAAGTTGCAATTTAGAACTTTCAAATGTAGAGTTTGAGATTAAAGTTGCAATTTAAAACTTTCAAATGTAGAGTTTGAGATTAAAGTTGCAATTTAGAACTTTCAAATGTAGAGTTTGAGATTAAAGTTGCAATTTAAAACTTTCAAATGTAGAGTTTGAGATTAAAGTTGCAATTTAGAACTTTCAAATGTAGAGTTTGAGATTAAAGTTGCAATTTAGAACTTTCAAACGTAGAGTTTGAGATTAAAGTTGGAATTTAAAACTTTGAAAATGTAGGGTTTGAGATTAAAGTTGGAATTTAAAACTTTCAAATGTATTGTTTGAGATTAAAGTTGGACTTTAAAAATTTCAAATGTAGGGTTTGAGATTAAAGCTGTAATTTAAAATGTTCAAATGTAGATTTTGAGATTAAAGTTGGAATTTAAAACTTTCAAATGTAGAGTTTGAGATTAAAGTTGGAATTTAAAACGTTCAAATGTAGAGTTTGAGATTAAAGTTGGAATTTAAAACTTTCAAATGTAGAGTTTGAGATTAAAGTTGGAATTTAAAACTTTCAAATGTAGAGTTTGAGATTAAAGTTGGAATTTAAAACTTTCAAATGTAGAGTTTGAGATTAAAGTTGGAATTTAAAACTTTCAAATGTAGAGTTTGAGATTAAAGTTGGAATTTAAAACTTTCAAATGTATTGTTTGAGATTAAAGTTGGACTTTAAAAATTTCAAATGTAGGGTTTGAGATTAAAGTTGGAATTTAAAACTTTCAAATGTAGAGTTTGAGATTAAAGTTGGAATTTGTGTTGCTGCTGTGGAGTGAAACTCTCCTGATATATGCATTCTTTACACACTTCATATCATATCTATTTTATGCCATACTATATCAAAACGAAAGAGAAAAAAAAACAGCAGAGAAAACTGGCAGAGTTGTTTTGTTTACAAACATTTGGTCAAGGTTACTCGCACCGGACTCTGTTGAGACGAGGCTTCACACACTTAACCTCGACTTCAAAACGAGAGAGACCTTTTCCACAAGTGACGTGTCTTAAATTGATTCTATATAATGTGAGTCGACCCACGGCCCCGGCGAGAGCACGGATTTGACTGACATGGCCATGATTTCATGGAGATGGGTTACCTCGGGTTGCCACGGTTACTGGCAGAAAACGGCAGGGGACTTTATGAAAGTCAAAGCAACTCCGAAGTAAATTACCATACGTGCATGAGTATTATTCATAAATATGAAATGAAGAAGTACACAACAAATGTAAACATGCAAAAATAGATGTTTGAATTGTGATTAAAGGTTCCCGCCAGAGTGCTAGCGTGTTGTTGGTGGTTTCCAGGGAGTTGCTAGGGTGTTGTGGGTCATTTCTAGGGTGTTGCGTCCTAGTTAAAGAGCCAAGATACCACTAATTTGTGTTGGTGGTACAGAGAGAACAAACACAGCATCGCTCTCTCTTAATACGAGTACACACACACACACATGTACACACAGACACACACACAGAGAGAGACAAACACTCACACAGTGACACTAGCGGACATGAAAGGTGTTCGAAGTGTGATCGTTTCCTGGGGGAAATAAGTATCCGTCTCATGCCTTTATTACATCCTACAGTCCTATGACACACACGGAGCTGCAACTCCCAAGACATCTTTCCCTGCCCTTGAGAGAGACCTGATACCACAACACACACACACTCACAGGATCTAAACTACACCATCACTAAAGGACATGCTGGCCTTGTGTCACACTCACTGCCATTGAGAAAGATTTATTGCTTTCATATTCTGATTCCTCCTGGTTGAAAACAAAAGGTGTTTTGGCTACCATTAATAAAATGACTCAAACCAAAATAATAGTTTGTATGCCAAATAAATATTGTGTATATAAATAAAGATGAGTTTTAAGAGATAAAATGATTGATTACAGGGGAATTTAAACATTAAAGCTACACTGTGTAACTCTTAGTTTATTCTTAGCTAAAACACTTAGTTCTTTCAAAAATATATGTGCTCATTAATGTATATTTACTTCGTTCAAGTAATAAAGTATTCTCGTGAGTGTATAATATGCTATTGAAAACATAGATATCTAAAGGCTAGATATCTCGTCCACGCTGCTGGCCAATGGAGATCGACGTCTGCACCTGGCGGCCATCTTGTCACAGGCAGCTCGCTCACTCGTAACATTGTGTTAATGGTACATGTACTATTTAAATAGCCATAACTTGCTCAATTTTCGACCGATTTTCAAACGGTTTGGTTTGTTATAAACGTCAGAGATGTAGTTATGACACAGGATATTTATGAATAAATAAATAATCATCCAGATAATTATAGCCACGTTAATAATGTTTGTAAGAAACCAAACCGTTTGTAAATGCGTCAAGATTTCAACGAGATAAGAGTATTTGTGTTACATCAGCTTGCCTGTGACAAGATGGCCGCCAGTGATGACGATAGAAACTCCGCCTTAAGACATCTAGCCTTTATATAGATATCTATGATTGAAAATACATACGGGTAAGGGGTTCTAATGTCGGTCGCTCTGTTGCCCCTCCATCTTGAAAGTACATTAGCCAAAGAGGGACATACCCGTTAATTCAAGCTTTCCCTTTCGCGTTTACGTTTGCGTTAACGCTCACGGACGAGGTCGAACTGGAAGCCATGTTAATCTTGGACTACGGTGGCCAATGTAGGAGTTAAAACGAAATCGGAATTGAGAAGAACAGAAACTAATATTCACTGGATGGTCATATACCTTTTCACCTCTAGATGGGGGTAATAAAAAATAAATCACACAGTGTAGCTTTAAATGATATCGGAAAACATGTCACAGAAAAGTCAGCAGAATTCATACCATTGATGAAGTAAAGAAAAAAAAGGCAAATATAAAAAACAAACATTTTTCACTCACTACCCAGGCAAGGTTATTATAGTTTTGCATTTTTCATTAGTTTTTATTTTTATTTTGTTTTGAATTTTTGTTTTCAAATTCAGTTTAGTTTTAATTAGTTTTAGTGTTAGTTTTAGTCTTTTTTTGTAGTTTGGGTTGTCGGGGGCAAGGTTGAAAAACGTCAGGAAAAGAATTGTGTAGTAATAACTCAACAAAAACATAATACAATTTTAGAAATATCTATTCAACATTACAACCAGAACATAAAATGTAGGGACATTTTAGGAACATAAAATGTAGGGACAAACTAAGGACATTTGCTCTATAATTTTATTTTAGTTAGTTTTGCAAACACACATTACAGTTTTAGTTAGTTATAGTTTTTTTTGTAATGGCTCGTTTTTATTTTTATTTCAGTTAACGACAATGTTTTTTCCCATCTAGTTTTTGTTTTTCGTTAGTTTTCGTTAACGATTATAACCCTGCTACCCAGATAGTAAACAGACATTGAATCAACGTGAAAACGACGTCTCTCAAGACATCGAAACAATGTTGATCTGGCATTGTTTTGCTCATCGAATTAACGTTGAACCAACGTCAGACACGCCATTCTTCAAAACTAATGGTTTGCTTTCCTAACGTTGAAACAATGTTTATTTCAAGTTGATTTTCTGTTAGTTTTAAAGAATGCCGCGTCTGACGTTGGTTCAACATTAATTCGATGAGCAAAACAATGCCAGATCAACGTTGTTTCAACGTCAGTTTGCTATAATGACTAAACAGCACCAAATGGGTACGAGGGAAAATACTTAATAGATTCTCTTAATGGAAAAGTCCATTTCTGTCAATAATTTGAACTAACCGCCACATACGTATATAGATATATCAATACCCTTTGACATTTTAGTTGTGCTAGCTGGGAAAAGCGCTGCATTATGTAGATCAGAGCAGAAAGCATCTCTCTCTCTGTCTGTCTGAATGAATGAATGTGTTTATGTGTGTTTATATGAGACTTTGACTAAATGCATGTGCTGTAGACAGAGGGTTTCCCAACACATTTGTCACGCGGGTGATAACCTGCCAGCGCTGGAAAGCTTTTCCGCAGCTTTGATTCATGCCTCGCATTCACTCCGCTGTCATTAGCACCCCGCGTGTCGGAGAGAAATCACCAGCCAACCCCTGCGTTTTACTGATGAGACTAAATTATAACAACCAGTGTTACTCATGTCCTGACACGACACTGGAGATAAGTATGAACTAAAACCCCAGACGTAGGAGGCAAACTTTAAGACTTACTGTTTAATTAACTGATACAATATATCTTTAAACTTTTGAGGCTTGTTGTGTGTTTGCCAGCCGCGAGCACTGGAAGTAAAAGTCCTATTCATTTTCTCCATGGAGAAATTGATTTTTTTGTGATAATGTATTTAAAACCTTTCCGAAGAGACCCACGGTGAACTCGGAGGTTGTTAAATGATGGCGTATGCCTCTGTAGAGGCCACGATTTACTGTTTTCCATATTTAAAGGCCTGCTCACACCAAAAGCAATGACTAGTTATCAATATGTTTATAGTTAACTCAAGTCCCCTTTATTTATTTTGCGCTTCATGGACTGGTGATCCTTTTTATGTAGAACATTTAATCTTTATCGTGACATTATTAGTTATCGGTGGTGTTATCGTAATAACAACGACTATAATCACGGTGGTGTTGTTACTTGTTTGCATATCCCTTGGTACTTTCTGTTTAAGTAAATAAAAGTAAGAAGCCATTGTGAATGGACAATATGTGAACCACCTACACTGGTGGTTCCAACCCGATCTCACGGGAATTCGTACGAATTTTACGAGGTGGCTAATTCGTAACAATTCGTACGAACTGACTCGTACGAATCAGTACGATTTTGCTAAATCGTACATATTTTACGAATTAGCCAATCGTATGAATTCGTACGAATGACCTACCCCTGACCCCGCCCCTAAACATAACCGTTACGTGGGTTTAGACAAATCGTACAAATTCGTACGAGTGAGGTCGTATGAATTAGTACGAATTAGCCACTTTTGAATCACATTGTAGGATAGCTTTAATGTTAAATGTAGCCTAGTGGGCTTTTTAATCCATAAACCTATTAAATAATTGAAAAATCTAAAAATATGGAAATCTAAAAATATGGATAAATATCTTACCCTACTTGCTAGCTTGGTGGAGAGGAGGAGAGACTGAACAGAGCTGGTCACACTCATGTTCTGTTGAAATTGAAAACCTAAAAATAATAAAAACAGAACAGTATGATTATATGAAAACACAAATTAATATCTTTATAAACATGTAAAGGCATTTCAAAAGGAATATCAAGCGTACCTGAAGGTTGAGCTCAAGAAAACGTCTCGGTTACGTATAGTAAGTACCGTTCCCAGAAAGACAATGGGATTGTGAGGGACCAAGCAGTCAAGGGCACACAATGCAGGATATCCAAACAAAGTTACAAATTAAATTACTTGAAAAATGAACAAAATAAAGTGTGGTCTGGGCCCATAAAGGGTCTACTGAACAGAAACAAACTTAACAGTAATCAAACCAACTAAGCAAAAACATGACTTCCTAAATGACACACATGGGGAACTTATATACAAAGGACAAGTCCATTTACACATATACAGGAAATAACAAACATCACTTAACAAAATTAAAATAAAGTAACTCATTTCAGAAATAATGGAGACATGGGTCATAAATAAAGAGTTAGAGTCAACAAAATATAAATAGAATTATAATAAACATTCAATTAATCCTGCACCCCCTCAGCTAAAGGGCAGCATGGATTAGCCCAACAGAACAAAATGGCGGCAACTGATGCAACAAAACCAATGCAAATTGGCATGCGATAATTGCGCCACACACTCCATGTTTGTGTTGAGAATAAAGCATGATGCCCGTGTGATAATTTTATTTATTAAAAGATTTATTTGAACAGAACTGTGCCGTCCAATCCATGCAAAACGAGTTTCAGGCTCTTGTGCAGTGCCACATTAAATACCATCTGTATTAGTGCCTGGGGCATTGCATATGATTTTGGAAATCGTGCTTAATATTTTCTAAACCGTTATTTATTTCCAGTTGAATTTTCTGATTCGGATCTGGTACGCAAGAAAAAGTGAGTGTAAGCTACTGGTTAAAATATAGAAGTACCGACCCAATTCAAGCACTGACTATAACAGCGCAGTCTCATCCCATGACGTCATAGAACTGACGTTTTGGGACGTCTTTTGACCATACATCAATATTCGCCTTTTTAGGGCCCCCTTAAACGTCGGTAGATGAGGTTATGGGATCCCAACTCTACCCCAGACCTAAACCTACCCCTAAACCTAACTGACGTTAAAGGTAAAGCGTCAGTTGTATGACGGCCCGGGATCGCCATCTACCGACGTTTAAGGGGGCCCTAAAAAGGCGGATATTGACGTATGGTCAAAAGACGTCAGTTGTATGACTTTTTGGGATGAGACTGTGTTAACTATAAGCTTACACTCTAAAAAAATGGTGGGTTGTTTAACCAAATTTTGGGTCAAATATGGACAAACCCAGCCATTGGGTTACATTTTTAAATTACATTTTTAACCCAATGTTTGAGTTTGTCCATATTTGACCCAAAATTGGGTTAAAATAACCCAGCATTTTTAGAGTGTAATAAATATTCATTGTATTTTTAAAATATAATATTATAAAAATATTGTAACATTATTATTATAAAAACAACCTTATATTATTTAACTGTGTACAAATCAGTTAATTTTAACCTTGCAAGTTCATTTTAATCACCCAAGTGGATGCTGAGAGAAGAGTCTCCCTGATATGATTGTAAATTGCTTTTATTGTAGTGCATAAAGCGCTGTATAAATGCCTCATTTCATTTGATTTGATTTCAACCTTTACTAGGCCTATTATAGTAATGTAACAGCTGACAGGGTTCGCCTGTATAGTTTACAGCAGGGATGGGTAACGTCTGTCCTGCAGTTCATATAAACCCTCACCTGAAGCCTGAGTGATCCTGAAGACATTGATCGGCTTGTTCTGGCTAGTTTGATCACCGGCTCTCTCAGATCGATGTTGCCCATCACTGGTTTACAGCATTAGTTGAACGAATTAATCGATATTGAATTCGTTCAAAGTTGTCTAGTTTTTAATAATGTTCTCAAATTTTTATTATAAAAACATTATTTATACTTTGTGAAAGAGATTTTAGATTTTTTTTCCCTGAAATGTTTTAGTTGAACGTTCATCATTTATTTATTGTTACCGTTTCAGTAAAGAATATTCAAAAGTAATATTCCCATAATGTTTACAAACAGAAAGTCTCCCTGTGATCATTGTACCCCCTAAAATCATCTTTGATCACCAAAATGCCATGTCTTCATGCCTTAAAATAGCTTGAATGTAACTCTACACCCTCATTTAATATACGCGGTACTATGAATATGCAAATGAGCCCCGCCTCCACTCACTCACCGCATGATCTGGGGTGCGTTTCCGCACAACGACATGACTGTAGTATAATCCACTAGAGTCCTCTTCCCCATAGCGTCACCACCTCATCATGAACTGCGTTTCCCATTATCCTTTGTCTGAACTCATCACTGATCATCACACAGCTGTTCCCACTCACCTTGTTTGTACCTGTCTATTTATACCCAGTCTGTTTCTGTGATTATTGTGGATTCCTTGTTTAATGGCGTTTTGCACTTATCTTTTCCACTCCTATTTGTTTCTAGTTTTTTGGACGATCTTGTATAGAGTTTGACCTTTTGCCTGGCTGGATTGTGAGTACGGATTACCCCATTAAACTGTACTTGGACCTTTTCTTGTGTGCATGTCGTGACAATAACTCGCCATTCACATATAGTGCCTATAAATGCGTCAAAAACGCTGGGCACGCCGCATTCTCCTTTTACCAAAGCGCTTGTCACGTGACCTATGGTGCGCTTGCGACAATTCGTACGAGTGATTAAAAAGTGGCTAATGCGTACTAATTCATAGGGCTGGGTATTGAGACAAATTTCACAATTCGATTCGATTTCGATTCACAAGTTTGCAATTCGATTCGTTTTCGATTCGATTCAATATTGATTATTTTGGATATCAGTTACAATAAATGGCAATTTTTCTCAAGGGAATCAAATCTCTTAAATGCTGTAAACTATGGGAGTCTAGTTGTAGCCTACTAGGCTTCATTAGCCTAATATGAAGGTAATAATGAACTGTTTTGTAGCTATACAAACACTTGAATTACACTTTTATTTATTTTTATAATAAGATTATATGAAATATAAACATTTAAATGGTGGCTGTCATAAAAACTTGCCAGATTTATTCAAATATGCATTAAATATTGAAGAACATTAAGATTATAATGCATATGTAATATGGTGTATATATTTATCAAAATGCTCCTCTCTAGAGTTATTTTTTCTAGCTGACTAACGAGTTTATGTGGGTTTTCTGAGGTAAATATGACGATACATTGATTACAAGCTGTTTAACTGACGTCTTTCCACGGTTGAAACGCTGATTGAGCGAATCAATGTGACATGATACGGATTTCGATAAGTTGTAGGGCTGTGCAATTAATCGAATTTCGATTTCAATTTCGATTTTGGTTCCAAACGATCTCCAAAATAGCACAATCGAGAAAAAACGATTATTTTTCCATGCACGTTCTGTTTTGAAAGGACGCTATAATTGCGTGTTCTGAATGACGCGCACATCCGCCCCTCCCGAAGCCATAAACTCGCTCAGCCTACAGTCATCAATTGCAAGCACAATAAACTTCACAATAACAATTGGCTAATTTAATATCTAATGGAGTGAGAGACCAGACCATCTCGAGCTGTCGCGATCTTTGTCTGCACGACCACTGCAGCGCGAGCGCACGTGACCTGATCATCTGTGCCGCCGCTTTACTGAACGAAACACATCGGGAATGAACACCGGGTAAACAGCTGATCAAAAAATAAAACCATCGCGCGAATTATTCGTGCGTCAAAATCGCGTCCAGTGTGAAAGGACCTTAACACTTGTCTGCTTGTCCGAGAAGAGTCGATTTTTTTTTTCCCCAAAAGTGAATGGTTTTGATCTTATACAGTCAGTATAAAGAGCGATTGATAACGGCTAGTGTATTTCTGAAGCTGCGCTGCCTGTCTGAGACTTAGTGAAACAATTAAAATAACAGCACACACAAAACTCACAGAAGAAACATACTGAGGTAAAGTTTGAGGTTTTCTATTTATAATAGGCTATATGATATAGTTAAGTAGGCCTAACATAACATGACCAAGCTGTTATATCACGATTGCAATTACATTGAATTTATAGTTTAATAAACAAGTTAACTTACCTGGTTTATATGTAGTAACTTACATTTTAGATGCAATATTGACTGGCTTGTTCCATTTCACCGACGAAAATAGTTACAAAAGAAAAGCAACGCTAAGCACTGTGTTTTGTTATTGAATGATTCATTATTTTGAACGAATCATTTTAATGAATGACTCAATGATTCATTTATTAAGATGGTCACTTGCCACCACCTATTGACTTATTGTTTAAAGGTATCATTGATTTTATTTTATTATTGGTTTAAACATTAAGCTCATAAAATTATTTATTACAGTTGTAATTTTGCATTGTAAATTAATTAATTTGATTGATAGCAGCTCTTTTTATTAAAACTGAATTTGATCAAATGTAAGAATTTGACATGAAGATAGCACATGTTTAGTTATATTAAGGTTTAAAAAAGTGTCCTTTATAAAAGGTAAATAACACCCCTCCCCCCACCCACAAAAATGACTTGCATGTCACCTCTGTGAGTTTGCAGGTCTGTTTAATAGCTACAACAAAATGCTCAAATTTAAAAAAAAATAATAATAATAATTTTTGAAAGGTATCTTTTAATAAATGTAACACTTTCCCAAAGTCATGTGAAATAATCGTGTTACATAATCGTGATTTCAATACTGACAAAAATAATCGTGATTATGATTTTTTCCATAATCGAGCAGCCCTAATAAGTTGTACTCTATCTTTAACACACTTTCAGATGCTCGTTCATGTTTATTTGGCGCTGTGACTGGTATTATTAAGCCGGAAGAGAGATCAGCGCTGCTGCTTCTCTTGAACTGAGCCAGAGCGATCTCACGCCACAGCGCCAAAACCTTATTTATGTTTTTGATTGTCTAAAGAAAATGGACGTATTTGAAATTTGAGACTTTGTTGCATATCAATAGTAACAAAGGACAAAGATTATTGCGATTTTTTTTTGGATGTGCGCAGCCGCGATACAAAGTCCCATTCATTCAAATGAAACAGGATGACTAATCGATTCTTGAGATTTAAGAATCGATATCGGTTTGTAAAAATGAGAATCGATTAATTTCGAGAAATCGATATTTATTACCCAGCCCTACTAATTCATACGACCTCACTCGTACAAATTCGTACGATTTGTCCAAACCCACGTGATGGGTAGGTTTAGGGGCGGGGTCAGGGGTAGGTCATTCGTACGAATTGGCCAATTCGTAAAATATGTACGATTTAGCAAAAACGTACTAATTCGTACGAGTGAGGTCGTACGAATTCTTACAAATTTTTAGCCAAAATTCATACGAATTCTCATGAGATCGGGTTAGACATTCTGAAAAGTTTAGATGTTTTTATCTCGATGCGGTGCAGGCGCTTGGAAAAAATGACGCTTCTCGCGGTGCGCGTGCCAGGGGCCTACGTTTAAAATAACGAACTTGAGCGCGCAAAAGACGCGATATGTGAGCAGGCCCTAAAGGGTTAGTTCACCCAAAAACGAAGACGATGTCATTAATGACTCTCCCTCATGTCGTCCCGAGCCCGTTCATCTTCAGAACACGGTTTAAGATATTTTCGATTTAGTCCGAGAGCTTTCTGTCCCTCCATTGAACATGTGTGTACGGTATACCGTCCTTGTCCAGAAAGGAAATAAAGACATCATCAAAGTAGTCATGTGACAGCAGTGGGTTAGTTACAATGTTTTGAAGCATCGAAAATACATTTTGCTCTAAAAATATAAAAACTACGACTTTATTCAGCTTTGTATTGTGTTCCGGTTCTGTTGTGAATCCACGTTCGGCTTAGCCTCGTGAGACCATCCTGATCTCGCGAGCTTTCAAGGTTTCACTCGCAGATCAGTCTGGACACTTTCCGTTAGAGAAAATTTGTGAGCAGTTCACCAAACGAACGTCCAATCAGCGTTGGCTTTGAGGCGGGTTGAGGTGTGACGCAACGAGAAGCGCGACAGTTCAGTCTAAAGAACATGACGGCTTCAGCGGATGAAACTAGCATCAGCGTGGCTATCGAGCAAGTTTTATCGGAATTACAGAGTATTTCTTCACTGAAAGAAGAGCAAAACACTGCTCTGGAGGCTTTTCTCAGAGGAAAAGATGTTTTTGCTCTTCTCCCGACTGGTTTCGGCAAGAGTTACGGTACGTCATATGCTTCGTTGATCTGATTGGTTGATTTGGCCCGTCTATCACCAACATAGGCCAATCAGCTAACCAGTATTTTCGCCCCCTACCAAAACTACTTCAACGGAAGGTTTCCAGATGGATATGCGGAGCAAATCCATCTGGCGGAGTCAGGTTACGTTCGGCTGACGTAAGACTGCGGACTCGTAAACGAAGGATTTAAATACTGGACTGTTTTGAACGTTTATAGAACAATGTATTCATAACTTAATATGAACATTAGCGAAATGTTCTTAGAGTTAAGCCGCCTTTCCACTGCACACGACATTCGCATACGATAGTCGTATTTCGCCCCCTAGTGTCAGTCGCACGGAACTTTGAAATTGGTCGTGAAGCAACCGTTACCCTCGGATATTCACAATGGTAAAATTAAAGATTTTAATGAATTTAGGCTGCATGCATAAATATATCTACACAAAACAAATGACCCACAATACATCTCAAATAAAAAATAGTAGATTTTATAGAGCAAATCAATATAAATATCGATTTAAGAATTATAAAATATTTTTTTCTACTATAGTTACTTATAACCAATATTTTACAGAAAGAGCGTTTACAGAAAATCATTAAAGAGTTAAAATATTTGTAATTCTAGCCTCGCGCTCATAGTTTTTATTAGAATACATCACATCCGGTTGCCCGGTCGCATACGGTCTAGCCGCAGAAGTTCAGATATTTCAACGGATCCAAAGCTCAAATCGGATCCGAATTTCCCGCATACGCATATGATCGGAACTCCCTGCAGCTCCCGTACGACTCTACATTGGAAATGAATGACTTCCGGTACGACGGCGGTCGTTTGTCGTGTGCAGTGGAAAGGCGGCTTTAGCCGAGTAGATAAAGCTTGTTTTCCTCCTTTAATGTATTTATCATCTAGGAGGTCGAAATAGTGCGCCTGATCCCGTTTCGAAGAAATCAATCATTTTATGAAGCGCAAACTAGTAACATGTTGGAGTTTAATGCTTGCCTTTTCTTTCTCAGATGAAGCCAAAACAGCATCTCCTCAGTAAACATCATTAGACGGGAGCCACGTTCATCAGAGGAAGCGCTCCTCAACATCCACATCACGTCACAGAAGCCGGCGATCGCCGATTATTTCCACGTCAACATGTTCCGTGTGGAGAAATAGCGTGACGTTCCTCGGCCGGATGAAATCTCCACCGTGAACTCATCCTGTCATGCCTGTAGCTCTCGTTAACACAGGTCACATCACACATTAACCACAACTCACAGCAATTAACACGCAATTATCTGTCACCTTCAGCCACAAACAAACACCTCATCACTAGCAGTGTCTTCTGTCTCCCGTCTCTTCTCATCATGTACAGCAAAACACGCTTGGATTCGGGATGTTTTCTATGGTCAGGTAAATGTGCAAGTTGAAAATAAAGTAGAGCTACATTTAATTACTCATCCTCAAGACATTGACGACTTCTCATCTGTGAAATATAACAATCATGATTGGCCATTTTGTAAGCTATGTGCACTATAAAAAATGCTGGGTTGTTTTAACCCAATTTTGGGTCAAATACGGACAAACCCAGCCACTGGGTTACATTTTTAAATTACATTTTTAACCCAATGGCTGGGTTTGTCCATATTTTACCCAACACACACACACACACACGGACAAATTGAAAAATTGCGCAAATTGAAAATCACACTGACACACACACATGTGCGTGCTTGCATAATGATTGGCCAGTTTGTAAGCAATGTGTTATTTTATCACACACACACACACACACACCATCTCTCACACTCACACTGACAGACAACTGAAATAAAGACACACACTCTCACTCACACACACGATCTCTCTCACACACAGGCTCTCTCTCTCTCACACTCACACACACACACTCAAAGTCACACACTTACTCTCTCTCTCTCTCTCACACACACACACTCACAATCTCTCTCACACACACTAATTGTTGTCCACGCATAATGATTGGCCAATTTGTCAGCTTTGTGTCATTTCATCACACACACACACACAATCTCTCTCACACTCACACAATGACAGCCAAGTTTAATAAAGACACACTCTCTCTCTCTCTCTCTCTCTCACACACACACACACACTCTCAAAGTCTCTCTCTCTCTCTCTCACACACTCTCTCAAAGTCTCTCTCTCTCACACACACACACACTCTCAAAGTCTCTCTCTCTCTCTCTCACACACACACACACACACTCTCAAAGTCTCTCTCTCTCTCTCTCACACACACTCTCAAAGTCTCTCTCTCTCTCTCTCACACACACTCTCAAAGTCTCTCTCTCTCTCATACACACACACTCTCTCAAAGTCTCTCTCTCTCACACACACACACACACACTCTCAAAGTCTCTCTCTCTCTCTCTCACACACACACACACACACTCTCAAAGTCTCTCTCTCTCTCTCTCACACACACTCTCAAAGTCTCTCTCTCTCTCTCTCATACACACACACTCTCTCAAAGTCTCTCTCTCTCTCACACACACACACTCTCAAAGTCTCTCTCTCTCTCTCTCACACACACACACACACACTCTCAAAGTCTCTCTCTCTCTCACACACACACACTCTCAAAGTCTCTCTCTCTCTCACACACACACACTCTCAAAGTCTCTCTCTCTCTCTCTCTCTCTCACACACACACACTCTCAAAGTCTCTCTCTCACACACACACACTCTCAAAGTCTCTCTCTCTCTCTCTCACACACACACACACACACACTCTCAAAGTCTCTCTCTCTCTCACACACACACACACACTCTCAAAGTCTCTCTCTCTCTCACACACACACACACACACTCTCAAAGTCTCTCTCTCTCTCACACACACACACACACACACACTCTCTCAAAGTCTCTCTCTCTCTCTCACACACACACACACACACACTCTCAAAGTCTCTCTCTCTCTCACACACACACACACACACACACTCTCAAAGTCTCTCTCTCTCTCACACACACACACACACTCTCAAAGTCTCTCTCTCTCTCTCTCTCACACACACACACACTCTCAAAGTCTCTCTCTCTCTCACACACACACACACACACACTCTCTCAAAGTCTCTCTCTCTCTCTCTCACACACACACTCTCAAAGTCTCTCTCTCTCTCTCACACACACACTCTCAAAGTCTCTCTCTCTCTCTCTCATACACACACACTCTCTCAAAGTCTCTCTCTCTCTCTCACACACACACACACTCTCAAAGTCTCTCTCTCTCTCTCTCACACACACACACACACACTCTCAAAGTCTCTCTCTCTCTCTCTCACACACACTCTCAAAGTCTCTCTCTCTCTCTCTCATACACACACACTCTCTCAAAGTCTCTCTCCTCTCACACACACACACACACACTCTCAAAGTCTCTCTCTCTCTCACACACACACACACTCTCAAAGTCTCTCTCTCTCTCACACACACACACTCTCAAAGTCTCTCTCTCTCTCTCTCTCTCTCACACACACACACTCTCAAAGTCTCTCTCTCACACACACACACACACACACTCTCAAAGTCTCTCTCTCTCTCACACACACACACACACTCTCAAAGTCTCTCTCTCTCTCTCTCACACACACACACACACACACTCTCAAAGTCTCTCTCTCTCTCACACACACACACACACACACACTCTCTCAAAGTCTCTCTCTCTCTCTCACACACACACACACACACACTCTCAAAGTCTCTCTCTCTCTCACACACACACACACACACACACTCTCAAAGTCTCTCTCTCTCTCACACACACACACACACTCTCAAAGTCTCTCTCTCTCTCTCTCACACACACACACACACTCTCAAAGTCTCTCTCTCTCTCACACACACACACACACACACTCTCTCAAAGTCTCTCTCTCTCTCTCACACACACACACACACACACACTCTCAAAGTCTCTCTCTCTCTCTCTCACACACACACACACACACACTCTCAAAGTCTCTCTCTCTCTCACACACACACACACACTCTCAAAGTCTCTCTCTCTCTCTCTCACACACACACACACACTCTCAAAGTCTCTCTCTCTCTCACACACACACACACACACACTCTCTCAAAGTCTCTCTCTCTCTCTCACACACACACACACACACACACTCTCAAAGTCTCTCTCTCTCTCTCTCACACACACACACACACACACTCTCAAAGTCTCTCTCTCTCACACACACACACACACACACACACTCTCAAAGTCTCTCTCTCTCTCTCACACACACACACACACACACACTGGAATGACAGACTGACACAGTCACACACTCAAACACACTCTCTCTCTCTCTCACACACACACAAAGCCACACACTGACACACTCGCACATACTCTATCTCTCACACTCAACATACTTGAATAAAATAATAATAAAAGTAAATGAATAATTGACTGATTTTATGCAGCACACACACAAAAACTTATATAATACAAAACATAAAAGAGCCGCTACAGAACAACAAGCACAGGACAAGGGAATGTAAAAAAAAACACAATAAAAATAAATAGATAATGAGCAAAACAGACAACGTGAAGAAAATATTTAAAAAAAAAATAATAAGACACATTATCTAAATTTGTTATGTGCAACAGACACAAAATAATACAAAAGACAATTAAACACAATCGACAGAGATCATACGCAGCACAGGCACAAAACGAGAAGTATTTTGTGCTTTACAAATATGACATCGTGTGACAAACCCAAAATCAACTGCACACGTTTAATACGCTGGTTAGCACCTGGAGAAAACCCTGCCTCGGCGTGTGTATGCAAATGTCAAAGTTCATATGATGATGCGGCCCATAAAGTGATCATTGAGTCACATCGATTTCCATTTAATCCGCCAGTCTCATGAGAAGAGGCCACAGCAAAGCAAACGCCCCAGAGGCCAATAAAACACACACACACATCTCCAGCCACTCATTACAAATACACAACTCCCTTCTGGAGTCCCTGAATCTCACACACACACAGATCGGTGATGTATGCTGGACTCATTGGAGCAGAAACGCTGGACTCTCCGAGGCCTCATCGCCTGTGAAATAATGAGCACAGGAGCCATTACACACCAGCTCCATCTCCAACACCTCCAACACCATTACAGCTCCACGTCCCATTACAGGGAAGAAAACAAAACAAGCACAATCCATCCACGCGAATGTGCAAACACATCCACCTGGAGAACCGCGGAGGAGCGTCTCGGAGCGGGCCAGATAGGTCACTGGAGATTATCTTAAAGCTTCATTTTCTTTAACAGTGAACTAAAGTTTGGGTAACACTTCAGAATACTGTTCCTTCATTAATGAATAACTACACAGGAACAGATGAGCATATGGCAAGCCATTGTACCAAGCCTTACTCAAGTACTCTAGTAATAATTCAATTAGAATCAATGAGCCAAGACTTGGAATGTGGATTAAAGAAATGGCGTCAAACATGTCAATGGAAAGGATAACGTACATTGTTAAAAATAAACAAAATACTTTTGATGATATCTGGAGACCTTTTACTAATTTCTTAAGGTATAATGTCAATGTTGGTAACTTGTTACAACACAACATGACATCACGACTTTTGCGTAATCATACACGCCACTTTCGAGTCAAGCGGCGTGTTATCTCTACGCATTTTGAGCTATCCGCGTGTATGCGTGTATGTCTACGCCATTAACGTCCGCGTCATTCCGCGTGTCTCTACACGCGCGTCAAATGTCCAGTCATAAATGCCATTAACCCCAGTGATGGTTAAGTTTAGGGATAGAGTTGAGGTAAGTCATATCTTTTTTTTCACTAGGATGGTAAGGGAACAGTCATAAATGCCATTAACCCCAGTGACGGTTAAGTTTAGGGATAGGGTTGAGGTAAGTCATATATTTATATAACGTTAAGTCAACGGCGTTCATAAACACGCTGAAAAGCGATTATGCGTCTTGATAGCACGCCAAAAATGCAAATACGAATTGGCGCGTCATACACACGCTACTTCATGAGATCAGTCTGTACAACAAGAATAAGCTCTGAGGGAGTAGAGTAGCATCACGATATCCTAAATAGACATAAGAAACACTCCCTACCTGATTTAGGTGTCTTTTAATTTTTTATGTTATTATTATTATTTTATTTATTTATTTATTTTATTTTTATTATAATTTTTATTTTTTTATTCTTTTGGGGAGGGGTGATGGGAGGGAGAAAAGGGTGAAAAAGGTTTACTGTTTTGCATAATTGTTATTCAGTATGTAATTTTATGTGATTTGTAAACTGGAAAATTAATAAATATATTGTAAAAAAAAAATCAATTAGAGAAGTTTACAATTCAATTCTTGCTAACAATTACGATTGCAGAGCTCTCTAATTCAGTTCTTATGGTGCGTTCTATTATACCCAACGAATCGACTCGGACCTCGGATTTGACGTCACGTCCACACCTCAAGCGTTCTATTATGTTTTGCGTGTCCGAGTCGGAAAAACGGACGCCACCCGGAAAGCTGTTATAATGGTAGCACTGGCCGAGTAACAGGCACTAACATTAAAAAAAATACATTATGACTACACGCAGCCATTTGAACTTGAAAATGTTCACTTTATTTAATGTTTTTTCATTATAATCTTCTGGTAGCAACGTTAGTAATAGGCTCTATGCACAACTGCACTACTTCCTGAACTTCAGCCAGCTCCTTGTTTCCTGTCTATCATTATTGGACAATTTGATTAATTCAGGTGTGCTTGACCTCAGTAGTCACGGCAACAATAATCAAACACACCTGAATTAATCAATGTGTCCAATAATGACAGACAGGAAACAAGAAGCTGGCTGAAGTTCAGGAAGTAGTGGAGCTGTGCATAGAGCCTATTGCACTCACAACAACCGATTCCCATACCCACATGGGACGCGGTAATACGAGTGATTATAATCGTCATTTAAAATACCAAAGTGGTTCAAACACAATGAAAACAATTCATTCTTACAAGTCACAGGGCGCAGCCATCTTGAATTCCGAAACGGAATTCTTGCTCGGTGTCCTCACGGCTGTCCGACGTCCGAGAGGAGAAATCCGAGGAAAGGGGGCGTGTTGCTAGGCAACGTCTGTCGTCCGATTCGGATCTCCGAGACGGATGAATAATAGAACGCACCATAACTAGTAGGAATTCAAATTACCTTGTAACCAATCAGATCAACGTGTGATCGTCAACCAGTGGATCTCTGAGCTGAGTGAGTGGAGGGGCTCATTTGCATATTCATAGAACCAAAAGGCACGGATGTCGATTTACATTCAAGATATTTTAAGACTTTTTTTCAAGAAAAACATTAACCCCTTAACGCCCGAATTTATATAGCTGTAAATAAAAAATATTTTATGTGTGTTTTTGCCTTTAAGTAGATGGAAAATAATGTTGAGATTATCAATTTCACTTTTGCACAACAATAAATCGAAATTTTGGTATGTTGCAAATCTGCAACAACGGGCATATTGGTCAATTTGGTGTGCTGAAAATCTGCAACAGCGGTCATAATGGTCAATTTGGGGTCAATTTGTTATGTTGCAAATCTGCAACAGAGGACATTGGTCAATTTGATATTTTGCAAATGGTCAATTTGGGGTCAAATTTGGTATGTTGCAAATCTGCAACAGCGGGCATAATGGTCAATTTGGAATTTTGCAAATGTTGAAAATGTTCCTGTCCGTGCGTAAACAGGAAATAAGTCCGTCACTTTGCAGTCCCACTAGAAACAAGTGCTTGCCGAAGGTCCTAGGTCCGTAGCGAATATGCACAAACCGGCATTGGGGGAATGCAAACGTTATCTCGGCTGGTTGACTGAGTCAAAGGGGTTTGTTGCATATTTGCGACATTGGGCGTTAAGGGGTTAAAATATGTAATTTCGGTGATCATATTTGCGTTTTAAGGGATAAAATGATTGACTCCAGGGCAGACTGATCTCATGAAGTAGCGTGTGTATGACACGCCAATTCGTATTTCCATTTTTGCCGTGCTATCAAGACGCATAATCGCTTTTCAAAGTGTTTATGAACGCCGTTGACTTAACGTTATATAAATATATGACTTACCTCAACCCTATCCCTAAACTTAACCGTCACTGAGGTTAATGGCATTTATGACTGGACATTTGACGGCGTGTACGGACACGCTGAATGACGCGAAGGTTAATGGCGTAGACATACACGCATACACGCGGATAGCTCAAAATGCGTAGAGATAACACACCACTTGATTTGAAAGTAGCTTGTATGTTTACGCAAAAGTCATGATGTCATGTTGTCCAGGGGGACTTTAACCAAATCATCAAGATGAATAACCTGATATTTCTGTCCTAGTTCTATTGATGCGGCACTAAAATTATGTCATCGAACATAAAGCAGCAATATACAAGGGCTGGGCGATAAAACGATATCAAGAGGTCGATAAATGTTTATGCGCCAAAAGCGGAACGAAACTCTTTTGAACCGCGCGCGCCACACGGTGCATTTATCCGCTCGGCTCAAAGTCCAAACGGCCGCGCGCACTGTGCAAGCTCACGCAGACACGCTTACTTAAGAGATCCAGTGAGAAGCGCTTGAGTTCAGCGAAGAACACAAATGTCAAGTTTAAACCAGTTTAAAGGCACATGAAACACCGCTGACAAAAAGGAGAAACACTGCGTGCAACGATACAGTCAGAATCTGAATTGATACTGAATCCATTTAGTCTACCATGGATTTACTAGCCTAGTAATATTAACTGCACCATGAAATCTGGGATATTGAGTTGTATAATATTATTAAAGGTTCTATAAGCGATGTCGGGGCAAAACATTTTTTGTCACGTACAGCAAACGTCTCCTCACTACCGGCTAGCTGCCTGTCCCCTAAACACACTGTAAAAAACCGCGGTCTCTGTAGACACCACAGGCTCCACAAACGGCAACAAGAACAATCATGTCTTACCCGGACCACGAAACCTAACAAACAGTGTTCCAGCCAATCACTGGCAAGAAGTATTTGAGGGTGGGTCTGGGGGTTAGTGCGCGTGCACATGAAGGGGGTGTGTGTGTGAAGGAGAGACGAGCGTCAGAGGGAAGTTTGAAAAATGACCGAGACACGACCAAAGAGACGTCATTCTGAAGAACAAATTAAAAAGAAGGAGTCGGATAAAGAACGTGCGAAGTTCCGAATTTACATCGGTAGCAAAGCCTTTGAACGATGGCGAGAACTCCGGCGGCAGAAGGGCTTTCAGTCCGACGGTTACAATTATTTCAGGAAGCACGGAAGGGAGGGGGAGGAGATGAGATGCGGAGGAGGTAGGGTCTAGCTAGCCTCCGATTTGTTTGAAAATATTGCGAACGTCAACACTCCCAGGATCGCTTATAGGACCTTTAATGTAGACAATGTATTAAATGACTAATGGAATATAACTACAGTATTTAATAATGTATTTAACTGTTAGGCTACTGTAATGACCCAAAGGTGGCCCAGGCAGGATTGCTGGTGAAGACAGGGAGGAAGTGGAGCGCCCAAGCCGCTGTGCTGGATGCACAGGCTCGACTGCGGCACAAAGAGCTTGTGGGAGTCGTGGCCCGAGGCAGAGCAGGCTTGGGGATGTTCCCAACGCCTCCTCGACAAGAGTTGAAGGGGAAGGAGAAGCGGACCCAAATATATGAAGAGGTCAGAGCTACTGTGGAGGAAGGAAGGACGAGCAGAGCTGCTGGAATGGGGCAACAGGGGACCTGGACAAGGTGGGAGCAGGCCATGGACCGCAAGGTCACCTGGACTGAGCTCTGGCAAAGCGAGCCGCACCACATAGCCTTCCTGATTCGGGCAGTGTACGATGTCCTGCCTAGCCCAGCAAATCTTTGTACGTGGGGGAAAGCAGAAACACCAACTTGCCCAGCTTGTGGAACACTGGAGCACATGTTGAGCTCCTGCCCAACAGCGCTAGGCCAGGGTCGATACACTTGGCGTCATAACCAGGTGCTGAAAGCTGTTGCAGACACCATTAGCACAGAGATTAGCCGAGGCAGCAACACCATTCGCCCAATCGCATTTGTTAGGGCAGGAGAACATCCGCAAGCAGGGAGTAAGGCACCAGCAGGAATCCTGGCATCAGCCAAGAACTGGAAACTTTCTGTGGATTTGGAGAAGCAGCTGAAATTCCCCCAGCACATCGTCAGCACAACTATGAGGCCAGATATCATTCTAGTCTCAGAGAGCACCAAGAATATAATCATCATGGAGCTGACCGTGCCATGGGAGGACCGCTTGGGAGAAGCCCACGAAAGGAAGATTTAACCCCCTGAGACCTAAGGGTATTTTTACAATAAATTTTCCGTCTGGTGTCATTTACTAAAAAAGCTTGTAAAACATGAACCCTTTGGTGAATAGACAATTGACACACCTCTTTGTTTTCAGGACAAATTGAACTTTCAGAATATTTGTGTTACATTGATGTTACCTGAATGTAATATAAGTTATGGGACCATAAAGACAAATGAAAAAATAAATCGGAAATGGAATCACTCAAATATTTATTGAAATCACACACAAATAAAAGCTAAGCAATTTTCCTCTGGAAAATAGTTTGTTCATGTCTTTGGAGTCCTGGAGCACAGGAATAAACATTATAACTTGTACAGAACCAAAACTATTGACATTTTTCCAAAAGAAGTCCAGGCGATTCACTGATGCCAAGCCTCAAAACAGTTCAGCAGTCACACAAAGGTCCACATCTTTTATTTATTATGTACTTTTTATTCTTTTATAATACATTTATACTGCTATAACACTTTTTTTACAGTAAAAAAATAAATGACACTTCAGCTGGGTCTATCCTGATAATCTAGTTCCTCATCCGTCAAAAAGCTCTGTTCTCCTGAAAATCCATCATCCTGCAATGCACCAAAATAGACTAGCGCTTTATTTACGTCAATTTCGCTGTTTCTCTGTGAATAGCGCGTCTCCGTGCGTCTCTATCTCTCTCCACTATATCAGTGCTTGGTTCCTGCGCAATGACGCACACCAATGTTTACGACGGATCAGCCTGTAATTGGTCAAAAACCATCTCGTGAACACATCATGTGATATCCAGAATGGCCGCTAGCATCGAGCTAGCGGCAAAAATGACGGAATATTTATGAATTATGGACTTCTAAAGTATCAAAATTGCCATAAGCGTTTGGATTTATTGCTGAAAACCTCTGAAAGGAAGCACAAGTTCCAGGCTGAATAGAAAACCTTCTGTAAAGGCTAGAAAGACACCAAAGACACCCCCGTGATGGCTAGCTCGTTAGCTTTCTGCCGGAAAAAAACGGTAAGAAAATCGATAAATCTGTCATCGACTTATGTTAACTTTTATCGGAGGTGACGTGTGGCATCGTCGACGATGCCGTCGGGCTCAGGGGGTTAAAATACGAACATCTGGTCACAGACTGCCGGGCACAGGGCTGGAAGGCGAGATGCATGCCTATCGAGGTTGGCTGCAGAGGATTTGTGGGGCGTTCCCTCCACAAAGCCTTTACTGCGCTGGGCATTGCAGGAACAACAAGGAGCAGGGCCATCAAGAACACCACCGATGCAGCAGAGAGAGCCTCGAGATGGCTCTGGATCTGTGGAGGAGCACCATGGGGGCAAGCGAGTGCTACCTGAACACAAGTCGCGGTCTGATCAGCCGTGGCTGGGTCGCCTGGGAGAGGGTGTCTGACGTTGAAAGACCCGAAACACCCGAGGACCCCAGGTTACATCACTGATGATGTGTTCAGGTGCAGGTCTAAAGATGTGTTTCAAGAACTTCATACAAATACCACCCAAACCATAGAGTTATGCCATGATAGTGAGGTGCTAAGTTATAGGTTGTGCCTGGTTTTATCTGGTTATCATGATCTAAATGCATGAGACTGGATGACCAATGGTTCATTTTAATACAACTCAAACAGAATATTAGCCTCGCGAGACCATCCTGATCTCGCGAGCTTTCAAGGTTTCACTCGCAGATCAGTCTGGACACTCTCTGTTAAAGAAAATTTGGGAGCAGTTCACCAAACGAACGTCCAATCAGCGTTGGCTTTGAGGCGGGTTGAGGTGTGACGCAACGAGAAGCGTGACAGTTCAGTCTAAAGAACATGACGGGTTCAGCGGATGAAACTAGCATCAGCGTGGCTATCGAGCAAGTTTTTTGAAGAGTATTTCTTCACTGAAAGAGCAAAACACTGCTCTGGAGGCTTTTCTTAGAGGAAAAGATGTTTTTGCTCTTCTCCCGACTGGTTTCGGCAAGAGTTACGGTACGTCATATGCTTCGTTGATTTGATTGGCTGATTTGGCCCGTCTATCACCAACATAGGCCAATCAGCTAACCAGTATTTTCGCCCCTTACCAAAATTACTTCAACGGAAGGTTTCCAGATGGATATGCGGAGCAAATCCATCTGGCGGAGTCAGGTTAACAGAATATTACTTTTTACCAAATTAAAATGTGGTCGTTACATTAAAAAAAAAAACAGATGTTACTGTTTTTGTTACTGTTTTTGTATTTTTTGTTACATAAATTTAAAGAGTAGTTTAAAAACACAATTAACACTCTGGTTTGTACCATTTTCACTTAGGAGCAAAAATCTGCCTTTAAACTTGAAAGAAATAAAAATTTGACATATATTGTGATAATTATCGATATCGACTGGTATAAAAAAAATAGTGTGATCATTTTTTTTGGCCATATCGCCCAGCCCTATACATGTATAACAGTTATGTACTTTTTGTTGCTCCTCTAAATAGCCAATCTCTGTCTGTACAGAACCAGAAGTGAAGTGACACCTGGAGTCAGTGTGAACGGGACCAATCATCTCAGTGTTCGTGGCACGTCATGTCTTCTGATCAGAGCAGCAGGATGACATCACAGGTTACATCATGTGATCTCACATTGCAGAACTGAGTCACCGGTGTCCTATAATCCCGTCCTGTAACAGGATCGTCCATCATCCTCTGAGGCGTTCCTGGCACAGCAGAGTTTCCTCTTTACGCAATCAATAAATGAAGAGTCCTAATTAAAGGCACATTCAGATCCAATCCTTCACTACATCAAACTGAGTCCATTCACTGCCCTCCGGAGAGGAGCTGCGCTCGATACAGGCCCAAACATCACACTGGAGCATCTGAAGTCATTTCATTAGTTTCAGTAAAGATCATTTTTTAAAGCATCCAAATCAGTGCACATATCCTTCTGTATTATTAATAAAAATCTATTCATTCTAACTTTTAACAGATTGTTATTAATGATACAGAAGGATGTGTGCACTGATTTGGATGCTTTAAAAAATGATCCACCCCTCCAATTATATATCCAACTATCTATCCAACTATCCATCCATCAATCTATAGATCCGCTATCTATCTATCTATCTATCTATCTATCTATCTATCTATCTATCTATCTATCTATCTATCTATCTATAATCCACCCATCCAACTATCTATCCATCCACCCAACCAACTCTCTATCTATCTATCTATCTATCTATCTATCTATCTATCTATCTATCTATCTATCTATCTATCTATCTATCTATCTATCTATCTATCTGTCAGATTTGACTACCGATGCGCAAAACTTGGGTCTTTTTAGGAGAAGTTGAGATTTCTGTTCCAGACTGCTAATGGGTTTATTGCTAATGCATATGCACTCATACATTCAAAATATGAACATTTGTACTAGCAATTCCAACATTTCTAATAGCATTAAGAGAGTGAAGAAAATGAGGCCAAAACACAGTATTTTTTGCAGGTAATGACTTGCCTTGAAATGGTCCCATCATGCATTATTCCCAGGCTCACACCACAGAGAGAAAGACCCCCGTTTACATTCCATCTCTGTCTCCATCAATACCATTCTTCATTCTCGCTTCTCTCCCGCGCTCTCATTCGGCACACTTCGCCTCCCTCATTCCCAGTGTATTTGTCTTGTTTACTAAAGCCGTGGTGTTTTTCCCCCTCGGGGAGTTTGAAGACTCGCAGCTCCAGACCCCATAAAGACACAAAATATCTCAGAAACTTTCTCTCGTTTTGTTAAAAAAAAAAACTACATGAGCCTGGTTTGGACACTATAGGAAGTAACTGCACACATCATGCAACTAGCTGACGCATGATAATCTAATAAGCACAAATATATACACTAGTGTTCAAAAGTTTGGGGTCAATACAATCATATTAGTCATCAAATCATCATATTAGACTGATTTCTGAAGGATCATGTGACACTGAAGACTAGAGTAATGATGTTAGATATTCAGCTTTGACCAATGGAATAGATTACATTAGCATATATTCACCAAGTGGCAACATTCTAATCTGAAAAATGAAGCTTACCCGGAAGTACACCTGACCACACCACACGCTGCAAAAAATATAACTGCTATCTGCCACATAATGAAAAATCCTAACAAAAGCTCTCGTTTACACAGGCTTTATATTCTTCTTTACTTTCAAAGCTATGGGTTAACTTTCGTCCTGACGATCAAGGCGTTTTGAAAACAACACACACAAAAAAGAAAAATATCCTAAAAAAAAATCCTAATAATAGGCTGTAGGGCCGCGTTTAGGTTTATTTTCGTTTTGTGGCATTATTTAGGCTATTTTCAATTGCGTCAAGTGTACAAATAAAAACATATTAAGAAAACACAATCTACTGAGTCAGCATATAGCCGTTAAAAGGCTGCTCACGTCTTTTGCGCGCTCAAGATCGATTTCAAATAGGTGCGCGACTTGCGCGCTCATAATGGAGCAACGCGGTCGCCTCCCTCCACAGTTTTGTCGTCTTTGTTTTAAAATGCAGCCAGACAAAAGATTTAGATTTCCTGGACATTTTGTCGACTAAAGCCAAAACAAGTAGCGTTATAACTGAATGAATACAGCATCCCTTACCGAGCGTGAGCAGCAGCGCAGCCGGCCACAGGCGCGTTCCCGAGTGCATTATGTGTGTGCGCTAAACTGTGGCGCTGTTACAAAAATAGCCTAAATTAAAGCATTTTAAAGTTGGGAACAAAACATAGCAGGGTATATACAGTATTCCTTAAGTTAAATTTACTACTTTTTAATACCTTTTTTACTACCTTCAAAAAAATTTTTTAAAACCATCACGACACTGAATTAAGTGTTAATCAGCAGCAACCTTTCTATTATGTACACAGATTTTGACATTTATAACATAAAAATGGCAAAAGCTCTGCTGCGTGACAGGATTTAATAGGGGAAACTGCGAAAATGCGACTAAAACGAATAATTTTATCAATTTAAACTAAATGTTGGATTCAATATAGTGTTCCTTACAACTTACTAAAGATCCAGTGATCCGTGGATATTGACATGCAATATCGTATTTCCTGACATTTATGTTTGCCTGATTTCGACACCGGGAAATAAAAGCAATATAGACCTAAACATAAAGCAAATTTGACTGTGAACGCTTTATATAAATACAATATAGGTAGGTCTAAATCCGGGTGATCACTTGTTCACAGATGATGTCGATCGAGCATTGAATATAGCGTCAGCATCAAACATCGACAGAGACGAAAGATCTTTGATTGTGCCCAGATAAGCTAAAGCCCATATTTAAATGGACTAACGCAAACACAGAATAGGACACCTGATAGTCTGAAAAAAATAATACCTCATTTTAAAAAAATAATACCTCTCAGACTACATTTAACACTTTTAATGGCCTTAAATTTGACAATTTTGATTTATCACTTTTTAATACTTTTTAAAACCCCGCGGACACTCTGCATAGGCTAATTATATTTAGAATACAATAATAAATAACTGCTTATAAAGGAATAAATATCAAGGAGTAAATCATTGAAAAATTCTTTCTATTGGTAAGAAAAAATGCAACTGGTCGACGAATAAGAATGTCAGTCGACCAAGATGGCATCGACCAGTCGACTAAACGACTAAAGTTGACAGCCCTACTCAAAACTGGTCTTCAGAAAGTCTATGGGTGATGTCAGACACTTTCACTTTGTCCATATTTTTTACAGTCTATGATATTCACATAGAAAAAGTTATTTTAAATTGTAACAATATTTGACAATATTACTGTTTTTTACTGCATTTTAGATTAAATGGTGAGAAGTATTTCAAAAACATTAAAAAGATCTCACTGAACCCAAACATCTGAACAGTAGCGTATAACACAAATATTGGGCATAAAACTACTTTAAAAACTCAATGCTGATAGTTTAGTATCAAGTTACTTCCTTTTATAAAAGCCTTCACTTGCCAATAATGTTTTGTTTTATTTGTATGTGTACACTATGATTTGAAGCAGAACTGCCGTTTTCATAACAGGTTCTTTCACAGCATGTGAAATGACAGTCTGACTGGAAGAAAGTCAGTGTGAGTTTTCTACTGATTTTAGCACAGCAGGATTATTACAACACAACTTCAACTAAAGTCCACAGTTCATTGCCTGATCATTTAAAGACCAAAATAATCACAGCAACACATTTTCTGAAGAAAGTGTGAACGGTTCTTGCACAAAACACTCCGACACAATACTAGAAAAAAATAATTTTCTGTGAAAACTTAAAAAAAATTGATTAAATGCACTTTAAAGGATGTGTATTTTACTGCTTGTTCAATCTAGAAACATCCAACACCTTGAAAAAGCTAATCTGTTAAAAGTAAAAAAGACAACAGAAGAGAGACTTGTGTGCCACTGCAAATGGACTGATTAAAAGTTGGTTTAAACTCCCTCCGTGCAACATTGCCAGAAATCACACGCGGCAGAATGCCCGACAACTTCCACAAACGCACAAGAATGTCACTCATTATCATTTAAAAGAAAACAATTAATGCGTACGAGCTCCGTCTATTGTTCCCCGTGTCAATCATTAAGGTGTGAATTAATGCCGCAGATATTTTAATGAATGCGCTTCTCTCCTGACAGCCTGACAGTCATGTGTGTTCTCTGTGAAGAAGGTGAAGATAAAGTTTCTGTCCGTCTCGGATAAGGACGCATTCCCATGAGTTTTGGTGAAAAGCGGAGTCTACTAACTATGTTCTTCAGTTTCGACTAATTTTGTCCTGAATTATAATGCAGGATTGATTTGGCTCTCATTCCAAATCGCACAACTGTTGGATTTAATTGGCAGTTTAAAAAGTAAAATGCATACATACATACCTGCCTTTTGATGCAAGTTCAGTCTCTCCATGAAAACAAGTAGGAGTTGTAGGAAGGAGAATACCAATTTGTTTTGTATTTAAGACTCTGAGAAAGATAAATGTGCAAATATTTTACCTTTAGCTTGACACAGGAGAAGTACACACACTGTTCATCTTTGCACCTCATCTAGCCCTAAAGGGTTCATACAGTATTATCCATATTAACATGAAACATATATATATTACTGGGGCCAAAAATCCCAAAATACGAAATTATTTACGCCTACAGGGTGCATATCATCTTCAGGGTATATCATCCTTCAAAAATGATATGCACCCTGCAGGGGTAAATAAGGTGTACTTTGAGATTTTTTTGCCCCAGTATGTTTTTCTGTCAATACACTAACTCCAAAACCTCTGCCTGCATAAACAGCATTGCCATATAGGAAGCCTACGAGGAAAGCAAAACATTTCGCTAGATGTGGAAAACCAAAACCTGCACGGCTATATGTTCAGAATAAATTATACGGTTATACTTTATTTCGATCGTCCACTTTATACATTACTTTTCAACTAACTCTCATTAGAGGATTAGTAGGCTGTACGCTCTCAGAAAAAAAAAGTACAAAAGCCGTCACTGTGGCGGTACCTTTTTTAAAATGTACACTTGTGTAGCTAAAGGGTGCATATTGGTACTTTAATGTACATATTAGCACCTAAAATGTACATAATAGCACCTAAAATTTACATATTAGCAACTAAAATGTATATAGTAGCACCTAAAATGTGCATAATAGCACATATTAGCAATTAAATAATATCCATATTAGCACCAAAAATGCACATATTGCCACATAAAATGCACATAAAAGCACCTAAAATTTACATATTAGCACCTAAAACGTACCTATTAGTACCTAAAATGTACATAATAGCACCTAAATGCACATAATAGCACCTTAATGTCCATATTAGCACTAAAAATGTACATATTAACACATAAAATGCACATATTAGCACCTAAAATGCACATATTAGCAATTAAATATCCATATTAGCACCAAAAATGTACATATTGGCACCTAAAATGCACATATTGCTACCTAAAATCAGTGGCGGTTCTACTTTGAATTACACCCAGGGCGAGACCCCCTTCGAGCGTCCCCCCCTTTGTCATCTTGCCCAGATGACAACCTATCACGGTACCACGCTTGAGTTCACTGAACTCCTGAGAGCGACCCATACTTTTACAAAGACAACAGATAATTTAATAAACTGTGGTTTTAATCATTCCTACTTTGACATATTGATTTGTTTAATCATATAGCAAGCAAATCACAAATTATGTCATTTAACCTACGCTATCTAGGGCTGGGCGGTAAAACGATAACGATAATTATCGCAATATAATTTTTCTCGATAAAACGATATCAAGAGGTCGATAAATGTTCGATAATGTTTATGCGCCAAAAGCGGAACGGAACTCATTTGAACCGCGCGCCACACGGAGCATTTATTCGCTCGGCTCAAAGTCCAAACGGCAGTGAGCACAGCGCAAGCTAGCCATGGAGCTAGCTAGAGCAGACGCGATTGCTTTGATCGTCTCGCTCAAGACATCCAGCGAGAAGCGCTTGAGTTCAGCGAAGAACACAGGTGTCAAGTTTAAACCAGTTAGGGCAGATGAAACACCGCTGACAAAAAGGAGAAACACTGCGTGCAATGATCCAGTCAGAATCTGAATTGATACTGAATCCATTTAGCCGTGGATTTACTTTAAGGTCATCCAAGTAATGTTAACTGCACCTTGAAATGGTGGGATATACATATTTAATTCTATAATATTATTAATGTAGACAATTCATTAAATGTCTTATGGAATATAAGTACAGCATTCAATAATGTATTTAACTGTTTTCATACAAATACCACAGAAAACATAAAGTTACATTTTGCCATGATAGTGAGGTGCTAAGTTATAGGCTATAGGTTTTATCTGTGGTTATCATCATCTAAATGCATGAGACTGGATGACCAATGGTTAATTTTAATACAACTCAGTCAGAATATTACTTTTGCCAAAAAAAATGTGGTCATTACATTTAAAAAAAGCAGATGTTACTGTTTTTGTTAATGAACATAAATTTAACATTAGCTTAATATTAGCTTGAGTTTGGATGCAGATTTACTGTCAACTCACTGTCAAATGTGCATTTTCAGACAAAACATGTAATTTTAATATTGCAGCCTGCATTGCAAACTGTGCTTAAGAAATATTTTTCTATTCATATATTTATTTTAGGGAAAAATGTTTGAATGTCCTACCTCATATTTGTGAAATGTTCACCTGTTTGGCAAGTGTTTGTCATGATATGTTCTGACAATAAAGAGTAGTTTAAAACCACAATTTACACTCTGGTTAATACAACTTTCACTTAGGAGCAAAAATCTTTAAACTTGAAAGAAATAAAGATTTGACATATATTGTGATAATTATCGATATCGACTGATAAAAAAAAAATTATAATATTTTTTGGCCATATCGCCCAGCCCTAACGCTATCTCACGACCAATTCGTACAAGTGATTCAAAAGTGGCTAATTCATACGACCTCACTCGTACGAATTTGTCTAAACCCACGTGACGGTTATGTTTAGGGGCGGGGTCAGGGGTAGGTTATTCGTACGAATTTATACGAATTGGCTAATTTATAAAATATGTATGATTTAGCAAAATTGTACTAATTCGTACGAGTGAGGTCGTACAAATTAGCCACCTCGTAAAATTCGTACGAATTCCAGTGAGATTGGGTTGCATTGAACACAAAATTTTAATAAAAATGTAACTTTGACAATGCTACTTGTGTAGTTGTGATAAGACATTGTAGTATTCAGTACACATCAAAATTTATGCCAAAAAACTATTTTAACTTGGACAACACTTGTGTGCAATGGTGATGAAGTAGTAGGCCTAAATATCGCAGAGTATTCAGTAAACAAACAGTATTGCAATCCAAACAGCCATTATTTTGTCACAGTGTTATGCAGCCAAGTAGATCTTAAATCGGCTCACGGCCCAAAAATATTCGCGGACGCCCCTAAAAACCATCCAAGGACATCCGAGCACAGCGTGATGGAGAGAGAGATAAAATCTCCATTCCTCTCCGGGGATAATAACCTCTATCGTGCACATCGGCTGAAGTAAAAGCTCAGACATCAGCAAACCTCATTACCGCGGGACGCGGCTTTATGGATTCATATCGTTTCGCTAAGTTTGTTTCTCTGTTAGATTATCTGCGGCCATTTCCAGTCACCGCCTGAGACTGTTTGTCCATTTCGGTGACCATCCTGACCTCTTGTCTTGTCATACTAATGCGTACAAATGCAAACACTGACCGCAGAAGCAAACCTTGCTCAATGTGAATGGTTTTCTAAGGATTACAATCTAATCTCTCAAATGGCCACACATTTATTTAAGCTGATTTAATTATGAGGATAGAAAAGAACCTCTTTTTTTGCCTTGTGAAAAGATGACATTGCAAAAATCTTTTTTTTGCTCATAGACGTCCTCATTGAGAAACAGCAGCCCGAATGAACTGAAAGATGGACGTTTCTATTCAGTCTGCACAATAGACGAACAACCCGCTAACTGTCACAGACAAAACACTTTCCTTCGCCATAAATATTCCCGCAGAACGCGAGGACCCGGAGGACTGGAGAACACAGGCAAACAAAAGACACTGATTTGTGAGACTTCCCTAAAAGTGAGCCGGCAAACAAAACCGCCGCCTTTTCGAGCACTCTAGCGCCGCTATCGCAATCTGTTCATGTAAATAGCAAAACAAAGGCAGAAAATTCAGCAGGGGTTTGTGATTGTTTTGAGGGGCTTTTATTTGTTCTTTCGCTAGTGTCGTAGGGTGGAGATTGTGCTGCAGCTGAAGGCCGCTATAGTTCACTGCTGGTCTCATTCAAACTAAACTAAAGGAAAACAGCAGAAATAATGATCAGTTCTCTGCTGGGATCGGTGGACACCCTGTTGTTTACTGAGATGCAGGGCGGTCTGTGAGTGAGAGGTTTGCACTAGTTATGTGGGGGAGAAAAAAAAAAATCAGGAGTCCTCTGACATGGATGCCAAAACACTTGTTCACCTTCAAAATGCCTTTACTTTTAAAAACAAAGGTACAAAAAGTTCTTGACATAGAAGAACCGTTTTTTTGCTTGCCCAAACAATCTTTCAAACAACTATTCTTCAAAAGAAAATGTCCGCCACAGAGAACAGAGAAAAAAAGACAAGTTTACATCTTGCAATTCTGACTTTCTTTCTCAGAATTGTGAGATATAAAGTTAGAATATCATGATATAACGTAGCAATTGCATGTTATAAACTATAGAAATTAGTAATAGCAATTCTGACTTGTTTTCCTTATGTTTATATGTAGCAATTCTGACATCTTCTCACAGAATTGTGAGATAAACTTGCAATTGCAAGTTAAAAGCTCCAGTTCTAAGGAAAAAAAGACTACCTTTTTTCTTCAGAATTGTGAGTATCACACACAATTTTGACTTTATATGCACGTTGTGAGATATAAAGTCAGAATTGTAAGATAGTCACAATTGCCGTTTTGATTTTTCATTCTGTGGCAGACACAAGCTTCCATGAAACAAGTAACAGGGTTTCTGCAGGTTTCACAAAGTCAAATTTAAGACTTTTTAAGACCTTTTTAAGACCATTATGAATGAAATTTAAGACCTATATGACGATTATAGGAAACATACAAAGGAGACGCGTAATGAGTCTCAAAAAGCAAAATCCAAATCCGCAAAATCGGATCCTAAATTCAGATATTTTAAGCCATGTATCGCTAAACTTCCACGTCACCATAGCTGAATAAAATCCGTTTTATGTCTGTCTGTGGTATCTGAGATACCTGCCAATAACGCAAAACCTCAAAACTGATTGGCTGTTTGCATATTGGTCTATTTTGTAGTCGTAACACAGCGAAATAAGAACTACAACTACGTAGTATAAATTAAAAAAAAACATTCTAAAGCGCTGTGGGAGCATTTCAATGAGATTTACAAGGACATCGGAAAATTAAGACCCATTTAAAAAGATTTAAGACCTAGAACACAATACTTCAGCAAATTTAAGACTTTTTAAGGCCTTAAATTGCGATTTTGAAATTTTAGACTTTTTAAGACCCCGCGGAAACCCTGAGTAAAAACAAAAATCTATTTTGTTTTTTAAGTTCTAAAGAACCTTTTCCCCACTATTAAGAACCTTTTGTAGAATGGAAAGATTCTAGGGACGTTAAACAGGGTTTCTGCAGGTTTCAGTAAGTCAAATTTAAGACCTTTTGAAGACATTTTAGGACCATAAACATTGAAATTTAAGACCTCAAGTTCGTTATTTCAAATGTAGGTGCGCGGCATGCGTGCTCATAATGGAAGCGACGCGGTCGCGGTGCGGGCCGCATCGAGATAAACACATCTCAACTTTTCAGAATGCGAAAGCGCACCATAAGCGTACAGTAGGTGTGTAAATGTCATCTTGGCGAGCTACCTAATGCTAGCACCCAAGCGGCGTGTTTGAACCGATTTGAAACCCTAAACTAGAGGTCCGCTTTATAGGCTACGACTCAATACTTTTTTGCTACTTTGTAATAACTTTATGCGGCCATAGTTTTGGCAGATGAACGAGGGTAAAATCTTTTTAAGACCTGACTAAATCAAATTTAAGTCCTTAGATGAAAATCTAGCCGTTTTAAAGACTTTAATTTAAAATTCAGAAATTTAGACTTTTTAAGACCCCGCGGAAACCCTGGTTGAAGGTTCTTCATGGAAACATCGACGCCAATCTTATTTTTAAGAGTGTTCAAAAATAACAATTATGATGGATGGATGCACAGGACAATCTCTTTTATACACTTTTAGAAGCTTTAGCTCTGATGCCGCTAGCTCTAAAGACACACAACCGCTGTGCTACGATTAGTCAAACACAGACTCGATGCATTATTGAAGAGTTTAAAATCAACATGGCTGTTTTTGAGTAGCACTACCGCTGTGAAGGGCAGCGGGAGATTGCAGTGAGCCGTCAATAGCGGGATACCATCGATTCTAACAAATCAATGCCATTGAAACTGAAGCTGAGGACTGTTTCACTGTTAGCCCTGAGAATATTGCCAGTTTCATTAAAATCACTTTGTGGTGTGGAGCCTCAGAAATTCATAATTTTCATAATAAAACTGAGCAGTGACCTTTCCCACCCACACATGCTCATCCGAGCACCATTATGATATGCTTTTTATTAACTCTCTCCACACGTTTTTCTTTAATTATTTCTATCTTTTCTTGCACCTCTTGAAACCGTGATATCACACTTCAGAATTAGACAGTCCTCCGGCCATTAAGATGTACAAATTTACATTATTTTCTCATCACAATAAGTAAAAACACCTGTTTCCAAATGCACAATAATCTTCGGAGAGAAGCCAGTTTATCACCAGCGTTCCTTCCAAAAACTCGCCTTTCCAAAAAGGGAATTACAGTTACAGTTGAGAGGAATAAAATTAAGACACACACACAGAGAGAGAAAGAAACAGAGAACATGTGTTTTGCTGAAAGGCTCATATGGGTCACCAATTCTCAAAGCGAGAAGCTAAAGCATTACGGATCACATCATCCAATCCATGCGGGTCATCGGACAACGACAGGTGACAGACGTCTTGTGATACATCACATAAACGTATTCGCTCAGGTTTAATAGAGTTACGAGTTAGATATGATTCCCAAAACGCAAAAAGGATCAAAAGCTTTCATCAAAGTTATACATTAATTTTGAACAATATCCGTTCGTGTCTTAGGACAACTTTAATCCACTTCAAATGTTGACTACTGTATAAACAAACAGACTGATCTCATGAAGTAGCGTGTGTATGACATGCCAATTCGTTAGGGCTGGGTACCGAAGTTCGGTACTTTTTAGGTACCGACCGAATTGCCTCGGTACTACCGAGTATCGAAACATGTCTTGTTTTTCGATACCAAATTTCGGTACCTAAGTGGTTAATCTCGTCAACATCAATGAAACAATAAGCATGCAGTATGATAGGCTGTGGCGGAAAACACTAACGTTAGTTTAAGCGGCTGCTCAGAGAGCTCGTCGCACGTGAGTGTGTGTGCGTAAGTGCGTGTAAGCGTCCCAACCCAGATGGATAGAAAATATGTGGAAATGATCCAAAGTGTAGCCTACCTATGTGCCAGACTCGATGCCAGAAGCACGCGATGCAATATTTTTGACAAGATAATTGCCGCCAAGACCGACACGGTAAATCTGATAAGCGCACACTACAGAGTAACGTTAGTTTAGAGTTGAGAGTACAAAATTCATCCGTCTTTGACTGCAAGAACTGAAGCGCGTCACAGACGAACCGACACTCAGGCTCAGCATATGATACTTGCCTCAGTCAGAGATGAGAAATAGGACTATAGACGGTCAAAACTTTTAAACGAAACGATTAGAAATTAGTTTGATTACCTAATCCATATAGGCGCACGCATTCACTGCTGCAGGAATGACGTGTCAACATCGCCATAAACATATTTGCAGCCAGCAGACTTATTAAACACTTGTTCGTTAATAAACAATTAAAATATATCCTTGCTGTTGTTTCCTGACACATCCATAATCATTAGGCTACTTTTGCCAGTGCTTTGCGGCAAGCTTCATGTGTGCTGAACGCGAGGCATAAATCCCGCCCCCAGTAGCCTATATTTAATTTAATTCACATTTATTTGTATAGCATTTTTCACAATACATATCGTTTCTAACAGAAACGCATGATTTACAGAAAATGCATGTTTCTAAATTACTGTAATGCATTTCAATTAATTTTCATTCAGTTTCATTGTTAAACAATGCATTGAGATAAGGCAGAAACAATGAGCTCATTGAAGTAAAGAAAACATGTTAAATGATAGAAACATAGAAAACTTTAGCATTGGTGCTTTTTTACATACTCAAAATATGAGTCTGAAAAAGTCAACAAACTGAAAAATAAAATAAAAATTGAGGTAATATTATAGTTAAAACTGGTTACATAATATTGGTATCGAAATAGGTATCGTTCAGGAACCGGTATCGAAGTCAAGGTATCGGTATCGGTATCGAACATTTTGTTACGATACCCAGCCCTACAATTCGTATTTCAATTTTTGGCGTGCTATCAACACGCATAATCGCTTTTCAGCGTGTTTATGAACGCCGTTGACTTAACGTTATTACTGTATATATAAATATATGACTTACTACCTCAACCCTGTCCCTAAACCTACCCGTCACTGGGGTTAATGGCATTTATGAGTGTTCCCTTCCCATCTTAGGAAAGAAAAAGGTCGCTCCCCAGATGTACATGCACATTTTGCTTTGTTTTGCTCGGACATTTGACGGCGTGTACAGACACGCGGAATGACATGGACGTTAATGGCGTAGACATACACGCTCAAAATGCGTCGAGATAACACGCCACGTGACTCGAAATTGGTGTGTATGTTTACGCAAAAGTCATGTCATGTTGAAACAAAAATAGTCTACATGTGATTGATTTATACATGCCACTAATTTAACTAAGTTAACTGGCTTGTAAGTTCATTTGAACGCAATTGTAAAGTGTAATTGTAAAGGTTTAATTAAAGCGCAGTACAAAAGTATGTTTTCCATCATGAGTTGAGGGCACTTTAAAGTCTGGATTTCTTGCACTCTCTGTTTAACAAAACAGTGGGCTTGAAAGCAATTATTTCAGAGAGACCGAGAGGAACGTGTCTCAGTGGAGCCCTGAAACGCTGATGAAGCAAACCAGTGAGAGAGAACCAATACGAAACACGGCTCGCTCTATAACGAGTGGAGGATTAGCCAAAGTTTCTGCGCCTGCAAAAGATTGTTTAAATTAACGATCTTCAGCTTAAGACAGTTTAATGGCAGTCCATAACCAACACCACAGAACACTGACTTCAGAGCTGCTTCCTGTAGTTAAAAACATATAGGATCTCAATGAACACGGTGTCTGATTGCTAACAATATTCGTTCTTGTCTTAGGACAACTTTGATGAACTTTTCCACTTCAAATGTTGACTACTGTATTATGTAAAAAGCGCCAAGACGGTGCACTAGTAAATATCTGTGCATGCATTTAGGGCTAACATTACCCACAACCACTTGTGCTACATGAGTTTGGTCTCATGCAAATGATGGCATGCATACAACCAATCTGAAATAAAATAGCTTCTAGCTGGTTTCCCAACTTGATCAGCTATCAAGTGCCCAAAACACACTCTAAAAAACATTAAACTAGTCGAGCAACATTAAACTGTCTAGATAAGACGGCAAACCACTTTAGGCTAGTTTATTCTGCTGTTTTAAACACTAAGGGCTTCCCTAGTCCGAGGTATGCAAATAAAAATGCAGCCAGAATCCTTAATCTTTAGATGGACAGTCCCAGATTAACTTCAGTTTAGACTGGATTGGTTGCTCTCTCGACATTTTGTTCGTCGCTTTGGACAAAAGTTTTTTTTAATGACGAGTCCATTGACGTTAAACAAAAAGTCTTGCTTTGATTTAGACTTCGCAGGGATCCAGGGTTCAGAGCGAGTGCTCTTTGGGGAATCATGGACGCACAGCATGTATTGACTGTTCGCTCCAGGCAGCCTGAGATTTTAAAAATAGTTTCAAGAAAAAAACATTCGAGCTCGATCTGCTTTTAACATGCAACCCAGTAGTCTGGGGTTTAAATTAGGGATTGATTTAGCAGTTGACGTCTCAGTTCAGAAACATTTTCAGCACAAGTATGCAAATGCAGACATATAAATATCTGGCCAGTGCATTGCCAGTGGCCCTGTTGTACATACATTAACATGTTCTTGTGTTACTTGTGTCTGTGCTCAAGGGAGCAATAGAGTTTATTAAAAAGTCATTGAACCTTAACAACAGTGCAATAGAATGAAAGAACAAAATGATGGATAGAAGGAATGATAGACGGAAACAGAATGAAAAACAAAATGATAGACAGAATAAGAGAAAGATAGACAAAACAATAGAACAGAACAAAATAATAACAGAATGAGAGAATGCTAGGCAGTACGACAAAATGAAATAATGATAGACAGAACGAGAGAAAAATAGAACGACCTAATAAAATGATAAATCGAATCAGAGAATATAGACAACCACACAAGCAAATGATAGATATAATGAGAGAATGATAGACAATGACAGAACAAAATGATAGATAGAATGAGACAGAATAGAATGACAATGAAATAATGATATAGAATGAAAGAATGATAGACAGAGCAATAGAATGACGGAACGAAATGATAAGACCGTCGAATGATAGAAAGAACTGCAAAACGAAATAGTGATTAAGAGAATGATAAACATTGTATAATCAGAATGAAAACTAGAATGAAAGAATATAGACAGAGCAATAGAACAGAACAAAAAAATGATATAGTGAGAATGATGAAACAAAACAATGATAGAACAATAGAATGACATGAAAGAACGACTGAATGAAAGAACAGTAAATAGAACCAATAGAGACGACAACAGAGGGGACAATGGGAGGATGGATGCATAGATTGATGGATGAACGGAACGACAGAAGAAAAGAATGATAGAGCGAGAAACGATAGACAGAATGACAGAAAGACAATACACAGAACTAGAGACAGATGGACAATGGACAGATGGATGGACAGAACAACCGTACAGAATATTAAATGGGGGGTAGACAGAATGATGGCTAGAGAAAACGAAGGAGAAAACAATGGATGAACTTGTAGGTAGGTAGGTAGGTAGGCATATAGATAGATAGATGGATGGATGGATGGATGGATGGATAGATGATAGGCAGTTAGATAGATGATAGGCGGTTAGATAGATAGATAGATAGATAGATAGATAGATAGATAGATAGATAGATAGATAGATAGATAGATAGATAGATAGATAGATAGATAGATAGATAGATAGGTGGTTAGATAGATAGATAGATAGATAGATAGATAGATAGATAGATAGATAGATAGATAGATAGATAGATAGATAGATAGATAGATAGATAGATAGATAGATAGATAGAAGGTGGTTAGATAGATGATAGATAGATGATAGATAGATAGATAGATAGATAGATAGATAGATAGATAGATAGATAGATAGATAGATAGATAGATAGATAGATAGATGATAGGTGGTTAGATAGATAGATAGATGATAGATAGATAGATAGATAGATAGATAGATAGATAGATAGATAGATAGATAGATAGATAGATAGATAGATAGATAGGTGGTTAGATAGATGATAGGTGGTTAGATAGATAGATAGATAGATAGATAGATAGATAGATAGATAGATAGATAGATAGATAGATAGATAGATAGATAGATAGATAGATAGATAGATAGATAGATAGATGATAGGTGGTTAGATAGATAGATAGATAGATAGATAGATAGATAGATAGATAGATAGATAGATAGATAGATAGATAGATAGATAGGTGGTTAGATAGATGATAGGTGGTTAGATAGATAGATAGATAGATAGATAGATAGATAGATAGATAGATAGATAGATAGATAGATAGATAGATAGATAGATAGATAGATAGATAGATAGATAGATAGGTGGTTAGATAGATGATAGGTGGTTAGATAGATAGATAGATAGATAGATAGATAGATAGATAGATAGATAGATAGATAGATAGATAGATAGATAGATAGATAGATAGATGCTACACATGAGATGGTAGATAAATGCTTTTGCGTTCAAGTGTTTTGAGTCAGAAGCTCTTAGTCTCGATGCAGTGTCTTCAGTACCGAAACATCAACCACATCCTAAACTCTCTCTCTCTCTACCTCTCTCTGCTATCGCTATCTCTCTCTGCCTACTCTCTCGCTCTGTCAGGTCATTCCTACACTGAGACGTCGAGCAGATCCGAGCGCTGTGATCCACAGCAGAACGAGGCTGATTTGACATGCAGCTCCAGCAGGGCGTCTGGTCTCGCCTCGCTCCCCAGAGATGAGGTTTGCTTCTCGACAGGCTGCTAATACAAACCTGCCTGCTGCGGGAACAAGGGAGCGACCCGCACAAGCATCCCGAATACTAATGTCCCCCGCCATGCTGCCCGTAACGCAGCGCACGCACCAGTTGGACACAAGTGAGCCGCACAAGTCCTGGAAAGTGAAGCCAAAGCGCCTCGATCGCCCTCTGTACTGGTCCCAGTAATAAACCCCACCTCCCCATGAAGTCTAATGGACGCGATGGAAACAATCAACTTACACTTCAAATAAATGCTTTCCAAAGATGTTTTTTAACATTTTAGGTAGTTTTTAAAAGGCTGATTTAAGTTTAAGTGTTTATTTTTTTAAATAAGTTTGATCTTAGCTCTTTATTTGATGCTATAAAAACGTAAATGTGTTGTCATGATTGACAGCTTTTCTAGTCCCTGAGGCACCAACATACTTTTTTTTTCGATTTTCGGGATTAGATTGGAGGTTCAGCTTCAATTTCTACATGTCCATCTCTGTTTATTTCAACAGCACTCTGTACTAACTTTTTCTGCGAAAGTGTGCGCAAGACCTTGATTATGCGGCTCTCATTTTTCACAAAGGTTTTTCAAAAATGCTCTAGACTGATCTCATGAAGTAGCGTGTGTATGACACACCAATTCGTATTTCAATTTTTGGCGTGCTATCAACACACATAATCGCTTTTCAGCGTGTTTATGAACGCCGTTGACTTAACGTTATTACTGTATATATAAATATATGACTTACCTCAACCCCGTCCCTAAACCTACCCGTCACTGGGGTTAATGGCATTTATGACTGTTCCCTTACCATCCTAGGAAGAAAAAAAGATCGCTCCCCAGATGTAGATCTACATTTTGCTTCGTTTCACGCGGACATTTGATGGCGTGTACAGACACGCGGAATGAAGCGCACATTAATGGCGTAAACATACACGCATACATGCGGATAGCTCAAAATGTCAAAGTTATTGTCTCTTTAAAAAACAAGAGTCGACTCTGAGTCGCTGATATGAATCGTTCGAAAAACGATGCTTTTCCTTTGTCTGGTTGACGTCAACTTGACAAGTTATTTGAATAAGAAACGCCCACTTATTGCGCTCGGAGACGCCGAAACCGGAGCTCCAGGGGTGGCGGGCAAATCTGAAACTGGCCCAGGACAGGCCACCCTGCCTGGGCTGGCCAGGGAGGTCTGAGAGCATGGAGGTTTGGACCCACCGCACCTTTTTGGACTGTCGTTTTTCGAGATCTGGGCTTCGGAAAACAATCATGTCGACGAGACGCTGTGTTTTGAAGTGCGACGCAAAAGCGAACTTTTTTCACCTGCCAAGTGAGGAGTATTTGAAGACTAAGAGGCTGCCGTTCATATATACAAGTACTGCTATACCACACAAGTATAGCCCAAACCTTGTTCTGAAGATGATTGCTTCACAAACCTAAACGCTATAAAGTATGGATTCGCGAGCCGGCTCTATCCTAACGAGCTGAGGATCTGAATCAGGTGTGTTAAATAAGGGAGACATACACAATATGCAGAGCAGTGGGTCTCGAGGACTGGAGTTGAGAACCCATTTAAGGTAATAAGAGTTCCGTTTTTCTGCACAGAGAACACCAATCACAACTCACTAGGTCATCTGACCAATAACCGCAGATTAGCGTCACGCAAAGGCGGGTTTTGGAAAAAGGACTCGCTAAAACGATTCATATGGGAGTCGGTGGGCAATTCAGGTAAAAATAAATGCATATTATTAGACAACAAAAGTGTTTTTTGTCATTGCATGCTTGTAAAACTGTTGTTGGGGACTCCCAGAACAATATTAGTAACATTTTAAATGCCATATTAGGTACCCTTTAAAAGCCTTATATGAATGTAGATGACTTACCTTGAATCAGGTCCCAAATCTGCGCAAGATGTCAGCGCCATATCAGGACTCTGGCAGCTTCACTTTTCATCAATGGAAGAGAGTGAAGGGGCGTCGTCCATCTTTTATTACAGACTATGGTCTGACACCTTTAAACCTCCGTGAAGGCCTTATTCACGTAGTTGCTAAGCTATCAAAGACTTGCCTGGATTTGTTTCGCTCGCTCTTCTGTGATGATCCTGTCTTTTCTCAGGAACGAGAAATGAGATTCCAGTGAGCAGAAGTGTGGCGTGTCTCCAGTTTGACGCTGATCTGTATCTGACGGACAGGTCAGGTAGTTTTAGGAGTCTACCAGCAATTACCGGCCTGTCCAGGTGAGCTGAAGTGCTGTGGAATTAGACGATGATCTCCGGTGTAATCACACACACACACACACACATGAACGCACCCACATCAATGCCCACTCAACTTCCCACTGAGAAAAAGACAGAGAGACAGAACAGAGGTGAGCAGACAATGTCTGACAAGTTTTTAAGAACTCTATAATCACCAGAAATATGAAACACACTTCACACCACGGAGTCTATTGGGTCGATCACCGACTCTTTTACCTGCTTGGGTGTTTGTACAACTCTGAAAACAAATGAAACCACATATTAATTAAATTGCTTTCAATTGTCATTTCTCTTAAAACATAATTAAATGGAGTTTAAATTCTATCGTTAATTACTCACCCTCGTGTTGCTCCAAATTGGTATATTGGACTTTCTTTTCCACATCTGTCATGATGTTATATTTCAAGTCTTCTGAAGCCATCCAGTGGTGTTGAAACTTAAAATTATTATTGACTCTCAAATTCATGCAAAATATGGCGCTCTCTAATCGAATTTGCGAAGAGCTCGAAGATCTCGCGCTTGGATGGATGGAACAGAAGAATGATCGAGAGAACAAGTGATAGACAGAGCTCATAGAGAGAACGATGGATAGATAGGTGGGTGGAATAGACAGAACAACTGAACGATAGACAGAACGATAGCTAGAACGAAGCAAAGATGCAACATTTTTGATTTGAAAGCTGCAAACTGAGGAATAACAACTTGAATGATGGACAGAACAATAAAACGACAAAATAATGAGATAGAATGACAACAATATAATGGCAAAATGAAAGAACGACAGACTGAGCACAATAAACACAACAGATAGAGAACAATAGACAGAACAAACGCAAGGACTGAAAAGAAGAATGGCAGAGAATTATAGATAGTAGGGGTGGGCGATATAGAAAAAATATCATATCACGATTTTTTTTAGGAAAATCACGATCCCGATTTTTATCACGATTCTTTGTCAAGTTGGTTTTAATATTTTGCATGTGGCTGTTCATTACAGCCAAACTAATGTACTTATGTTAAAAACAAAGCCTTAGGTAACAAAATAAAAAAGAAAGGCATACATTTAGGCCAGTGGCGAAGATAAAAATCTTTGTCATTATTTTCTTTGTTATTAAAAAAAAAGACAAGATAAACATTACACAAATTAATACTCAAATTAAATAAATAGTGCTTTATTTTTCAGATGCACTAGGTGTATTTAGCAGTAGCATTGAAGAAAGTAATTAAATTAAACAAATATGAAATTAAAACACTACAGAGACTTCACTGAATAAATTGATTCTTATTAAAGCTACTATTAAAGTTCTCAGTCAGTGAGTGATTTTCTCATTGTGTTTTTTTTTCTTTTACTAAAGAGATAGTTCCCTCAAAAATGAAAATGGTCTTAATTTACTCTCAAGATGTTTTAAACCCGAATAAGTTTCTTTCTTCTGTTGAAAATAAAAGTTCTTTTGAATAATGTGGGTAACCGAACAGTTGCTGGTCCCCCTATAGTTTTTTATTGGTTCTCTCCTGGAAGTTAATGGGGACCAGCAACTGTTTGGTTACCCACATTAAAAAAATCGTTCTTTTGTGTTCAGCACAAGAAAGAAATTAATACAGGTTTGTAACAACATTAGAGTGAGTAAATAATGAGTGTTTTTTTTTTTTTTTTTTTTTTTTGGTGAACTATCCCTTTAAGGACGTGCGGCAATGCTATTTATTCCTGTCGCTTTTAGACCAGCACGCGACGCGTTTAATATAGACGCATGTTACACCAGATATTCTCTCAAATGTTTGCTTTCACTTTAGATAGCCTGTTTATGTAAACATTGTGTGTATTTAACAGTATTAGCATAATAATACTCGAAAGATAGCCAAGTCCAGTATTCTGGCGCTGTTTGACAGGCTTAGTGCCTGTGAGCGTCGGAGGTATGCGGTCAGGAAAGCGCACGTTAGAACGGCACATCAGCGCGTGAATTAAATGTTTAACCGGCAAGGCTTATGCAAATAATGAACTTTTGTGAATTGCAGTGTCCCATGCCTATTCATTAACGTGTGATGTGTAGGTTACGTCGCGTTGTACAGTTGAGACGGGGCGCCAGAACTGAACTGATAGAATGCACTGTTACACGATACGACGATATTTCTTCAAAAGCAGATCGTGGAGACATTTTAATCGTCCACGATTAAAAATCGTCATATCGCACACCCCTAATAGATAGACAACACGACAGATAGAGAGAGAACAATGGAAAGATAGATAGACAGAACAATAACAACCGAAGGGAAGAATGATGGGGAGAACGATAGACAGCGACAGAGAAAGATGAATCAAACTTCTCTAACTTCGCAGACTGATCTCATGAAGTAGCGTGTGTATGACACGCCAATTTGTATTTGCATTTTTGGCGTGCTATCAAGACGCATAATCGCTTTTCAGCGTGTTTATGAACGCTGTTGACTTAACGTTATATGCAGGGATGTAGTGGAGGCTAAACGCACGTAAACGCCGTTTACTCACCTCCCAAATTCGGAAATAGGGTTTACCCACCTCCAAAGAGAGTTTATCCACCTCTAATTATAGTTCTAACATGTAGTTCCTAAGACATTTTAAATTAAGCTTGTGTCGTTTTAGTTTCATAATGTACATTATTAGTTTCATAGGTTGTTAACCCAAGACTAACTCTTTCATATTGTGCTGCATTACTGTCAGAGTTGTTGACTATTGCTGACGGACGGTAGCAGCCTCTCGAGCAGAAATCTACACAAATGATCGCAGAACACACTCAGTTAACAACATAGGCTACTGCCTATAAAAATCTAAATAGAGTTTTTATAATTCTAACATATGTTAAACAATCTCAATTATTTTTCCTGAACACCATCACGATTGAAAATGTGACATGGTTTTCCTACAACAGTTCAATAAACAGTAAAAAACTAAATCACTTACATTTTAGATGCAACATTGGCTGTTTTTGTTCTGTTTCAGAAGCGACAAATAGTTCCAAACAAAAATCAAAGCAGAACGACGGCGCATGTCACAGGAACACTCCACGTGTTTTCATTACTGAATGTAGAGCTGTGTTTCGATTCAAATCTCAAGAATCGATTCGATTCCGATTCTCAAGATCTTGAATCGATTATCATTATTCGATTCGATCCGGTCCGATCTTTGAGATTTAGATATTTGTTTTTGAAAAAAAGCATTTTTTCCAGCTGTTACCTGAATTACAGGACTGTAGTTATGCAACATATTGATACTAATAGTATCAATATGTTGCATAACTACAGTACTGTAATAATTTATTATAGACATTCAACTGCAAATTAGTAGCCTATATTTGTTGTAAAGAACAATCCCCGCGAAACCGTGATATTAACGTTTTTTATAAGGCTATACCCTTCTTGTTTTGAACTTCATGCATGTGTATTGAATGTTAGATTAGTTCATAATAACGATAACGAGACTGTTTATCGTGGTGATGTGTAGCCTACTACAGAGGCTTCACGCAGACAGTGAATGAAAGAGACCGGCAGAGCGCGTGCGATTACCAGCGTCTGTCTTCTTTGAAGTCGTATGTATTAACGAAAAGCTTGCCGTGCCAAATAACGCGAAATAGTTGTCGAGTCATCCTTTTAACGTTCACGTTACGGGTATTTACCATCAGCAGCAGCGCTGATCAGCATCCCACAGCACAAGGAAACCGCAAGGAAATAAAATTAGAGACTCACGCATTGAATCAATGCCATTTGCCCATGCGACGCATTGCTGCTCAGCTGAGCCTTAAGTGGAACTCAAAGGTAAAAATAATTAACACCTTGAAGTTGTTTCATTACATATATTTTAATAATGAATCTGCTTTTTTGAATGTGTTCGTTGAATGAACGGTTTAATGAATCAAAGTCCATTGTCGTAACAATGTGCGCGCTGAGTGAAAGCTTTCAATGCGCACATAGGGATCACTCGCGGCAAGTTAAAGTTCACGGGGAAAATGGCCTATTAATAAATCGATTCTTTGAGCTACGGATCGATCTTTAGAAATTAATATGGAAATCGATTCAGAATCGTGAATCGATTTTTTCAACACAGCACTAACTGAATGATTCAGCATTTTGAACGAATCGATTGAGTCAAAGATTCAATGACTCATTCATAAACGTCTGTCTCATTCTTGAATGATCAGCCGTTTGAACGAATCGTTTGAATGAATGAATCAATGACTCACTCATTAAGACAGTTGCCCGCCGCCACCTACTGGCCGTTTAGTGTTAAATGTTTAAAAGGAAACATTCTTTCCAAGTTTTTTATGTAAATTTAAATAAATTTCATAACATTATTTTATACAATTGTAATTTTTCAGTGTAAATGATTGAATTTGATCAGCCCCTAGGGGTAACAGCCCATAGTGTCTTATTATTCGAAATAATTGAATTTATTGATCAAATTTAAGAATTTAAAATGAAAGATGAAGCATATATTTAATAATATTGGGTGAGGGGATGCCCTTTTAAAGGTGCAGACATTAAAATAATGTGATTTAAATATCAAAGCTGATTGAACACTGATGAGAATATTGTTTCAGAATAAATGAACACAGACAAAATAAAAAATCCAGACAAGCAACTTTTTTACTCAGACAAATAAATGGCAGATTTACTTGTCCGAAGGACAAGCGTATTAAAAGGCTTAATGTTGAGGCCTCCCTATAGCAATGTTATCAGGATACACATACACTGTTAGGCAGTGGCCCACCTTACCTGTTGACCAAATTTATAGTTTACCCACCTCTTTTTTTACCACTACACCTCTGGTTATATGAATATATGACTTACCTCAACCCCGCCCCTAAACTTAACCGTCACTGGGGTTAATGGCATTTATGACTGTTCCCTTACCATCCTAGAGAAAAAAAGATATGACTTACCTCAACCCTATCCCTAAACTTAACAGTCACTGGGGTTAATGGCATTTATGACTGGACATTTGACGCACGTGTTCTGACACGCGGAATGACGCGGACGTTAATGGCGTAGACATACACACATACACGCGGATAGCTCAAAATGCGTAGAAATAATACGCCACTTGACTCGAAAGTGGCGTTTATGTTTACGCAAAACACGTCATGATGTCATGTTGAACTTCTTAACTGTTGCTTTTTGACACAAGAGAATAGAGAAAATGTGTCATTTTGTTGTTATTATCTCAAACTGTGCTTCGATGTGCGAAAATGGTCAAATGTCCAATTAAAAATGTAAAGATCTCAATATGAACTCAAACCTTTCTCAGATTCTTCCAATACTACGCTATTTTTTACTTCTCCTATAAATGCATAGGAGCAACATCTAAAGTTCATTCATTATCGTTCAAGTTTACACTACGAACACCATTAAAGTCACCTGAGATATGAAAGAGCAACTATTGAGCAATTACAAACGCCTATGGGAAGAGACATTAACATAATACATGAAAAAAGAGAATATCACAAATGAAATCTCAATGGTTTCTACTAGACAAATATGAGATTAAATGGAGTGCAAATGGAAATATTGAAGTCTCCTCCACCTTAGATGTTTCTCCTGCTACAAAAAAATTCTCCTCCCGAGTTTCAGAAGAGGTCAGATCTGCCTGTATACCAAAACCTGCCATCAAAAGTCCTAGATTTCAATATGAAATCTCTCAAAATCAGATTATGAGCTGCAATCTTTCCTACTAAAACAGATTTAAGAGAAACATCTGAGAAGATTCTGAGACATAATAATTGAGAACTCTATTACAGGGTTCTGTGAGCTATATTACTGTATAGATACTGTAAAATGAAATTCCAGGACTTTTAAGTACTTTTCAAGCACTACTTTTTTGGTTTAATGACTTTAATTTAAGATCTCACTTTTCAAACAAATTCTTTCAAAATCTAAAGGGATGCACCGAATATTCGGCCGCCGAAAATTTTCGGCCGAAAATGGCCCAAAAGTGCAAAAGAAAGACTTTTATCACCGAAACAATTCGGCCGAAATATTGTGATGACGCACACAGAAACCGCGAGCCGCACGTGCTTGTCTTGTCGTGCTTGTGGACGCATTTCAGTGTATCTGAAGCCGCGAGGAGACGGAAGCCTTGTTTATCCACCAATATCTGCTCTAAACAATGCGCGCCGCCATGACGACCATTCCGGTCTGTGGAGACTCACGCTACGGAGGCAGGCGAAAGTATAAACAAGGCAGCGCGAGTCTCCACAGACAGCGCGCGCACCGCTCCAAACGGTCGAGGCGTTTATACTTGACGCGCTCTCCGTTGTACTATTCCTTGAAACGACAGTGGACGACTCAAAACTGTCCTCTAACCATTAGGAATCGGTGAGAAGAAGAAAGATAAACACATGCTAATGTTTATTTCTTTTAGTATTCCGCCACCAATACAAAAATAATCATGTAAAACCCAGGAAACCCTGAGATTATTACTTGTGACATTACAAAAAAATATATGTATGGGAAATTGGGAACATGTACGTATGTATGTATAGAACTAAATTAATGCTCTCTTAAATATTTTCTACATTCACTAAACATGTTTCATTAAGTTTCATGTACATTTGTATTAAACATGGACCATTATTCATTAAAAAAGGCTTTTATGCTGTTGTATGCTAAATTTTTAAAATGTAACTAATTTAGACGTGCAAACTGGGTGCTGGTGTGATGAGAAGTTTGCACTCGGCTTTGTTTTTGAGAGAACATTTCATTTTAAAACCTTTCTGCAGGCCAGTAGATTATTATTTAGTGTACACATGAGTGGGGTCAAGTTAAACATTTTAGTTTGAATTTTATTTTATCCTGTGCATTGTGCAAAATAAATATTTGCATAGTTTGTAATTGATTTATTCTTTGAAAATGTTATATTAATTTATGCAATTGCAATGCCTTGATTTTACTAAAGTTTGTACACAGTCATAGCCATAAACGCAATGATACTAATAATTGGCATTATTTCGGTGTTTCGGCCTTGGTTTCCTCTTTTTCGGTTTTCAGTTTCGGCCAAGAATTTTCATTTCGGTGCATCCCTAGTATAGGTAAACAAAAATGAATCAAAATGGTACAAATAAAGTGCAGCAGATGCAATAACTGTGGTAACTTTCACGGAGAAGAGAAAAACGCTGGTAGTGTTCGGGTGCACCGCGATCCTTCAGGTTGACTGAGCTTTCAATGTTGTTACGGAAGGGGCTGATTAGTTGGTTCATCGGTTCGTTTGCGGCATTCTGAATCTGAAATGGTAAGATCTCGCTGTGGATGCGACGCGCCTATATTTAAATGAACTTGAGCGCGCAAACCTGGTGTATGAACGGGCTCTTGGCGAGCTACCTCGAGCTAATGCGAGCTGCGTGTTTAAACCGGTTTGAACCCCTGCACTAGAGCTCCGCTTTGTAGGCTACGACTCAATACTATTTTGCTACTTTGTAATAACTTTATGCAGCCAGAGTTTTGGCAAATGAATGAGGGTAAAATCTTTTTTAAGACCTGACTAAATCAAATTTAAGACCTCAGATGAAAACCTAGCCGTTTTTAAGACTTTTTAAGGCCTTAAATTTTAAGTTCAGAATTTCAGACTTTTTAAGACACCCTGTGTACAAATCAAAACGCAAGATCTCAAAGTGAACTCAAACATTTCTCATCATCAAGAGATCCGAGGAGCTCCACATCAATTTTATTTCTCTATACTCTTACTGGAAGACAACTAGCGACTCTTAGGTTCCCTTTCAATGCGGTCACTTCGACATTACGTCACACTGACGTATATAGGAACTCCTCCCTTCTCCATTTCAGTATGACGTAATGTCTCATTCCCGCCTCTCAGGGAACGGAGGTTACGATAGTAACCGGAAATAGTACGTTTAAACGACAACGATATGCTTAAAACGGAGAAGTTTTTCCTTTGAATTTTCCATGTGGGGACGACATCATTGTCAAAACGATCCCCATTCACACAGATCCAAGAAAACGAGTAAAAACCCAGTTCTGCTGCCAGGCCACTAGATGGCGATGAACACTATAGACTGAACACTTAATAGGCGCATGGCGTCATCCTCTTCAGAGATTCACGTTTTTGTGGATTGAACTGAGAACGTTTTCAAAAACTTGCACTTTAAACATTCGTTTTCAAAAGTTTGCGTTTTCAGGCACCCAAAACGCTGTGGTCGTAACGACAACGAATGGCCAAAACGCATACAAAGTTTTATGTTTTTAGTTAAAAATGGTGTGTGGTGTAAACAGACCCTAAAAGAAATAGCTGAGACAAAGTTGATACTTAAAACATAAGTTTCGAGAGTGATGATAGAGCAACATTTGAGCCGAGAAGAGTAGAGATGAGCTTCATGAAACTGAATTTAGCAAAGGATCCCTTCAGGGGCCAAACCCACATCCACAAATACCTACTGTAAAGAGAGATGCTGAGAAAACGCACCTGCTTGAGAGAGAAGAGCTGCACCACATCGGGAGATACACGCATATGCTTTTATATGAACAACACCCAAATCACTCGAGAGACTAGGATGATGGGGTTGTGCCCCCCTGAAAAAAAAGAAAGAAAAGAAATCACAACACATCCTGAAATGAGGGGGGAAAGACACATCATCAAATCTGGAGGAACAGCAACTGGACAAACTGAGCCTGATTGTCTGCGGCTGGACCAGGGGGAGCAAATACATGAATATTTTGAACTAGATGCATCAGTGTTATGTTGAAACCAGACCCTCATACCTCTTATGAGACCAGCAGGTTTAAAGGGACAGTGTGGAGCCTATTTTTCTGACAGGGAACCGGCTTTTCTTCAATTAAACTCGGGTTTTGACTAGTGGGATTGTCATGGTAAATAAAACATCTGTTACACTTACTACTTACCAAGAGTGATACATTCTCTATTGGACAACAGGGATATCTGTCCTGTTTATAACAGAGGTTAGTTTGCAAAGAACGATTGTTCTGGTCTCGGATACATCACGATTAATTTAAAAAAAAAAACCATCTCAGGTCCTACTATCACTGTGGGACTTATCTAATTAATAGATAGCCAATGACAGACTAATCATCATCATCGAGTCTGTACTTCATCAATAATTGGTTCTCCATTCAGAGGTAAGCAAGGAGTGGGAAACATTGAGTGTAATTTATAAGGAAATTGCGACCTCCAGTGGTGGAAGAAGGATATGCGTCCAGACAACAGCAGGAATGTTATGGATAATTAGCAAAAAATGTCAGGAGAGCTCAGTGAGGCGATTACAACATTGTGAAAGTATCTGAGAAAAAATAAGAAGTGAACAGTTGTTTTGAAGAATAAAAAAGAACCACAAACCTGGAAGGTGTATATTAAGGCCTGTCAGAGTTTAGGCCTAATAGGCTTAATAGATTAGGCTTAAAAGGCTTAATAGATTAAGCCTATTAAGGTTATGAGAATATTAATAGACTTAATAGATTAAGCCTATTATTATTATGAGAATATTAAAATACGGCATATTCTACAGGAAAATACTAAAACGAGAAGACGGCGGGAAAAGAGCTCAAGTACGTGAGAAACCAGGAAAAAACGCGAGGGTTGACAGCTAACGTCACTACACTTTTGAAACGCATAGTTAAAAGTACATGTGTGAATGATTGTTAGTTACTAAACTAGCATCTGGGTGGAGCGCATCTTAACGTTACCTTTGTCCGGATTACTGTGTTCCCATTGTGTTTGCCAACTCTTTTGTTGGAAATTTCATATGGATCCGAACCGTTAAAAGCGCCGGTTTAGTCCACATACCGGTCACTGACTTCATCCCTGCAAATTCCACAACCTTTTAGGGATTTTAACATCTTTTTTCTCTATCCCAACTCTGCTGCTTCTCCTCGGTCGACTTGCTATGTTTACATGCGCGAAGCTGCCAAAATGGCCGCCACGGCAGTAATGACGTCACGACGCCCAAGCCCTCCAAGAACAAACTTTGTCATGAGATTTTAACTGCAATATCAAAGTCAACACCACAACTCCAACGACAGAGTAAATAGCAGTTGAAACACATGGTTAAAAGTACATGTGTGAATGATTGTTTACTAAACTAGCAGCTAGGTGAAGCGCATCTTAACCCTTTGCCCGAATACTGTGTTCCAATTGTTTGCCGACTCTTTGTTGGAAATTTCATATGGATCCAAACCGTTAAAAGTGCCCGTTTGGTCCACATACCGGTCACTGACTTCCCTATTTAACACATCCCGGTAAATTCCACAACATTTTAGGGATTTTACCATCTTTTTTCTTTATCCCAGCTCTGCTGCTTTTCCTCGGTCGACTTGCTGGTATGTTTACATGCGCGAAGCTGCCAAAATGGCCGCCACGCCAATAATGATGTCACGACGTTAAATGACGGTTGGCAAACCAACTTCAAGGTGCATTGTCCGCCACCTACTGGATTGGAGTATGGAGCACTACTTGATAGAATACACTTGAATATATATTAAAAAAAATATGATAACTAAATTATATCTTTCTAACTAGTTCTGTATCGTTTAAAAATTTGAATACTTTTTCGTGTATTGTATAATCTGTTCTAACAAATCTGTACGCCCGTAATGACGTCACGACGCCCAAGCCTTATTTGGGCCTGTTCACTCCAAGAACAAACTTACTCTGATATCAAAGTCAACAGCACAAAGTTAACGACAGAGGAAATAGCTGGAATCACATTCATAGCAATTTTTAGCTTGAAAACGTTTAAAAACTTAGACCACCAAACAAATTCAAAATCAAAATTTGAAAAATTGAGCCGCGTTTATACTGTCTGAACGCGGCTTCGCGCTTATTAGAACGTCCGTTGGTGTGTGCACGCGCATTTACAACGGAAGTTCAAGAGGCAAGACTGGGATGAACATTTAGTTTTTAATGTGTATGAGTGTGATTAAATTAGCTAGATGCTCTCTTTTTACCATTAAAGACGGTGTGACAAAATAAATAAAATAATTAAATGTTAAACTGTATGCGCAAGATACCAGACTGAAACGTACAAAAAGTGATTTAACAAAAACGCGAGCTGCTTTTTTCTGCTTTTACCTCACCATTGCCTTGTAGATTAACATTTAAGCACATTACTGTAAACATCATAATTATATTCTGTGGTAATTGATGCCATAGTCTATATCTATGGCCCATAGATGACCTGCTGTATAGTGACACTTAAGAGGCTAATTCAAAACATTTCTTTCAGAATCCCCACATATCTAATAAAACAAAAACCACTTACAGCATTTTATGGATCTTGTATGTTTGTATTTGAAAGTCCACTCCTACATAAAGTCGTCCAAAAGACATCATCGAAATTAAACCTCAGAGAACCTAACGCATCAGTCTGTCATTTAAAAGTTATTTTGTCTTTCATTGAAAAAACAAAAAGCCTATGAAAAATCTTGTAGATAATTCCCACTGTAATAGAATTCACAGCAAACCAAACTTCATTTGAAGAGCTATGATGAATATTAGATCAAAACCACTCCGCTAGTGAACACCGGGGCCGTCGACAAGATCAGACACATTCGGGTTTTGTGTAATAAATTGATACCAGTATCAGACATTGTTTAATTTCTCATGTCTTTGAGCTATATCACTTCAGTTTATTTTTCAGAGGCGAAATCGGATTAGATGTCAAGATAGTGCTCGACATATGCATAAACGGCAAAGCAAACACGTCTTCCTGTTGGGAAGCACTTAATGACAGAGTAACCCTCAAACCAGAGACATATGACATTAAATCACAAGCTTTGTTAGTTGACTGCACAATCTACTTTAGTGACAGCTTCATCAGTTCCCATTGGGGAAAAAATGATGATGCAGCCCTAGTCTTGAGTTACGATTAAACAAAGCACAGTCCTGCAATTGTCCCAGTGGTTTCTATTATTATTTAACGCCAACTTAAATTACACACTTCTAGTCTTGTTATGAATATTTCAGCAATTAAAGTTATTCACAACAAACTAACTTTGAAATGACTTTTCAGCTGAAGTCACCACTTATTTTAACCACATGACACTTTTCACCATCAAAATTATTAATTTGGATGTCGAAATGTCATCCTGGCCTACATTTTCTTCTCATCATAAGTAGAAAAGGCAAAAACCATTTCATGTTGACTTTAAAACCCCAATATCCCAGTTGTGAAAAAGAAGATATTTGCTGATAGTCCTTTCATCCATCTTTTGTATCAGCATTTGTGCCTCGTCCTTCCTCTCTCAGCTCGATTTTAAACTTAAAACATCAGTTTTATCATGTTTAATACACGATTTTAAATCTTAATGGTCAGTAGCTGGAAGATGATACCCAATTATTTCAGCAAAATGCATCAGCAGTCACATGACCAGAAAAAAACAATGATTAATATTACATTAATATCGGCATTTATGCTAAACCAATGCATTTTAAAAGGTATATTTTATCGATATAAAGACATTTGTATTCTATATTCACCCTAAAAAATCTATTTCAAGCTATTAAAGTAATAATGCTCTAAAGAAAATGGTGTTTGCACAAGTAAAACACATCAAAAATATATAATAATGACAAATAATTATCCAGGTTTATGTTTATTCCCCTAAAATAATTAGAAAAGCCTAAGCGGATCAGCCATTTCATGTGCATAAAATAAAATTACACGGAGAAAATGAAATGTATAAGTGCCTTTTTCACACACACACACCACTGCACTCGCACTGTTTACTCGCAAAACAAATTTGATTCAAACTGCAATGAAATTCTCCATCACTCCATTACTATATGAAAACAACAAACGTAATGTCTATCTTCAGTGCTGAAAAGTTTCTGTTTCAGGTTGAAATTAAAATGTAAAACATTCCAAAACAAATCTAAGGTAGTGTACTTTCCCACCACTTGTTTCCCATGATCATGCCTGAAGGAGAATCGATAGCAGCGGGACAGATTTCACTTCTGATCGCAGTCAGGAACCGGCACACTGCATTTCAGAGTAACTCGGATTAATCTCCAGCTGCTTTAATCACACCCAGCTGGACTCCTAGCCAACATGGATTTTATGATATAAGTTTTAAGTTCATAGCCGACTGGTTCTGTCTCCAGTTCTGATCTTCAGTGATCGGCCATCAGTTTGTCTTGAGTCGTTTGACAACTGCTTCTTGGTTGAGGTCATCTTGCTCTCTCTTGGCACCTCGGCTCGTCTCTTCCCCGTTAGACGGAGCCTCACTGCTCTTCTTCATCTCTCTTTTTTCTCTTCTCTCCTCCATCTCTTCAATTTCCTCCGCAAACAATGCCTTCAGAGGCCGGATGAGCCGAGGAAGCATCTGGAAATCTCCAAATCGAATCTGAGAGCACAAGAAAACACAACATCAAACCTTACGTTTGATTCACGATGGATATGCGCAAGATTTCTCAACTAAAGAAAAGTGAGGTACAAAAGGAGGAATAAAAGGAAAGAGGGATGGAAGTAACCAAGGAAGGTATGATCCTTGCGTCCATCGTGCATTCCTTTAGTTACTTCCTTTCAGATTGTAAGGTGGAGTTAACAACTAAGGAAATAAAAAAGGAAGATAAAGGAAAATATAAGTGATGTTTAAAGGAATTCTAAGGAAGGAAGTAACTAAGAAAGGAAGGGATGAACGAAGGTGCAGGAAGTAACAGTAGGAAATGAAAGATGTAAGGAAGGATGTTAAGTAAATAACTGTGGAAGTAAGAAGGAAAATAACTAAGGAATTAAGGAAGGATTAATAATGTACATAATGCATGAAGTAAGAAAGGAATATTAGGAATTAAAGAAGGAAGTAATTAAGTAATGCCGGAAGTAACAAAGAAAAGGAGGAGCAAAATAAGGAAATAAGGAAGGAATCATGTTCTAATTAATTTGGAAGTAACTAAGAAAGTAAGTAAGGAGGAAAGTAAGTGTAAGTAATGATGTAAGTAATGCAGGAAGTAACAAAGAAAGGAAGTGAGGAGGAAAATAAGGAAGGGATCATGATGTAAGTAACTAAGAAAGGAAGGGATGAACAAAGGTGCCGGAAGTAACAGTAGGAAATGAAAGATGTAAGGAAGGATGTTAAGTAAATAACTAAGGAAATAAAGAAGGAATAATCATGTAAATAATGCAGGAAGTAAGAAAGGAATATTAGGAATTAAAGAAGGAAGTAATTATATACAGGAAGTAATGGCGGAAGTAACAAAGAAAGGAAGGAGGGAAATAAGAAAATAAGGAAGGAATCATGTTGTAATTAATGTAGGAAGTAACTAAGAAAGGAAGTAAGGAGGAAAGTAAGTGAAAGTAATGCAGGAAGTAACAAAGAAAGGAAGTAAGGAGGAAAATAAAGACGGGATCATGATGTAAGGACACGGAACAATTGATATAAGGAAGTATGGAAGTAATTAGTTGTGAAAGCACAAGAAAACACAACATCAAACCTCACGTTTGATTCTCGATGGGATATTACTTCAATTTTGTATGTGCAGCATTTCTCAACTAAAAAAAGTGCGGTACAAAAGGAGGAATAAAAGGAAAGAGGGATGGAAGTAACCAAGGAAGGTATGATCCTTGCGTCCATCATGCATTCCTTTAGTTACTTCCTTTCAGACTGTAAGGAGGAGTTAACAACTAAGGAAATAAAAAAGGAAGACAAAGGAAAAAATATAAATGATGTTTAAAGAAATTCAGGATGCAAGTAAGGAAGGAAATAACTAAGAAAGGAAGGGATGAATGAAGGTGCAGGAAGTAACAGTAGGAAATGAAAGATGTAAGGAAGGATGTTCAGTAAATAACTGAGGAAGTAAGAAGGAAAATAACTAAGGAAATAAGGAAGGATTAATAATGTACATGATGCAGGAAGTAAGAAAGGAATATTAGGAATTAAAGAAGGAAGTAATTAAGTAATGCAGGAAGTAACAAAGAAAAGGAGGAGGAAAATAAGGAAATAAGGAAGGAATCATGTTGTAATTAATTTGGAAGTAACTAGGAAAGTAAGTAAGGAGGAAAGTAAGTGAAAGTAATGATTTAAGTAATGCAGGAAGTAAGAAAAAAAGGAAGTCAGGAGGAAAATAAGGAAGGGATCATGATGTAAGTAACTAAGAAAGGAAGGGATGAACAAAGGTGCAGGAAGTAACAGTAGGAAATAAAAGATGTAAGGAAGGATGTTCAGTAAATAACTGAGGAAGAAGGAAGGAATAATGTAAATATTGCAGGAAGTAAGAAAGGAATATTAGGAATTAAAGAAGGACGTAATTATATATTAAAAAAGGATATATTGCAGGAAGTAACAAAGGAAAGTAAGGAAATAAGGAAGGATTCATGTTGTAATTAATGTAGGAAGTAACTAAGAAAATAAGTAAGTGAAAGTAATGATGTAAGTAATGCAGGAAGTAACAAAGAAAGGAAGTAAGGAGGAAAATAAAGACGGGATCGTGATGTAAGGACACGGAACAATTGATATAAGGAAGTATGGAAGTAATTAGTTGTGAAAGCACAAGAAAACACAACATCAAACCTTCCGTTTGATTCTCGATGGGATATTACTTCAATTTTGTATGTGCAGCATTTCTCAACTAAAAAAAGTGCGGTACAAAAGGAGGAATAAAAGGAAAGAGGGATGGAAGTAACCAAGGAAGGTATGATCCTTGCGTCCATCATGCATTCCTTTAGTTACTTCCTTTCAGACTGTAAGGAGGAGTTAACAACTAAGGAAATAAAAAAGGAAGACAAAGGAAAAATATAAGTGATCGTTTAAAGGAATTGAGGATGCAAGTAAGGAAGGAAATAACTAAGAAAGGAAGGGATGAATGAAGGTGCAGGAAGCAAAAGTAGGAAATGAAAGATGTAAGGTAGGATGTTCAGTAAATAACTGAGGAAGTAAGAAGGAAAATAATTAAGGAATTAAGGAAGGATTAATAATGTACATAATGCAGGAAGTAATAAAGGAATATTAGGAATCAAAGAAGGAAGTAATTAAGTAATGCCGGAAGTAACAAAGAAAAGGAGGAGCAAAATAAGGAAATAAGGAAGCAATCATGTTGTAAATAATTTGGAAGTAACTAAGAAAGTAAGTAAGGAGGAAAGTAAGTGTAAGTAATGATGTAAGTAATGCAGGAATTGACAAAGAAAGGAAGTAAGGAGGAAAATAAGGAAGGGATCATGATGTAAGTAACTAAGAAAAGAAGGGATGAACAAAGGTGCCGGAAGTAACAGTAGGAAATGAAAAATGTAAGGAAGGATGTTAAGTAAATAACTAAGGAAATAAGGAAGGAATAATCATGTAAATAATGCAGGAAGTAAGAAAGGAATATTAGGAATTAAAGAAGGAAGTAATTATATACAGGAAGTAATGGCGGAAGTAACAAAGAAAGGAAGGAGGTAAATAAGGAAGGAATCATGTTGTAATTAATGTAGGAAGTAACTAAGAAAGTAAGTAAGGAGGAAAGTAAGTGTAAGTAATGATTTAAGTAATGCAGGAAGTAACAAAGAAAGGAAGTAAGGAGGAAAATAAGGAAGGGATCATGATGTAAGCAATAGAGGAAGTAACTACAGAAGGATTGATATAAGAAAGTATGGAAGTAACTAAGGAAGTAAGAACAAAAGGAAGGCAGGTAGTTGTTGGTTATTTCCTCACCCTCATGTGGTCAAACGAGATTCCCACTTTGCTGTTGAAGTCGTCGCTGAAGAGAGGGATCTTGGCGTACCGCTGACTGAAGTGATTCAACACGATGAATTCGGCGTTCATCTTCATCCCCACGCCAATAGCCTGAGACGTGGTGCTGAAAACAGATTCGGATTCAAACAGCCATCACCGACACAATCTATAGGGATAGTTCACTTTGAAATTAATTTTTGGTATGTTTTATCTTACCTCAAGGGCATCCAAGATGTAGGTGTCTTTGTTTCCACAGTATTTTCAATTTTGATATTTTTAGGTCAAACCGTTCTCTGTCAGTCATATAATGGAGGTCTATGGTCACCACCTCAAAGAGCATGCACAGAGAAGTCCATATTAAACATGATTTAATGACTCGTAATTGTAAGTACACATTGATGGCCTAAGACACGAAACGAGCGGTTTGTGTGAGAAAACCAACAGTATTTATATCGTTTTTACCTCTTGTAACGGTTTGCGCAAGCGGCGGAAGTGATCTTTTGCACGTGTACGTCACTCATTGTTTACACAGAGATTTCGGAAGTGTTTTGAAGATCTAAACATATTTAAATATACAGGAAATTGCAATAGAAGACGATTTCAATATATCAACAAACAACTTTGAATTTTTTTCGCCACCACGCGAGAGATCACTTCCGGCGCTTGTGCAGACCAAAGCACCCACGCCCTCAGATCACTTGGACATAACTGTGATTACGAGACATAAAACGATACAAATACTGTTGGTTTTCTCACACAAACCGCTCGTTTCGTGTCTCAGGCCATCAATGTGTACTTACATTTACGAGTCATTAAATCATGTTTAATTTGGACTTTAATTTGGTGACCATAGACCTCCATTATATGACTGACAGAGAACGGTTTGACCTAAAAATATCAAAATTGAAACTACTGCGGAAACAAAGACACCTACATCTTGAATGCCCTTGAGGTAAGATAAAACATACCAAATAATAATTTCAAAGTGAACTATCCCTTTCAATTTACACAGTGAATGCCTTTAGAAAAGTGCTATAATACAGTTTCCCTCACCTTTCCCTTGTTTTCTAAAAAGCTCGATATACGAATCTGTGAATTTGTCCGTTTCAGCGTATAAAGCTAAACCGAAGCTTCACAGATATGGACGACACTCTCCAGCCTCTCAGCCAATCAATACCTCACTGAAACCCAAATGATCCTCCCACAAAATCCCAAATCAATTGCACTCAGAGGTTCTCCGAGATATTCAGCAGCTCGACTGGAAACGGCCCCAGGCGTGACATGAGGAGGACAACGAACCCAATTAATGCTCTGGGATTCTCCGTCAGGAACGCATTATCCTCTGGGAGAGCTGACCACTTTCATTGCAGAAGATTTTCTCCTCATCTTGACAGTGTTTTAGCTCTCGAATCAAACGATGGCTTATCTTCTAGTCTCGCCCAATACAACCTCACTTCACTCGAGGCAAAAGCTGATGAGAGATGCTGATAAACACTTGCAATATTTATAGAAGAGAATTCATGCCAAGTTGAAATGCATTGATTGCACTGGAACAATGTAGATGGAAATTGTGCCACAATGAAAAGGCAAGATAGTCTCTTATTCTCAGCCAGGCTCAATTTATTCGATCATAAATACAGTAAAAAACTATAATATCATGAAATAATTCATAATAAGTGTGACTATACTGTGAATTTATTGCATTTCCAGCAACGTTACTCCAGTCTTCAGTGTCACATGATCCTTCAGAAATCACTCTAATATGATTGACATTTGATTGACAAATGAGAAACATTTATGATTATTATCAGTGTTAAACTTTTTTTATGAAAAACATAGCGTTAGAAACGAGCTGCTAAAGTTTATTTTGGACAATATCTCTGATGATTTCAGTCTAAACAGATTTATCAGCTGACCGCTTTATGAATCAGCCAATCTGATGCAACTATAAAGAGAGGCTGTTATTGAAGGATTAGTAGTTAACCCTCTGATGGTTCTCGAATAATTTTCTGTTTTGAATTATTAAAAATCACAGATTCATCGGACGGTTATGATACTTGGTGACTTTTTTGGCATTTGGTATGTGAATACAAAAAAAAAAAATTAAAGCTGCAAGCAGCATTTATCGGGGTTCAAGCAGTTCAGGCCTTTAAGTCACGATTTTGGTCTTGACCCCCATAGGAAATGAATGGGGAATTGACAAAAACACAAAAATTCACATTTTTTTTATTTATTTTTTTTTTTACAATTTTTTTTAATAAGAAATAGTTTGAGATTGTGTCAATTATATATTAAAATTCACCAAAAAAAAAAAACCTGGGGAATTCACATGCTTCTCCATAGAGAGCTTTTTCTCTATACTGTAACCAGATGGTGCTAATTTTCTTCAAAAAATATTTTTTTTCTGAAGGCCTAGACTCTATATTAAACAAAAATTCTGCATTAATCATTTTTTTAAATAATACATACATATATAGAAAAATATATATATATATAGAAAAAAAAAAAAAAAAAAAAATATATATATATATATATATATATATATATATTTCCATTGAAAAAAATAGACCATAAATATTGCATAAATATTAATAAATTCAATCAAATTGTCTCAAAATACTAAATTACAAAAAATAAATATTATAGAACAAAAATAAATAGCATTGGTTTTACTGGGATGGAAGAAGTTTCATTTTTAGGCCTCTGGTCACTTCTGACCGGGAAAGCCCAGGACGTGACTCCTAAAGGAAGACCATCAGAGGGTTAAAAGGGCGTTTACATGGAACTAAAGAGTATGTTTTTGCTGCTTTACCTGTAAAACTGGTCAGAATTGATCGTGAAAAACTCAATTTAGACAGATTTGGTGTTAAAGACTTTAAGAAACACTTGATATGAGCTTGTGGATCTGGACATTCATGTTACCTGTGTCTCTTCTCTAACGCCTCTTCTTCCATCCCATCCTCCAGCGTGGCTTCATGAATCAAAAGTGTGGCATTCTTGCCTGAAAACAAACCATGAGATGAATCAAACTCTCTCCCTGCCACACACACACACAGATAAATCACAGCTGACATGCTGTTCCCTCTTTCACCCCATTGTAAAGCACACACAAACTTCCACACACTCCATTTTTTCCCTTTAGAAATCAATCAGGAGAACTCCAGCGGCGAGACAACAAAGGCCTTCCCTAATGAGACGAGCGGACCGAACCATCTCGCCGTTCAGGAGGGGGGGGGGTGAAGACCCAGCGGGGCCATTAAAGAGGTTTCTGTGTGATCGATTACATCGCTGATCAAGACAGGAAGCAGCATTTAAACGCAGGCTTCATCCGTATCGATCCGTGAGTCACTTACAGAGATTCAGACGCAATTACAGACTCTCGCTCTCTCCACATGGACTGATGGACGTTTAATGGACAGATTCGGAATATTTTGAGGGTTTGCCCGACAGCTCAGACCATAAAGTGTGACTATAAACCTAATCGCATGCTAAATGTAACTGTGCATCTTAATGAGTGTGTGTGTGAGTGTGTGTGGTTCACAATCTCAAGAACATTTTCTGGCTTACATTTAAGCTAAAAAAAAAAGAGAGAAAGAAAAAAAGATTTTTTTTAATAAATAATTTAGGAAACATTTTACAATTAAACATTAATGAAAACTTATTGTAAAGTGTTACCATATTTCTATTGTTAATTTAATTTAAATTTACTTAAATAAACTTTGTTTAACCTTTTAACTGTCACTTGCCCGTATACGGGCAACCTAACTTTACTTCACTTTATTACTATTAAATCCTAATCTAGTCATGACAAACTATTTATCGTTGGAAAGGTCTAAGACTCCTAAATAGATATTTTAGGTCTGTTTTTTTTCTTACAAATTATGAATGAACAGTAATATATAAATTTATGACAAGAGTGCGCCTCAAAAAAATCCACGTTATTACAGGAGTTTCTGACCTTTGACACAAAAAGTCGACGCACACACTTTTAATAATTGAAACTTTGGTTTTTAGTACTAAAATTCATAATAAAACATAATTAGAATTTGTCAATAAAACAAGATAAAATTATGTTTTAAAAAGTAAAGGTAAGAAGTCCTCTAAAAAGTATAATATATTACGTAAATATAAATATATATTTTTTAATTATTATTTCACATATTTTAGTAGTTATCATAAATTAGGTATCATTTGAAAGCTTACGAACTCAGAATTCATCCTGTGAAAACCGATTTGAAATTGGACGTTGCGTTACCATAGAAACTGTATTTTATTATTAGGCCCCTCCCCTTTTGGGCATCATCTTTCACAATTTATTATGAAAACCTTTTCTAATCTTGACAAAACACACATTGTCAAAAAGGTCTGAGTCTCAAGGTTCCATATTTAGTGACAGAAGTGATATTTGGATAGAAATTTATTAATTTGTTATGGCAAAATGCATACAATTAAATTCAATGGAATTCAATGGCACCCGGTGGCTATTTTTGGTACTACGCCTAAACAAAATCTCATGGGAACTTCAATTTTTGTGATGTCAACTTCAAATTTGGAACACAACTTGGTTAGATATATAGCTTTCATTTTATAGTAATTTTATAGTAAAACATATTTTGTAAAATATATATTTCATATATATGAATAACGTATATTCGATTCACTGTCAATTTTAACTTTCATAACTTTTTCATACTTTAATTTTTTGAAGTGCTTTCACTTTACTAATAATCTGCTGATTGTTTTCTTTAAAACAAGACCAAACTTAGGTCTATATATTCCAAAGCATTCTTGAATGGCAACCATTTAAGTTTGTATAGTGCATTTTAATGTCAATTATCAAAAAGGGGGGTGACAGGTAAAGGGTTAAAAATACATTTTGATTAGAATTCATCAGAATTATCACTGAGGACAATAATCACACACACACACACACACACACACACACACACACACACACACAACTAAACACAATGTCATTTGAAAGGGCAGTTTTAGTCCATTTTACTCCTTATAATATATCATACTGGTCTGAATATTCTTATATATACTCTTGCAAAAGTATCAGCGGTTAGCGTGTGTGTGTGGTTTTTACCAATATTGGCGAGGGCTTCGCAGGGCATGGTGTCTCCAGAGAACACGAGCTGCCAGCCGGACTGATGCGTCAAACTGCAGGCAAACGCGTTCTTACAGTGACGAACATAACACGTCTGAAACTACACAAGAGAGAGAGGTTTATTGACAACATGCTCAATAAATCACTCTTTATTCTTTATCGACACCACAATCTGTCAGTCTGCGTACAGAAATGTAAAAGATTTATGTTTAATAGTTTGTTGGTGATATAAAATGAACATTATACATCTTTAATGTGTGTTTTTATACAGCCATTAAGCTTTCTTTAAACCAAAAGCTACAAGAAGACAGAAAAAAAAATATTTTAACTAGCAATAAAGTTTGATTAATCATCACATTGGTGCTAATGCTCTTTTTTGCATTCAACTATTTTTTTAATTTTCTTTGCAAAACTGCTGTTTCCTTGAAATTATGATCCCAAAACAAATTTAAGAGCAAATGCATAAACATGAACTAGCTAGTGCATATAAAGAAATAACATATCATTTGTGTAATATGTAATTTTTACTTTTTTAATGCTCTTTTTTGCAACTTTTAGCCAAAAGGATAACACATACACTACCGGTCAAATGTTTTAGATCAGTAAGATTTTTTATGTTTTTAAATGAAGTCTCTTCTTTTCTCCAAGGCTGCTTTATTTGATGAATAAAAAATAATATTGTGAAATAATATGACAATTCAAAATGACTGTTTTCTATATTAATATATTTTAAAATGTAATTTGAATCAGTTTTCAGTGTCACATGATCCTTCAGAAATCATTCTAATATGCTGATTTTATGCTAAAAAAACATAAATTATTATTTTCAATGTTGAAAACAGTCGTTTACCATTTTTTCCAAAAATTCTACGATGAATAGAAAGTTCAAAAGAACAGCATTTATTTAAAATATCATTTTTCCTAACATTATAAATGTCTTTACTGTAACTTTTGATCAATTTAACTCATCCTCGATGAATAAAAGTATTTTCTAATTTCTTTCCCCCAAAAATAAAAAAATAAATTCTCACTGACCCCAAACTTTTGAATGGTAGTGTTTAATGTTACAAAAGCTTTCCATTTCAGATCAATTCTGTTCTTTTGAACTTTCTATCCTGAAATAAAAATGTAAAAAACAGTTTTCAACATGGATAATAATTATAAATGTTTCTAGAGCATCATATTATAATAATTTCTGAAGGATCATGTGACACTGAAGACGATGCTGTAAATTCAGCTTTGATCACAGGAATAAATTACACTTCACTATATATTCACATAGAAAACCGCTGTTTTAAATTGTAATAATATTTCACAATATTACTGTTTTTTTGCATTTTTTTATCAAATAATTGCAGCCTTGGTGAGCAGAATACACTTCTTTTAAAAAAATTAAAAAAAAATCTTACTTATCTAAAACTTTTAACCAGTAGTGTGTGTTAGCTATATCACTAACGTCTATACACACCTTGACCAGGTCATTCTTCTTCAGGACAGTCTGGATGAAGGATTTGGTCCTGACTTTGGGGATCTCGGCACCGTCAAACAAATACTTTGATGGGATGATACTGGGACAAACACAGACACGATAAGTGTCAGGAAACTACAAATGATAATGTATGTACAGTCACTAGTGATAATCACAGACGCTCTACCAGAGAGACAGACGTAATAAAGTTTGTACTTGATCTGGCTGAGGATCTGCTGGCAGTGGTCGTGGTACTGGTTCAGCCACGTCATGATCTGCACCGGTGCGATCAGGAACACGGGACTGAGCGCTTCACCGAGACTCGTCTGCAACAAAAGACGACCAGAACAGTCAAATCATCCATAACACAAACACAAAAATGATGACAAATTTTACAAATGTACATACCAGAGCTCTCTCTCGCTCCAATAACAGCTGGATCAAACCCTGCGTGGACGACAACACAGAGCAGAGAAATAAATGACGAAACACTCATCTCTCAGCTGTCAATGATTCTGCTCTGGACTAAATTAACTAAATTAATAACCTTTTTACAACAAAAATGAACCATCAAACTAGACTATGATGCCATTTTCTTCTAGAAACAAACTTTTCTGCATTATTTTCCTGTTATCTCTGCTTTGAAACTATTTGCATTGTAAAAAGAGCTCTATCCCTCACGTGCTCTTCGGTCATTTCTGACCGAAAAATTTTCTGTTTTGAATTTCTAAAAATCACAGCTTCATCAGAATGTTATGAAACTTGGTGACTTTTATGGCATTATGTATGTGAATACACAAAAAAAAAATTGAGGTCATGATCCGAGCATGCTAAGTGGTCGTAAAAAAAATATATAGTCACACTTGTGGTCTTCGGTCAAAAATGACCCCCATAGGAGATGAATGGGAAATTGACAAAAACACAAAAATTCACAATTTTTTTTTTAAATTTTTTTAAATAAAAAATCGTTTTTGAGATTGTTTTAATTATATCTTCAAATCCACAAAAAAAACAAAACAAATGTGTTCGTAAACATCTGGGGAATTCACATGCCTCTCCATAGAGAGCTGTATATGCCATCTAGTGGTTACATGATTCTACGCTTTTTCTCTATACTGTAACCAGATGGTGCTAATTTTCTTCAAAAAATATATTTTTTCTGAAGGCCTAGACTCTATATTAAACTAAAATACTGCATTAATGATTAAAAAAAAAAATAATAATAATAATAATATAAAAAAATATATATATTTTTTAGGGCTGTCAAAGCGATTAATCGCGATTAATCGCATCCAAAATAAAAGTTTGTTTTTGAATAAAAGTTTGTGTTTACATAATATATATGGGTGCACAGTGTATAATTATTTTGTATATATATAAAAAACATACAAGCATGTATATTTAAGAAAAAAATATTATTTATTTATAAAATATTTGTATTTATATATAATATAAATTACATATAAATCTAAATACAAAATATATATGCAAATATTTCTTAAATATATACGAGCATGTGTGTATTTATATATATCTAAAATAATTATACACAGTGCCCCCACATATATTATGTAAACACAAACTTTTATTTTGGATGCGATTAATCGCGATTAATCGTTTTGACAGCCCTAATATTTTTTTTTTCCATGGCAAAATAGACCATAAATATTGCATAAATATTAATAAACTCAATCAAATTGTCTCAAAATACTAAATTACAAAGAATAAATATTATAGAACAAAAATAAATTGCATTGGTTTTACTGGAATGGAGGAAATTTTATTTTTTAGGTGTCCGGTCACTTTTGACCGGGAAGATAACAAGTGTGACTCCGAAACGAAGAGCACCTGAGGGATATATATATAAATAAAGGTGACTTGACTCTTTATTAATATTTTAGCATAATGACGCTAAACTGTATAACTGATCATTTATTTAATTATTTGGCAAGTATGCATATGTTTATCGGAATAATGTACAGTCAAGTGGTCTTTATGGCCAAGCAAACTGGTTTATTTTTTGTGAGTTGTGTTAGTGCCGGCCTCACCGTGTGATGGTCTGCGTGCAGGTGCGACACAAAGATGGTGGAGAGTTTGGAGAGAATCTCGTCCACGTCATTGCCATAATGACGACACAACTGACCGAACGTTCCCTCCCCACAATCCAACAGCAGCGACTGAGAGGGGCTGAGGAGCAGAGATGGAGATCAGACACACACGCATTAAATCAACTCCGCACATATTATATCATAGCAATGAAACACACTGTGCTGCTGTGATTTTACCGGACCAATATGAACCAGAGGGACTAAAACCAACTTAAAACCTAACCACGATAAAACAACCCTATTTCATCGAAATTATGCTTTTAGACAACATTTCAATTCACATTATTTCCCGTAATCTATTTTTGTTTAAATTAAAGATCAATTGATGGACTAAGCGCTAACCTTATAAGCGAAGCGGGGGACGCTACTAAGTTATCATGTTACTTAACCAACACACAATGTGTCGTTTTAAAGCCAAAAGCTCCGTTTTATAGAGAATATCACTTAACAAGTGTGTTTAAATTTGCTGACATATTAGAAGTACTTCATTACCAAAGTGTAAAACAAACTGCTTTGCTTAAAATATGATATGTAATATCACCATACATCACATGAACAGACAGAATTGCGTCATGTATCGTTAAAAAGGTCTAAACTAGCAGAACACAAGATTGTTTGTTTTTTGATAAGAGAGCAACCTATATCAGGTATTTGTATAAAAAGGCACTGCAGATGCACATGATGCTTTGCAATACATTTTTGTTAGTGACTTAATGTTACTAAACATTAGGGCTGGGTAAAAAAAATGTAGATTTCTCTATTAATCAATCGTCATTTTTTAAGAACCGATATCGATTCTTAAATCTCGAGAATCGATTAGTCATCCTGTTTTCATTTGATGAATGAATGGAACATTGCAGCGCGCATCCCATCCGATAAAACGCAATAATCTTTTCTGCTTTGTGGATATTATTATGAATAAAGCCTCAAATTTTGAATTACGTCCATTTTCTTACGAAATTGAAAAACATAAACAGCATTTTGGCGCTAGGGCGTGAGATCGCTCCGACGCAGCTTTAAGAGGCGCGCGCATGATCTCCTCTTCCTCTCAGTGTAAAATAAACATAAATGAGCGTCTGAAAGTGTGTTAAAGATCGAGTACAACTTATCGAAATCGGATCGTGTAACGTAGTATATCGCTCAATCACTGTTCCATCCGTGTGGAAAGACATCAGCTTGTAAACAATGGCATGTAACGTCATTTACCTCAGAAAAACCATGTGACCATAAAACTTAATCAGCGAGAAAAATAGTTCAACTCTAGAGAGGAGAATTTAGCTAAATATATGCACCATATTTCATAGTCATTATAATTTTTAATGTTCTCCATGTTTTAATAAACCTGGCAAGTTTTTATGACAGACACCATTCATTCCTTATAACTTTCTCATTACACAAATAAATAAAAGTGTGATTTAAGTGTTTGTATAGCTACAGATCAGTTCATTTTAACCTTCAACATTACAGTAGGCTAAAGAAGCCTAGTAGGCTATAGTTTACAGCATTTGTTATCCTTGAAGTAATTTGCCATGTGTTGTACCCTACCTGATGTCCAAAATAATCAATATATTGAATCGAAAGCTTGTGAATCGAAATCGAAATGTGAAATTTGAGTCAATGCCCAGCCCTACTAAACATTAGCAATCACATATCTTTATTTAGAGCAGGTTGTCTTGAACGAGTCTAAACACAACACAAAATGTGTACATCACAAAGACTGCTCTGCTAAAGCTGTAGGACGTCCAGGATCCGATCGTGGCGCAGCGTTTTCCCAATGTCGTGTGGAAGTCGAGCCTGGAAACTGGATCTCTGGTATAGTGCCATGGGACGATGTGTGGAGAGCGACTGGAGCGCTGGGATTGGATTGATGTGTCTTGATTTACCGTGCGCTATATGAAAAGCACTTCAATATCATCTCTCATCAACCAAGACCTTATGACTATATGCTTTTATTGTAGCGTTTATCACAAAGCAGTGCTTATGTTCAGTAAAGTCGCTTTTTGTCTCAGTTTCGAGGGTTTTTCAGACTCTTGGTTCATGCTTTGAAATAAACAGCTAAACATGAGCCACACACACTCTAATAATGAGCATTTTTTTAATCAACCGTTAATAAATATTACCTGATGTTCACTAAAGTTCCACTGACGTTTCTGATCTTCATCGGCAGGGACGAGCCGGTGCCCAAAAACACGATCTCAGGAAACCTCTCACCTTTTATCAGGAAACAAACAAACACTGAATTAATTCAGCACAAACTCCAGCTTATTATGACCATTACAGACACCCATTCACTCTTGCAGGATCCGAGGCGTCTGGCACACATACAGTAGAGAGTGGGAAGTGGAGAAAGCTTTACTCTGAGGAAATTAAATGTCAAGCTGTGGAAGCGTTCTTGTCTCTCTGCTCTTCTAATTCAGCGCTTTCATCCCTCCTTCGGAAAGCTCACCAGATGTGGAGACGGACGCAGCCGCCTGGAACTTCCTGCACTCCTCAACTTCCTCCAGAAAGTTTGGCACTTCGGCGGCTTCCTTCGCAAACTCCTCAGAGTCGCAGGACAGGATGGCATCTCTACACACACACACACACAAAAGTGCCTCAACTTAGATCAAGAACTTCATAAAAACTGGTTTGTCTTGTTTCACACTATTAACTTGCACAATAAGGTGGTGAATAAAGTGTACGAGGGAGCACAATTAACCTACAGTCGTCAACATTTGAAGTGGATCAAAAATGTTAGACAAGACAAGAACGGGTATTGTTCAAATTTCATGTGATGTCAGGGTTTGATCCACTTCTAGTGTTGACTTTTGTGACACACTGTGGATTGACGACCTGAACCGACCGTTGCCACTCCAGTTTGGGCCGAAGCTGAAACTTGAGCAGACACTCGGCTCTGACGCTGGGGACGCTTAGAGACGCCTCAGGATCCTGCAACAGACACACACAACAGACCCAAGACACCCAGACACAACAGACTGAAGCACAAAAACACATTAAAATAATAAAAAAAAATAAAATCATTAAATCTAAAAAAAAAAAACAACAACAATGAGGTACATTATGTCACAAAATCATAATTAAAAAAAACATGACAAATAATAAATAATTGAAAAGTTTCTACTGGCAATAATCGAAATCTAACCAAACTGATCTGAAGACAAATCAGGAACTATTTTATATTAAATTAAATATGCAATAAAATGAAATAAAATCAGAAAAATATCAAATTAATGCATTAAAATTAGAGCCGTCAAAACGATTAATGGCGATTAATGGCATCCAAAAGAAAAGTTTGTGTTTACATAATATATGTGGGTGCACTGTGTATAATTATTTTAGATATATAAACACACACACATGCTTGTATATATTTAAGAAATATTTTCATGTACATTCTGTTTATAGATTTATATTATATATAAATATTTTATATATAAATAATATTTTTTTTCTTAAATATACATGCATGTGTGTTTTTATGTATATACAAAATAATTATACACAGTGCACCCACATCACTGTAAAAAATAGTGTTAGTTTAACTTAAAAAAGTAAGTAACCTGGTTGCCTTAAAATTGTAAGTACATTGAAATGGAAAAAGTGAGTTAATACAAATCAGAACTCAAAATTACATGTTATCTGAACTAAATAAATTATTTAATTTGATTTGACAAAAGAAAAAATGTTGTGATGATTACTAATCATGAAAATATTTTTTTTACAGTGTATATTATGTAAACACAAACTTTTATTTTGGATGCGATTAATCGCGATTAATCGTTTTGACAGCCCTAATTAAAATACTGCAAATATATATTACAAAAAATTACATACAAATATATCAAATAGTTATCCTACACCAGAATAAATAATTGACAAATTATCAATAAAAATGACCGCTGGAAAAATGCTTGAAATCTAAAATTACCCATAAGAGACTATTTAATACTTATATGCATAAAAAATGCATTAAATATGTAATGATCCAATGATCACTTTGGAAATAAGTATAGAGAAACTATTTACGTAGAGATAAATTATATAAGAAACTATTTAATTGGAAATGCAAAAAAAAAATTAAGTAAATATTAATTGTTAAAATATTAATTGACTGAAATTAACTAAATAAATCATAAATTTAAATTTTGAAAAAAAGTTGGGAATGATCTATTTGCTGATCTATCTATGATCTAGTTGACACGCAACAGACCCGTCAATAACTCACTGATGCACAAAAACACATTAAAATAGTAAAAAAATAAATAAATAAATAAATAAATCAGAAAAAACAACAACATTGAGGTACATTATGTCACAAATTCATAATTAAAAAAATATGACAAATAATAAATAATTGAAAAGTTTCTACTGGCAAAAATCGAAATCTAACCAAACTGATCAAAAGACAAATCAGATACTACTTCATATTAAATTAAATTAACAAAATGCATTAAAATGAAATAAAATCAGAAAAAAAGATCAGATTAATACATTAAAAATGTTTTAATTATTACAAAATACAACAAATATACACTACAGGTCAAAAGTTTTAGATCAGTAAGATTTTTTACGTTTTTAAATGAAGTCTCTTCTTTTCTCCAAGGCTGCTTTATTTGATGAAAAAAAAAGTAATATTGCGAAATATTATGACAACTTAAAATGACTGTTTTCTATTTTAATATATTTTAAAATGTAATTTAAAAGCTGAATTTTCACATCAGATTAGACATCAGTTTTCAATGCCACATGATCCTTCAGAAATCATTCTAATATGCTGATTTTATGCTCAAAAAACATAAGTTATTATTTTCAATGTTGAAAACAGCCGTGTACCATTTCCCCGCCAAAATTCTATGACGAATAAAGTTCAAAAGAACAGAATATAATCTTTTCTAACATTATAAACGTCTTTACTGTAACTTTCGATCAATTTAACTCATCCTTGATGAATAAAAGCATTTTCTAATTTTTCTTTTCCCCAAAAATAAAAAATAAATTCTTACTGACCCCAAACTTTTGAATGGCAGTGATTAATGTTACAAAAGCTTTCCATTTCAGATCAATTCTGTTCTTTTGAACGTTCTATCCTGAAATAAAAATGTAAAAAACTGTTTTCAACATGGATAATAATCATAAACGTTTCTTGAGCATCATATTATAGTGATTTCTGTAGGATCATGTGACACTGAAGACGATGCTGTAAATTCAGCTTTGATCACAGGAATAAATTACACTTCACTATATATTCACATAGAAAACCGCTGTTTTAAATTGTAAGAATATTTCACAATATTACTGTTTTTTTGTTTTGTTTTTTTATCAAATAAAGCAGACTTGCTGCAGGGCTCAACATAAAAAAAAATCCCCACTGGCCCCCGGGGCCAGTAGATCAGAGTTTTGCTGGCCCCTTCTATATTTTGACTGGCCCTGAAAAAAAAGCACTTTTCCATTAAACTGTATTTATTGTATACATTAGGAATAGTGAAGGAAGTTCAGAAATTAAGAGAGGGAGCCTGGAGACATGCAAAAATAACCTAATTTCAGCATCCAGGAGATTATTTGTCAATACCTGCTCTTTCCTCATCTCGATCACTCTCTCTCTCTTTCCCTCAGTCTCCTCATCTTACTTATTAAAGCTAAAGTTACTCATTCAAGAGCAGTGGGTGATTTTCTTTTTGCCTTTAGTTGTTTGATTCGCAGTAATGTCGCAATCGTCCGCGTATTAGACTGCTTCCCCTTTAAGAGTGCAGATCTAAGTCTACTACTGATGCACTACATTTTCTCCCAACTATTTCCATAACTGCGTCCAATTTAGACACAAAGTAAACTGTTTAAGTGAATCTCCAAGCCAGTCATTTTGGCTCATTTTTGTGTACATTTGATCGTTTAGACGCGTTGCACGCGCACATGAAGTCCAAATTATATACTTGTCTCGTTGCGGTCGGAGCGCGCGCGCATCGGGGACAGCACCTCTTACGCCGATTTTTGTGCTTTTATTAGCTCTTTTTATTATTAAACGTGCCCCGCAATTTAGCAACAGAAGTGACTGCATTTTAAAACGATCACCGATCGTGCTGATTCTGTATTAAAGTTTGAGTTAAGGAGAAATGACAGCGTGCTACTGTACTGCTGTGATGGGAAGGACGTTGCGCTAGACCGAATACAGTTTTTAATGGTTTTACCTCAAATATATATTAGATAATCTTTGGAAGCTGAAATCTAAAATAAAATAATATCACAGATCTAAAGTGTAACCATAACTTGAATGTTTAGTTCTGTCCTCCGTCAAGTGTTGTGCGCGCTGTGGCACCGCGTGAGATCTCTCTCTCTCTCTCTCTCTCTCTCTCTCGCTCTCTCTCTCTCTCTCTCTCTCGCTCTCTCTCTCTTCTGGACTGCGCGAATATCAAACTGCATCACAGACAAATGGTTTCATTTTATTATATATAGGCCTAGACATGGCTGGCGACTCAGCGAGATGGTTAATTTATTTTATAGCAATAATAAATGATAGCCTACATGTATTTCTCCAGCGACAGCAATAACAATAACGTCCGAGCTTATCGATACAGCGGTCTTTCAAAATTCAGTCCCGTTTAATACCGGGTTTCGGTACCCATCCATCCCTACCAGGTGTACTGTGTTTTCCATGACTCTAGGAATGTCCAGCCTCGCAGTTCTTTGGCATTTTAACACGTTATAAATAACCTGAAGTAACATTGACACTCTTCGCCACGCTGTGTATGACGTTTGCTGTTTGTTTTGCTGATCGCCAGTTACTGGCCCGCGCGGGCAAGTGACTGGCCAATCAACTAGCCCGACATACTCTTTTACTGGCCCCGGGCCATCGGGCCATTGGTTATGTCGAGCCCTGCTTGCTGAGTAAAAGAGACTTCTTTTAAAAACATAAAAAAATCTTACCGATCTAAAACTTTTGACCAGTAGTGTATATATATATATATGACAAAAAAATTACATAAAAATATATCAAATTTTTATCCAACACCAGAATAAATAATTGACAACTTATAAATTATATTTACCACTGGAAATGCTTGAAATCGAATTAAATAAATTACTCAAAAGACACTATTTAATACTTAAACAAAAATGCAATAAATATGGAATGATCCAATGAACACTTTGGAAATATATTTGAATTATTTACGTAGAGAAACTGTTTAAGTAAATGCAAAAAAAAAATATATAAATAAATAAATAATAAATTACTGAAATTTTAACAAAATTAATCATACATTTTAATAAAAAAAACAAAGGTTGGGAATGATCTATTTGATCAAACTTACCTGTGACCGAGACTATATAATATTTAATTAGAAGTTAGCATCAAACATAACATTAAATAAGAAAAATGTTTTGGTTACACTTAATTTTAAGTCTCCATGTTACATTGTAGTTATACATGCAAATACTCAATAATAATGATTAAATCCTATGTTTATGCTAGGATTGAGGTTTGGTTTGTAATTATGCATAATTTATTGTTCTTACTACAGTATCTACATGTAACGTGTGTAACAAGGACACATCATAAATAGGAGCAGCTAATGTGAAATCTACCAGTGTGTGTGTGTGTGTGTGTGTGTGTGTTGTCGTACTTTGCTCTTGTAGAGTTTGAGCGGAGGGAAGATCTCGGGATGGATGAGGTTGAGCTGCGTCTGGAGTTTGAGACTGCGGGCGTTGTGAGGCGTGAACGTCTGCTCGTTCATCAGCAGATGCTCCGTGCTGCTGGGAAACCTGACACACAACAGACCCGTCACCACACACACACACACACACACACACACACACACACGATCAGATCCAGCTGTACCTCTCCATCCAGCTCTTGTACTGATCCGTGTTCAACACCGACTCTGGCGTCATGTGGACCACGAGAGCCGCCGAGTCCTCAGATCCACCGCTCTGATACCTGCACACACACACACATACACACACTGTTAGATGTATAAGGAGAGAAAGATGGCCTTATATGTCTCTGGGAGTCGTTTATTCACCTTTGCAGGACGTGATTGGTGCAGAGCGGCTCAATGAAGTCCTCTGACGGACAGTCGACCACCATAAACACAGGTCCGGGATCAGCCGGAGTGCACAGCTCCTCCGGTCGGATCTGAAACACACACCGACAGTCAGAACAACCAGATCCCAAAGTCTTCTGGAGTCTCTCGGCTCTAAAACATCGAAGGATCACCTCTTTTCCATCGTGGGTGACACTTTTCCCAGCTTTCAGAGCCTCGATTATGGGCCCGATGGCTGCGGTTCCTCTACAGGTCAAAGAAACCGTTATGTGTTCATGTTATATTTCAGTTATATATATGTAGGTCAGATACTCACACCGGCAGGCCCATCTCTTTAGCTTTCAGCACCAGAAAGTTCCCTTTCCTGGAGTGTAACTGAAGAAACGTCACGGAAAATAAGCTTTTACTCACAGTATGATCGTAAAAAGATGCATGAAGTTAGTGTGATTGTTAGTTTTATCATCTTGATTTCAGATTATTTCTGCCGACCTTACACACGTAGGCCACCACGAGAGATGGATCTCTGGTGAGATTTCCTTTGGCGTCTGTGAAAGAAGAAAACGTATTTCTGATTAAACACATTAGTGCCACTCTCTTTAAGTGCACTTCAAAACAGACACTAATCATGAATCTGACGCACATGTGACGTACAAACAGCCTTGTTTTAAGGTTTGCTGGATGAATTGAAGTGTAGATTTTGTTTTTTTTATCCACACGTGTAGTTCAAATGCAATGGAAATTATTATTTAACTCACTTTAATTATTATTATTGGATAAACTGGAGTCCTACGTTGAATAGATTTCTCTTTAAATTGAACAAAAATTATGTAACTCAAATTCAATACATTATTATAATTATATTAAACAATAAGAACAATATAAATGGACAACTTGTATATACTTATTTTTTCAAATGATCAACAATGTAGTTGTAAAAACTAATTTTACTTCTATTTTATTATTTAACACTAATGCCATTAAATAAAGCAATAAAATAAATGTATAAATAATTTAAACAATAAAATTAGAATTTTATTTAATATATTTTATTGTTCTACAATAATGTCAATAATTACAATAAATAAATAAATTATTTAAAAAAAATATATATATATATTAATTAGAATTAAAATTTTCATAGCATATCCCCCTTTAAACTTTGTAGTTTGTGACTCATTTAAAACACAAATTTTATTCGGTTTTATACCTATTATAAGCAAAAGTTACTAAGTAAAAGTAATTTTCTGTGAATATGCGAGACTTCTGTTTCATTAGCTGTTAGAGGTAAATAACAGGAACAGGGACGGGTCTCGTCTGTAGCCTAAAGGCCGTTGCACACCGAGGCCGAAATTTTCATACTTGTGATTCAGTGGCTCTGAATTGTCAAAACTGCATTCAAACTGCATTCAAACCACATTCAAACCGCATTCAAACTCCATTCAAACTCCATTCAAACTGCATTCAAACCGCATTCAAACTCCATTCAAACTGCATTCAAACCGCATTCAAACCGCATTCAAACAGCGTTCAAACACCATTCAAACCGCATTCAAACCGCATTCAAACTCCATTCAAACTGCATTCAAACCGCATTCAAACCCCATTCAAACAGCATTCAAACTGCATTCAAACAGCGTTCAAACTCCACTCAAACCGCATTCAAACCACATTCAAACAGCATTCAAACTCCATTCAAACTCCATTCAAACCACATTCAAACTGCATTCAAACTCCATTCAAACTGCATTCAAACCGCATTCAAACAGCGTTCAAACACCATTCAAACCGCATTCAAACCGCATTCAAACTGCATTCAAACTCCATTCAAACTGCATTCAAACCCCATTCAAACAGCATTCAAACTGCATTCAAACAGCGTTCAAACTCCACTCAAACCGCATTCAAACCACATTCAAACAGCATTCAAACTCCATTCAAACTCCATTCAAACTCCATTCAAACTGCATTCAAACTGCATTCAAACCGCATTCAAACAGCGTTCAAACTCCACTCAAACCGCATTCAAACCCCATTCAAACTGCATTCAAACTGCATTCAAACTGCATTCAAACCGCATTCAAACTCCATTCAAACCGCATTCAAACCGCATTCAAACTCCATTCAAATTGCATTCAAACTCCATTCAAACCACATTCAAACCACATTCAAACTGCATTCAAACCACATTCAAACAGCGTTCAAACTCCATTCAAACCGTTTTCAAACCACATTCAAACTGCATTCAAACTGCATTCAAACTCCATTCAAACAGCGTTCAAACTCCACTCAAACCGCATTCAAACCACATTCAAACAGCATTCAAACCGCATTCAAACTGCATTCAAACTGCATTCAAACCGCATTCAAACTCCATTCAAACCGCATTCAAACCTCATTCAAACGGCATTCAAACTCCATTCAAACGGCATTCAAACTCCACTCAAACCGCATTCAAACTCCATTCAAACAGCGTTCAAACTCCATTCAAACCGCATTCAAACCCCATTCAAACCACATTCAAACTCAATTCAAACTCCATTTAAACCGCATTCAAACTCCATTCAAACCACATTCAAACCGCATTCAAATTCCATTCAAACCCCATTCAAGCCGCATTCAAACTCCATTCAAACTGCATTCAAACTGCTTGCTACGGATGCGAAAAACGCAGAAAATGGAACCCGATTCAATTTTTTTGATGACGGACGAAAGTTCCGGAGCCAGTGTGCAACCGTGATTGACATAACGTGAGGTCGCATTTATTTTTTAACGTGCAAAAATTTCGGACGCGAATTTCAGGTCTTAACTGAAATCACTCCCTATACCCTTCAACAGAGCACTCTTTGAGGGAACACCCATATGTAGTGGTGTGTGTGTGTGTGTCTTGCCTGGACTAGGTGATCTTCTGCTGGCGTTCAGACTCTGACTCTCCTCCTGGTCCTCCGGTCTCCCGAGCGCCCCCTTCTGGCCGCTGTTAGGACTGCAGCTGCGCACCGAGCTTGGGGAAGCTCTGCCGGCCTCTTTACGCTCCGCTACACACACACACACACACAGAGAGAGAGAGAGGAGACGGATCCTTCACATGTGAAGAGTTTTTAAACGTTCAGAGCAGTGTATGATGAGGCGACACTCACAGAAGAGAGGAACCTGGCTGACGGTCATGGTGTTGTCTTTATATTGAGGATCAGTGTACGGCCTGACCGCTGCAAAACAAACACACACAACAGCATCTCCTTCAGATGAGTACACAGATCATGGATGTTATTTTACTATCATTTACTACTCATAGAAATATTTTCAATTAGCGTTTTTAGTTTCTAGTCTCTAGTTGCAGTTCTCATATTAGATTAAGTTTTAGTCATTTTTATCAGTTTTAGATTTCATCTCTTTTTAGTTTTAGTCCTTCAACAACTTAAAGGTGCAGTGTGTGATGTTTTAGCGGCATCTAGTGGTGAGGTTACAAATCGCACCCGGAAGAAGTTAGGGTGGCTAGTAGGAAGTGATGTCGTCATATAAGCCAGTTAAGCAATGGGGCTTCTTTACAAACTTTAATTAATCAGTAAAACGATGTTATTGTGAATATTCCTGTTACCTATACATCATTGTGTCAGTGTTTTATTCGCTGACTTTAGCTAGCTTCTTTGCATGAAGAACAACAAAGTGACAAAACGTGTTTGTCCGTTTCTATGGAGCGAGGGTTGTGTCTTTATTTAATGCGAGAAAATAAATGATCTGGGAGAAAAAAAAATGTTTGAGAAAAAATGTATCACACTGATAGCAAAAAAGCATTTCATGAGAGAAAATATTGATTATTAATTATTAAAAATTATTTTTTAAAAATCGGATAAACTGATTATTAAAAATTGATTATTATTTGATTATTATTTTTTTTAACTTCATATGTGTTTTGTTGACATGTATATTGTGTGTTTGTTTTTTTTGGCTTGTATTTGTCTATGTTTGGGTACTACGGATGGAAATAATTAGCATTGTGCTAAATCCAGCGTATTATACCAAAAGCTCATATACCAATACTAAAAAATAATAATATTTGAGACTAAAAAAAAAGTTGAGATAAAGTATTTTTTCATAAAACATAAAAAATATACATTTTTATTTTTTTTATTATTAAAAACTCTAAAAATATTTATATATATATATATAATAGGGCTGTCAAAATGATTAATCACGATTAAGTTTGTGTTTACATAATATATGTGGGGGCACTGTGTATAATTATTTTATATATAAATACACACACATGCTTGTATATTTTTAAGAAATATTTTCATGTATATTCTGTATATAGATTTATATATAATTTATATTACATATAAATGTAAATATTTTATATATAAATAATATTTTTTTTCTTAAATATACATGCATGTGTATATATATATATATATATCTAAAATAATTATACACAGTGCACCCACATATATTATGTAAACACAAACTTTTATTTTGGATGCGATTAATCGCAATTAAATATATATATATATATATATTGGAAAGGTTTGGAAAGAAAGGGAGAAAACATTATATAATAACACAGCGGACATCGCATTTTACGTCAAATTAAACATTGACTTTCAATACCAACCAGATACAAAACAGATTTTTCAAGCAACTCAAACTCTTCTTATACTCCACTGAAATATAGTTATGTATATATGATATTGCATTTCTGTCAACAGATCCTCCTAAATATTACACACTGCACCTTTAAAACTAATACAAAAACTGATGAACTCGTTCATCTTTTAGCTCATGTTATTTTAGTACACTATAACATATATAACTGATGTGAGAATGATAACGGTGGACTTTACCGAGTTTAATGTCTTCCAGCGGTCCTGAAAACACCCGTATGGCCTGTAAATATTTCTCCTAAAACAACAGAACAACACAATCCAGTCAAACACCACCGGAAAACTCATAGAAATATCCAAACGCATACACAGATCTGCTTAAACGCACCAGCTGTGGCGGTCCCGACAGGACACACTGACGCACTCCCGTGTCTTTGAGGGTCAGGATCATCCCTGCCAAACACACACACACACACAGTCATGAACCTGTCAAACAGAGCGCAGTCTCTAATCTAAAACAAGAAAACTGTGGATCTGAAGAAGATAAAAACTGGAAAAGCTTCGAATGCGAGGGAATGAAGAGCTGAAGCACCGGATAAACCGCCGACCGTCTCCCAGCTCATCCTGGTGAGGAAGATGTTGTCCAAACGAGCGATTTTCATCCTGGATACACAATCAAAACACCCCGTATGAACACAGAAGAGCGTCTTAAGTCACGTCATAGTGAACGTGTGTTAGTCGGTCTCTTACTTGTGTTCCTGCATCAGTCTCTGCGTTCCTTCACCACAGTTGAACAAATACCTGCATATCAAACAGAATTTCTGTAAATGTTGTTTTTAAATGAAAGATAAGTGATTATATACGTACTCAAATTATATGTATACGAGTTCTTATCCAAAACGCTATATATCCATTTCAATATATAGTTCCTCAAATAATGAGCTCAGATAATACATATTACACCACATAAAGTTCAACAGTACAATATTTTGAAATTTCATGATATATTTTAAACCATATATTCATAAATACGAATCATATATTTTATTTATTCAGATATTTATATTAAATGCATATGTTAACTACTGATTTAAGCATTAACTATTATTGATATATATAACTAATTATATATATATATATATATATATATATATATATATATATATATATATATATATATATATATAACTAGTTATTTATTGCTAAATATACACACATATATATATATATATATATATATATATATATATATATATATATATATATATATATATTAAGGCTGTCAAAACGATTAATCGCGATTAATCGCATCCAAAATAAAAGTTTGTGTTTACATAATATATGTGGATGCACTGTGTATAATTATTATATATATACACAAATACACACACATGCTTGCATATATTTAAGAAATATTTTCATGTATATTCTGTATATAGATTTATATATATTTTATATTATATATAAATAATATTTTTTTTTCTTAAATATACATGCATGTGTGTTTATATATATATACAAAATAATTATACACAGTGCCCCCACATATATTATGTAAACACAAACTTTTATTTTGGATGCGATTAATCGCGTTTAATCGTTTTGACAGCCCTAATATATATATATATATATATATATATATATATATATATATATATATATATATATAAAAGATATATAACTATTGATTTAAGCATTGCATAATGTGACAATATTTGTTCATTTAAAAAACTCTGAATTGTTCCCTTTTATTATTAAAAATTATTATTATTAAAAAGGCAACCAATTTATTATATAATTTTATATTATACATAATTGTATTATTATATAATTACTTTCATTACTAATTCATCAACAAACATTATAGCTTAAATGGTGAGTGGCTCATTTATAATACATGTGTGTATACAATATTATATTATATAATAGGATATAATCCACAGATATAATCAAAAAATGTGACTGAAATGTGTTTGCTTTATATAAAATAAAAACGCAAACACATCATGACAGATAAATTGTTTAAACCTGTAATTATTTTATATCTTTATTCATATATTTAATTATTACATAATGTGCAAATGTGTGTGATTGTTATTTGTGAAACCCAAGTAGTTTTGCTTTGATTTTTCTAAATTACATTCATAATAATCAAGTAATTTGTACTAAAAAATTTAAAACTAAGCTGACATGCCATTGAACTCTGTTTCTTCTAAGTTTTATTGCACACTGATGTATTATGGAATGATGATTATTGATGAGTGCTGCTGTTATGAAGTATAATGTTTGACCCTCATGACAGATTCTGTCACGTGACACTTGCATGCCATGATGTCGCGTGAGATGTCTCACCTGTTGTACTCGGAGAAGACGTACAGTGACGCGCCGTTATCGCGACTCCCCGCGCCCGCGACCTGCACATATACGGTGGACGGCCCGTGCAGCTCGCCCTGCCTGCGGTTGTCCCTCGTCTTCACATGTCGCAGCGTGTCTTTCGGTGGTCTGGTCTTGCCGGAGGAGTGTGACATCGGTCTCTGCATCAGCAGGGTCTCTTCAACGACTCTCAGTCTGTGTGTGAGGAAAGCGCAGCGGAGGCGCGCGAGCATAATAAACACCGCGAGCGCCTATGAGGAGCGACTCATGATATCAGCTCAATGAAGTCAAAAATATCACGGGAATGTTCTGTTAGTTTCTGTACAGCACAGCAGTCTGAAGGACCCGACCCACTCACATGTGTGTGTGTTGATTCTGCCGGACACGCTTCCGTCGCGCAATGATGACGTCTGGACTAGAAATAGAACGAGGTGGAATGACGCGAAAATATGTTATATATTAATATAAAAGTGCCTTTTAAATTATTCGAAAATATTTCACATCGCTAATAGATCATCTAGTTTAAATCTGATATCGCCAAAATGTGTAACTTTTGTAAGAAACTTTAGTATTTACGCACTTATGAGACTGTTTGTTTATGTACTCTCAGTTTTGATTATATTAGGGGGAGTTTAAATTTTTTTGTGTGTGTGTTTTGATAATAAAATCAAGTATTTGGTTATAAATATTCTCCAAATTTATTTTTGAGAGAACTATACCTTTAAGTAGTTCACACTTCTAAAAATGTTGCTGCGAATCGACATTTAGTTCTATAAATGCTATAAAAAAAATGTAAAAAGTACATAAACGACTAATTATTAACGCTTTGTTTTTAATTTAGTATCTATTATTAAAAGATATTGTTCGGTCGTCTCCTGAAACGACGCGCTGTCAGTTTATAACCGTTACTTTTCTCATCGCTGTGGAGGACGGACCAATCACAGACGTTTCTCGATGCTAAATTTCCAAACCGTCGTGAAATGGACATTATTGTGCTGCATTCGTATTTTGTATTCCAGATATTAGTTGTATTACAGATATTCCAGATATTTGTTTTTATTAGATGTCAAAATCTATGCAGTATCGGATAAAAAACGTTGTGAAAATAGTCTCTTCCTCAAGGGGGCGCGAGACTGCTGAATCCGCCGATGAAGAATATCAAGTTATGTTGTTGTTTTTGTCTTACAGCCAGGCTCATAACTCCTAAAACTCCTAAAATATGATGTATTAAATAAGTTCATTTTAAGGACAAACAAATGTCAGTCTACAAGATATATTTCTGTACAATTACCCATCAAAACTCTGTAATTGGGCTTTGTATTTTATAGGCCCGATCATGGATAACAAATATGGCTTTTTACTACAAGTCAAAAACGTACTTTTTCGTCTCATTGGCTGCATTTATATGCTAAAAAATACAGTAAATCAACAGCAATATGAATTAATAACAGAAACAAAAATATTGTGAAATATTACTATTTAAAAGTTTTCTACTTAAATTGAAATGTAATTCCTTCCTGTGATCAAAGCTTAATTATTAGCAGCCATTCAAGTCTACTTTTTAATTTTGAAATTAAAATGTAAACAATGATATTTTTTTATTAATTATTAGTATAAATAAATAAATATATGGGCAACCGAATCAAGTAAAAAGAAATCAAAACAGGTGTAAAAAACTCACTGGATTGATTTCTAACAAGATGAACTACACTTTAATAATAATAAAGCATCAACCATGGAGTCGTTTCCATATTCCTCAGTTTTATTTATAATATCAGCACATATTGGTTGTACAGTGAGGATGGATGTCCTCGTTACAGAAAGCCCGGCCACCTCTGCGTCATTCACCTTTACATACAAAACACGTGTTTAATATCACATTACATGAAGAGGGGGGGAGACCGGACACGAGCAGATTCCAGTACGGCGACGGCGTCCCGATCATCATTTCAGAGAAGTATAAATACAATTCCAGGCTTGTTTATTATTCATTAATTTATATCGGTTTAAAATCACTATCCTGCATCCACAAGAGACAGAGAGAGAGAGATCGGGGCCAGACCGTCGCGTGTGTCCCATCAGACGCCTGTGTGTGTGTGTGTATACGCTTTACAGATGTGTGTGTGGTGAGACAGAGAGAGTGAGAGAGAGGGAATCATGGGTAGGAGGTATATTACAGTCGAGCTTGAATTAAACACCGTTCTGCGGTGCTTGTGTGTACGTTTTCCCGTTTTAATACTGTAGTTCTGTGATGAAGCAAATCTACACGCATGTGTGTGTGTGTGTGTGTGTGTGTGTGTCAGTCCACGTACATCGGGGAGCTGGGAGACGCGGGCATCATATCCAGGATCATGCAGACGTAACTGCCCACGTCCACCGTACGCTCCTCGTAGATCTGAATGAAGGGATGTTTCTGAGAGAGAGAGAGAGAGAGAGAGAGGTTTGGTTTACTTTCATTTCACTGAACAGCACTAATGCTTTATTTCAGGGGTTAAAGCAAAAATAAAAATTATAAAAAATAAAACTATTATAATACACTCAAAAAAATGAACTAGGGAGGTTGTGCACTTTACATGATATATTTATATATAGTTTACTTATAATTATATTTTTTGACTGGTTTTTTTTTTAAATGTTTTTTTTTTTCTATTAAGGTCTATGTAATTATGTCTCAACTCAACAGTACAAAATCCTAATGTGTTGTCTAAACACAAACCATTTATGTTCAGTACAAAAATGTGTACATCCAGAGGGTGGCAGTATAGTGCGAGCCGACTATAGTGCCATTTTGCTCGAACTTAGTTTGATTGTGTTCAGTCTGCTTAAATCTACGAACAACTTAAGTTCACTTAATCCGTTTGTGTTGGATTACATGATCGATTTGTGTTGCCTTAACTGAAACTGGGCAGTGCTTTTAGTTCCCAGCATTCTTTGCATATGGTTGAATTAAGAGAGAATAAATGTTAAAAATTAAGTATTTTGTTTTTGTTTTTTTGAGAAATTTAGAAAAGGGGAAGACTTGATAGTGTATAATAGTGTTTAATGTTAAATTACACTGGAATTACTAAACCCTTTCAATTACAGTGGGTTACCATTGTGGAGAAGAGTGGAGCATTTTGTTTGTTTATTTTCTATTGCTTTGAATGAAGGAGCATGTAAATCTTAGCATTCAAGAAGCTAATATGTGCTTCTGCTAGCAAATAGCTAGCTCAAATCTATCGATTTAATTAAATGTCACTGAATCAAATGAAATATAAATGGATGAATGAATATAATAAAATGCCTTTGAATCATGTCAGGAAGCCTTTAAAAATTCACGTTGAGACTACTTAAATTGGGTCATTTAAAATTACATAATTCCATTATGTTGAAGTTACATGAACAAATTATGTTTGTTTAACGTAATCCAGTTATGTGTAACCTGTTGACAAATTAAAATTAACTAAAGCCAACATATTATTTTTTTGAGTGTATATAAGCTGTTTAAATGTTTATATACCCAACAACTTTTGGTTTATTAAAAATGTTTCTTTAAATACCATAATTTTTCCAGTCCTAAATATTTCAACAACAAAAAAAATCCATAACCGTAGAAAATATGCAGGACGAATATTATGCTAATTAACTTAGCTTGTATAAGACGATCCTAAAAAGTCAGAAACGCTTTCAAGAAGTGCTGAACGTGTCGCTTTAGCAGGAAACTCACCAGAAGCTCTTTGTACTTTGGCCTCTTTGACTCGTCCTTTGTAAGGCTGTTAGAGACAGAAACAATATAATATCTCATTAAACCCAGAATTCATCACTAGTTCGATCTGGAGCTCTTGCAGTGTCTCTGAGCGACCAGCAGGAGGCGTCGTGCGTCATGTGATCAGAGTCATTACATCCCTTCTGCTGAGTCAGCAAACTCTCAGAAAGAGGAAACGCTCCGAGATCATAGGGACGTGTGTGTGTGTGTGTGTGTCTCACCACAGGTTGACGAAGTTGATGAATTTGGGGGAGAACTGCCTCTCCTCGGAGCTGCTGAGCTGCGGCGGGTCGCCCTTCACCACCTGCGTCAGCTGATCGAACACACTGTTCCACTTCGGGTAGGGGAACCGTCCTGTGGCCAGTTCGTACTGAAACACACACACACACACACACACAGTAACAGCACTGCAGCAGACTTTCAACATCACACAAGCGTTGACACCACATGACGGGTCACACATCACTCTCACCAGTGTGATTCCCAAACTCCAGACGTCTGAGCGCACATCATATCCCTGTCTGGAGGCGCTGGGGTCTATCCTCTCCGGCTGGAACACACACACACACAACATTTACTTACTTTCACTACCAATTCTGCACTCACTGTCTGTGCATGGCATGATATATTCTAAAGATAGTGTATTTTAATGCTATATTAGGAGTACTTATATAATATTAAAAGTATTATCAATTATTATTCATATTCAATGTATTTTTATACATTTTTTACTAAATATCCTATTAAAATATTACAATGAATATATTTGCATTATAATACAATTACTAAAGATAAAATGCCTATTTATTTATTAAAACAAAGATTAAAATGAATTGAAACAAAATAATATATTAGCAATATTAATTCAATAATAATGATGTATTTTTCAATGTATTTTTATACATTTTGTTACTTAATCTATTAAAATATTACAATTAATATATTTGTATTATAAAAAAATAATATATTAAAATAGTATTTAAATATTATGCATATTTATTTATTAAAATAAAATATAATTAATACATTTAAAATAAAATTTAATTTATTTATTAAAATAAAATGTATTAAAATATGTTTATTTATTAAAATAAAATGCATATTTATTTATTAAAATTATTTAAAATTATTTATTAAGATTAAAATTATTTAAAACAAAATACATAATCAGCATGTTATTAAAAAATCATATATATTAATAATATTAAATCAATAATAATGTTGTATTTTTCAATGTATTTTTATACATTTTGTTACTTAATCTATTAAAATATAACAATTAATATATTTGTATTATTAAAAATTTAATATAATATATTAAAATAGTATTTAAATTATATGCATATTTATTTATTAAAATAAAATATCATTAATAAATGTAAAATAAAATGTAATTTATTTATTAAAATAAAATGTATTAAAATATGCTTATTTATTAAAATAAAATGCATATTTATTTATTAAAATAAAATGCATATTTATTTATTAAAATAAAGATTAAAATTAATTAAAACAAAATAAATAATCGGCATGTTATTAAAAAAAATCATGCATATTAATATATTAGGAATATTAATTCAATAATAATGTTGTATTTTTCAATGTATTTTTATACATTTTGTTACTTAATCTATTAAAATATTACAATTAATATATTTGTATTATAAAAAAATAATATAATATATTGAAATAGTATTTAAATATTATGCATATTTATTTATTAAAATAAAGTTTATTGATTTATTAAAATAACATATAATTAATAAATGTAAAATAAAATGTAATTTATTTATTAAAATATGTTTATTTATTAAAATAAAATGCATATTTATTTATTAAAATAAAATTCATATTTATTTATTAAAATAAAGATTAAAATTAATTAAAACAAAATAAATAATCAGCATGTTATTAAAAAAATCACGTATATTAATATATCAGGAATATTAATTCAATAATAATGTATTTTTCAATGTATTTTTATACATTTTGTTACTTAATCTATTAAAATATTACAATTAATATATTTGTATTATAAATAATAAATATAATATATTAAAATAGTATTTAAATATTATGATCAAAAATATTATGTACTTTTACTAATTAAAATAAAGATTAAAATAAATGAAAAAAAAATCAATGCGTTATTCTAAAAAATAATACTCATCATTAATATTATATTCTATTTTTATAATATTAATGACAACAATATAACAACAATAATCAGTATTATTTATATTATAGAAATAACAAATTCCCTCCCTTTCTAAATAGATTTTTTTTCTTAAACATCGGCAGGGAAAATAATATTAAGTTTAACCAATAATAAATGACAAAGTCAAGTCCTGTCTTTTTGTGATTTATTACTTGCTAATAAGTCACATTACACAGATCTCTTTGCGCTAGAAACACTAAAGTCGTGGATCCGTTCATTCAGGAGACACACACACACACACACACGTATGGATATAAAACGTCCTGGAAGCTTGATGTTGATTTAAATATATAAATGTGAATAATATCAGACTGTCAGTGCTGATCGAGACGAGTCACGGGTGAAATCATCATCAACAATAATCAATATTTTGGCACAAATCATTAGTGCATGTTACTTAAAAAAATAATTGTATTCATAAATATAAGTAATAATTGACTTTAAATCGATTTTCTACATAAAATATAATACAATTAATTCAGAAAAATGTATTCTAGTTGATCAAATCCAGTCCATCCAACACGATCTACTGATGAATATTCAGTGTAACTCAGAAATCACTGGATAAATGCAGTGCAAATGTTCTGGCGTTTCATGCAGCTTCTGCCGATGAATGTTTCATGACTTTAAAGAGCCACGACGATCACGGGTTCATTCCTCAAAGGACACACGACTGATAAAAAGTCCGGGAAAAGACAATTGCGCAATAGCAATAGCGCAGCAGAGTGATTCTCCAGCGCAGCCGACGCTTCACAGGTCAAAACAGCAGGAAAACAGATGTGCTTCTGTGTGTGTGTGTGTGTCACATGCTAACAGCTGTGCGTGTCAGTCAACACACGTCCTCCGTGTTTAAAGACTGATGATGTCATAATGCAGTCTGAATGAGATCATGCGCTCAGATTAGACTATGACATCATCACTAACTGCAGAGCGGCGCTTCATTCACAGATACTCCTGCAGTGACATCACTCTACACGCGCTCGACAGGAAATCAACAGTCTTTGTCAATAATTGACTTTAGTTTGTTATATTGGTACAAAACGTGATAGCAATGCTATTTAAAAGCAATAAACGAATTCTGACTGCATCACAGGAAAACTAGTACAAGTCCAAGAAATGTCATTGAGAGCATTTTTTTGATATATAGACTACAAAAGCATAACTTCTAATTATATATAATAATAATAATAATAATAATTGATAGCATAATATTTTTTTCTACATGTAGAAAGTGAGAGAACTATTAAGAGAGAGAGAGATGAGTTATACATGTTACACATACACTAGTACCGTTCAAAAGTTTGAAGGTGTTTGTTGTTAAGAAATTAATTAACACTTTTATTCAGCAAGGATGCGTTCAATTGACCAAAAGAGAGTTATAATGCTAACCAAAATCTCAAGTAAATGCGAAAAGTAAATTTTTCACAAAAATATGAAATGGCACAACCGTTTTCAACACTGATAATATAATAAGAAATGTTTCCTGATCATCAGATCATCATTTTATAATGATTTCTGAAGGATCATGTGACACTGAAGACTGCGGTAATTGATCACAGGGATATATTCACATGGATAAAACAGTATCTTATATCTTATTTTGAATTGCAATAATATTTTTTACTGTATTTCTGATTAAGACACTTCTTTCACAAACATTAAACTCCCAAACTTTTAAACGGTTGTATATACATTAGAGCTGTCAGTTAAACGCGTTATTAACGGCGTTAACGCAAACCCATTTAAACGAGACTCATTTTTTATCGCGAGATTAACGGTCTTTTCGGCCTAGCAAACTTTGTAGTTTTTTTTTACATGCTTTTGCAACAGGACGCGGCATGCGCGGAACTGCACTATGAAACCCATTAATTTCAATGGCTAAACAAATAGTTCAACTTTTGCCGCTGTGACGATTACCAGCGGGCCCAATAGAAACTTTTTTCGGCATCCAAAAAATTTCGAAAACTGGCGTAGTGCCGCGCATTCCACGTGCAAAAGCATGTAAAAAAAACTACAAAGTTTGCTAGGCCGAAAAAGACCGTTAATCTCGCGTTAAAAAATTAGTCGCGTTTAAATGGGTTTGCGTTAACGCCGTTAATAACGCGTTTAAAGGTATAGCGGAGGATCTTTCCGAAATTTAGAGAAGACCCGCCCTCTCCAGTTTTTAAAAAAAATGCAAATGCACAAACACAACACTCTTGCTCCCGAGAGGGAACGCCTATTACGCCTTGCACAATTATGTTGCAAATTATAAACGAACTCAAAAACATTCATAAAAAAGACAACATGTCAAATGCCTGTCCGTGTTTTATTTACTTATTATACTGATCGATTGAGTGACCGAGGGCTCAAGACATGATATGTGCACCCTTGTATCACACGAAATACGTTCTGAGGAAACTATTTTGCAAATCGCTATTATGTTATATGGCAACATATGAGCAGTGCTATTACGTTAGTCCTTAACCTAACATGTCTCATTGTTAATACGTATGTATTAATACGTTATTTTTATACATAGTTGCATAAGGAGAAGTAGCTTGTTGCGTTTGTGTAATAATAAACACACACGGTTTTAGAATATTTCAGCGCGATACCATTTACCATTTGGTCAAAAGGCTACTTTAGACAAATTGAGATGTTTACCGTGTCTATGCGGTGCATGACTTGTGCCAGGGCTAGCATTGCTAAGTCGCTTGCATTAACTTTTACTAGTGATTTTAAATGGATTTCTCCAAACAGCATGACAAACTTTACCTGTCTAGTAGAATCTTCGCGACTGCGGCATCAGTGAGAAGCCCGACCTGTGCTTTTAGAGCACGCCAGCGTGTGATATCCACCCAAAATCACTCTGGTCTTGTTTCTATATTCTGCGGCCTTTCTCTTCTTATCATACACTTCGTATACATTTTTTCTCTTTCGACCCTCAGTCATTTTCAAAGGAATCTGAACCGTAACTCCGACATAATACACCAGAAAGTGAAAACTACATAGTGATGAGCACGTACGACGGCCTTACGTAAACATATCACCAGAATGACTGACACTTAGGTGGACCAATAGTATAGACTACCCACCCGGAAAAAGAAAATCCTCCGCTATACCTTTAACAACAAAACCAACCGGAAACAACAATTGTTGCGAGCCGGCAAAATAGTAGGTTAACGTTACGTTTTGAGTGGATGACGAGCGCGAGACACCGAAATGGATGCCGATAAGATTCTGAATAGAAAGTGTACTTTTAAAATGATTTTTTTTTTTGACGTTGTGAACTGAACAAAGCAAGCCGATTAGGCATGGGCAACGATTGATCGCATCCAAAATAAAAGTTTGTGTTTACATAATGTATGTGTGTGTAGTGTGTATAATTAATTTGTATATATAAATACCCACACATGCATGTATATATTTAAGAAAAATGTGTTCTTAATATATAAAATATTTATATTTATATATCATATTAATTGTGAATAAATATTAGGGCTGTGCAAAAATTAATTGCGATTAATCGCATCCAAAATAAAAGTCTGTGTTTACATAATATATTTGTGTGTGCTGTATATAATTATTTTGTATATATAAATACCTATGCATGCATGTATATATTTAAGAATTATTTGCGCTTAAATTTTGTATATATATATATATATATAAATACATAATCTATATTATATAAATATGTTATATATGAATAACACATTTTCTTAAATATATACATGCATGTGTGTGTATTTATATATACAAAATAATTATATACAGCACACACAAATATAATATGTAAACACAGACTTTTATTTTGGATGCGATTAATCGCGATTAATCGTTGCCCAGCCCTACTAAATATATATATATATATATATATATAACATATACATGCACATATTTCTTAAATATATACATGCATGTGTGGGTATTTATATATACAAATTAATTATACACACTACACACACATATATTGTGTAAAAACAAACTTTTATTTTGGATGCGATTAATCGCGATTAATCGTTGCCCATCCCTAACGCCGATCCACCTTTTCATGTTGATAAGAGCATTAAAATTAGAAAAAATAATGCGACAAAAAGACATTTAGAATAGATCAAAATGTGCGATGAATTGCGATAAATCGTGAGTTAACTATGCGATTAATCGTGATTAAATATTTTAATCGTTTGACGGCACTAATACACATAAATTATATTCACATGTATGAATGAGTCTTACTGCCATATACGGTCTGCATCCGGCATCTCTGGTTTTGGCGATGGAGTCGACCAGCTGTCCGCTGATGCCAAAATCACACAGCTTAATGTTGCCCTTCCGGTCCAAGAGGATATTTGATGGCTTTATGTCTGCAGAGAGATCACGCAACAGCATCTAAACCCGAGAGTCTTACAAAAATAAACCGACGAACGTCAGAAATCTGCCTCTCTTACCTCTGTGAATAATTTTCAAGCTTTCTTTTAAGTGGTTAAGTGCTTTCACAGTCTGAAAACGACACAGAAGAGCACGTTAATCAATGCTAATCAATGCGTCTCTTATCGAAAGCTCTGAATAAAACATGCTACTCACAGCTAACGTTATTTTCCCTAAAATCTCCTCTGGAATCACTTCGTCTAAAGAGGAATAAACGTATTTGTAGAATTTGTCGAAGGAGATGGACATGAGCTCCATGCATATCCAGCAGTCCCCCTGAAAAGAGCACAAAACGCGTGTTTATGCGTTTAGAGAGTGAAAACTTGAGGAAAGCACAGACGTTTATGCGTTTAGAGAGTGAAAACATGAGGAAAGAACAGACGAACCTCTCTGAAGAGAGCTCCGTAAAACTGGACGATGTAGGGGCAGTCGCTGCTCCTCATGACCACGTCTAGATCCATCAGCAGCTGCTTCTGCTCGCGCTCGTCCACCGTCGACCTGATCCTCTGCACACACACACACACACACACGAGCATTAGCAGAGTCTGATCCACATCTGACTATAGATTTATGAAAGGTTTAATTTTTTGTTAAGACATTTTGTCAAGTAACCATTTAGTTTTCGTATATTTTTGTAGAGATTTAGTGGAGGAAGTGAAGCTTATTAAGAAAAAAGGGTCACCCTAAAGCTTTTTTTGATTAATATGTTATTATTAGTACTGTCAAAATCTATTAATTGTGATTAATTGCATCTATCATAAAAGTTTCTTTTATACAATATATTTGTATGTATGTATGCAAATATGACAGACACAAGTATGTATGCATAAACAGTGTATACAGTATATATATTAGTGCTGTCAAACGATTAAAATATGTAATCACGATTAATCACATTAATGCCATAGTTGACTCGCGATTAATCACATTAATGTCATAGTTGACTCGTGATTAATTGTATTAATGCCATAGTTAACTCGTGATTAATCACATTAATGTCATAGTTGACTCGCAATTAATCACATTAATGTCATAGCTGACTCGCGATTAATCACAATAATGTCATAGTTGGGTCGCGATTAATCACATTAATGACATAGCTGACTCACGATTAATCACATTAATGTCATAGTTGACTCGCGATTAATCACATTAATGTCATAGCTGACTTGCGATTAATCACATTAATGTCATAGTTGACTCACGATTAATCACATTAATGTCATAGTTGACTCGCGATTAATCACATTAATGTCATAGCTGACTCGCGATTAATCACATTAATGCCATAGTTGACTCGCGATTAATCAAATTAATGCCATAGTTGACTCGCGATTAATTACATTAATGCCATAGGTGACTCGCGATTAATCACATTAATTCCATAGTTGACTCGCGATTAATCACATTAATGCCATAGCTGACTCGCGATTAATCACATTAATGCCATAGTTGACTCACGATTAATCACATTAATGCCATAGTTGACTCGCGATTAATCACATTAATGCCATAGTTGACTCGCGATTAATCACATTAATGCCATAGTTGACTCGCGATTAATCACGTTAATGCCATAGTTGACTCGCGATTAATCGTATTAATGCCATAGTTGACTCGCGATTAATCGTATTAATGCCATAGTTGACTCGCGATTAATCGTATTAATGCCATAGTTGACTCGCGACTAATCACATTAATGCCATAGCTGACTCACGATTAATCACATTAATGTCATAGCAGACTCGCGAATAATCACATTAATGTCATAGTTGACTCGCGATTAATCACATTAATGTCATAGTTGACTCACGATTAATCACATTAATTCCATAGCTGACTCGCGATTAATCACATTAATGTCAGAGATGACTCGCGATTAATCACATTAATGTCATAGTTGACTTGCGATTAATCACATTAATGCCATAGCTGACTCACGATTAATCACATTAATGTCATAGTTGACTCGCGATTAATCACATTAATGTCATAGTTGACTCGCGATTAATCACATTAATTCCATAGCTGACTCGCGATTAATAACATTAATGACATAGTTGACTGGCGATTAATCACATTAATGCCATAGTTGACTCGCGATTAATCACATTAATTCCATAGTTGACTCGCGATTAATCACATTAATGCCATAGTTGACTCACGATTAATCACATTAATGTCATAGTTGACTCGCGATTAATCACATTAATGCCATAGTTGACTCGCGATTAATCACATTAATGCTATAGTTGACTCGCGATTAATCACATTAATGCCATAGTTGACTTGCGATTATTTACCTTAATGCCATAGTTAACTCGCGATTAATTGTATTAATGTCATAGTTGACTCGTGATTAATCACATTAATGCCATAGTTGACTCGCGATTAATCGTATTAATGCCATAGTTGACTCGCGATTAATCACATTAATGCCATAGTTGACTTGCGATTAATCACATTAATGCCATAGTTAACTCGTGATTAATTGTATTAATGTCATAGTTGACTCGCGATTAATCACATTAATGTCATAGTTGACTCGCGATTAATCGTATTAATGCCATAGTTGACTCGCGATTAATCACATTAATGCCATAGTTAACTCGCGATTAATCATATTAATGCCATAGTCGACTCGCGATTAATCACATTAATGCCATAGTTGACTTGCGATTATTTACCTTAATGCCATAGTTAACTCGCGATTAATTGTATTAATGTCATAGTTGACTCGTGATTAATCACATTAATGCCATAGTTGACTCGCGATTAATCGTATTAATGCCATAGTTGACTCGCGATTAATCACATTAATGCCATAGTTGACTTGCGATTAATCACATTAATGCCATAGTTAACTCGCGATTAATTGTATTAATGTCATAGTTGACTCGCGATTAATCACATTAATGCCATAGTTGACTCGCGATTAATCGTATTAATGCCATAGTTAACTCGCGATTAATCACATTAATGCCATAGTTGACTCACGATTAATCGTATTAATACCATAGTTAACTCGCGATTAATCACATTAATACCATAGTTGACTCGCAAATTTCTAGTCTGGTAACCTGACACAACTTTGTCTTCTTGGGCTATACTGACTCGATTTTCATTCAGCAAGCTTGCCTTTTTTAGAAAGTTTTGCCACTTTTGTGTTAGTTTTTTATTCAATTTAATCTGTGAAACAAGTTTAACTTTCAAACACCTAAAGTATTAATTAAGCTTATGATATCTGAACTCTTACAAATAATGCTTCCAGATGATGATTTTCAGAGTGATGCCATAAAAGAATCATTTTTGGTTCCACAAAGAACGAAATTTAGAAAAAGAATCAATTTACAGAATCTTTTGTCGAATGGAAAGATTCCGTGGATGTTGAAGGTTCTAAATGGAACCATTAAAGCCAATAAAGACGAGTGTGTCTTACTTTAACAGCCATGATTTGTCCACTGGGCTTGTGCGCCATCTTGTTGACAGATCCATACGCTCCTCGGCCGATCTCTCCGAGATCCTTCAGGTCTTCCGCCGTGAAGTCCCAGTGCTGCTCCGGAGAGATCTTCAGCTTCCCGGACGACTCGATACTGTGTGTCCGCAGCCGTTCTCTGAGAATGCAAAGAGGTTCACGGCTGAGCTTGGAAAGACCAAACCGAAGACGAGTCGTGTTTAAACGCTCAGATGAAGGACGTGTAGATAGAAATGCCACTATACCATCGCAATAATTCTACACTTACACGAATCACGACTGTTCTCATTTGACAAATTTCTTTTTACATTTCAGCAAAATCATTGCAACCTCATCTAGTTTCCTGATGCATTATATGTATACACATTTTCAGAGATCTGAGCAGATTATATAGACGGCAACAATACAGAGGGAATGCATTGACGTCACTTCTCCTTAGCAAAAGAGTGACTCGATTTAACCGCGAAAACGAGAGTTAAACAAACGATTATCAGTTTAAACTAAAGGTTGGACTCGACCCACAACTTACCAAAGATCCAGTGATCCATGGATATTGGCATCTAGCCAGGAATCGTGTGTATGTGTCTGATTTTTCGATGCCGGGGAAATACAACGAGCAAATTTTCCTGTGAATGCAGTTTATAGAGCCAGACCGATATATCGGCAGACCGATATTATCGGCCGATATTGGGATTTTCCAAACTATCGCTATCGGCAGTTATAATGGCCGATAAATTAATATTTCAAAATAAAATAAAAACGGACGAAACACGCTTCAACCATGTCATGAGTGTTGGAGTTGTATAGTTTGTCCACCAGAGGGCACTCTACACCGTTCCTGTTGGCAACACTCGTTGAGTTGGGCACGATACATACATTGCTTGAATAACAATTAAAAGAACATCCCCATCAGTTCTCTTAACTCAAATAAGCATGACAAAATTTGTGACCATCATGTCCAGTAAAAAAAATAAATAAATAAAATATCGGCCGATATATCGCAATATCGGATTTTAAAACCCCAAAATATTTGTATCGGTATCAGCCTTCAAAATCCTTTATCGGTCGGGCTCTAATGCTTTATATAAACACTAGGGATGCACGATATATCGGTCGGCATATCGGTATCAGTCGATATATGTTCATTTTTAATGTTATCTTTATCGGCCTGGTAAGAAAATGTGGCCGATATATTAAAGCCGATAAATAATGTATTATTCCCTTCAGCTGAGACACTTGTTGAGCACTGTTTATGTTTTATGTCTTGAAATCTCTTCAAAAATTGAGGTTCGGTAAAACATGTGCAGCGCAAATCTGTCATATCGGCTATACAACACTATAATGAGAACATCATTATAATTGTGCGCTTGGGACATGGATATAATTGTGAGACTTTTGTTTTTTAATCAGGCTCTCAAAATTAGATAAAAATTTGGATTTAAGTTCATCGGCCGATATATCGGTTATCGGCTTTCAAATATAAAGAATTATCAGTTATCGGTATCGGCCAAAATTTTCATCTCGGTGCATCCCTAATAAACACAATATAATCCGGGTGATCACTTATATCAATGTTAAATCATATCGTCCAGCCCTAAAACTTAGTAGTTTTTTGTCAGTGTTTATTTAAAAACCAATTATGCAAAATATACTATGTTTTAGAGCCAGACCGATATATCGGCCGATATTAGGCATTTTCCAAACTATCGGTATCGGCAGTTATAATGGCCGATAAATGAATATTTCAAAAATAAAATAAAAACAGACGAAAAACGCTTCAACCATGTCATGAGTGTTGGAGTTGTATAGTTTGTCCACCAGAGGGCACTTTATACCGTCCCTGTTGGCAACACTTGTGTATAACGCGCCACACATCCTGCTAATCCAGGTTGCAGGAAGTTTTTAAGGCAATGTAGGGACTAATTGTTATTTTGTTTATCAGAACTTTAATATATTTTGATGCTCCTCTGTTCTGCTGTGACAATAAAAAAAGACACAAGTTTCTTTTTAATATGCATTATCATATTATTTTAGTTAAAACTCAAAAATAACTACAAATAACTAATGTCAGGGAAATCTGTTAAAGTTTTGTTGCGCGTTTCTGGAGAAAAAAAAAATATCGACCGATATATTGGAATATCGGATTTTAAAACCAACAAATATTTGTATCGGTATCGGCCTTCAAAATCCTTTATCGGTCGGGCTCTACTATGTTTAATTGATGGGTTGTCGATACAATATTTAACGATACAATACACAGGGTAGGATTTCACCCCTAAATTCAGCATATTGACACTAAATGAGAACTGCAAATCCACCTTTCTCTCCACAGTCTGTAAAAATATACCTCAGATTTCTTGTCTCAATATGTTTTTTTTCTTGCAAATGCCGCCCAGCTGGCGGTGACGTCACACACACACCCTCTATAGTTTATATATCACGACAATACAAGCCATCACATGGGTTGAATCTGAACTCTGCAAGAAGGTGATTGAGTTTCATCAATGTTTCAGTATCAGTCAGAGGACCCGTACTCACATGTGTGGGTTCTGGAAAGGAAGTCCGGCAGTGTTCAGAGTGATTCTGGAAGTAGTTTTGACTGGAGGACTGGCGAAATTTAACTTCAGGGCTTTACGTTTACCTGCCAGAGGAGGAAGAGACACACACACACACACTCAGACAGCTTGAAGACAGAGTCGCGGGTGTATTTTGTTCAGGCTCCCACAGGAGGATGATTACGATGATGATGACATCTATAACTACGCCATGGAAGATGTGGGAAGAGACGAGAGTTGACTAGAGACATGCACATCTGAGCACCAGGAGAGGAACCCGAGAGCCAGATTTCCTAAAGCCATCGGGACACGCTGAGGGTTTGAAACATGTTCAATGTGAGCGGGGTGGAGGGCGACGACGGCTTTAGCAAATCTGGCAGCAGAGGACAGTGACTGCAGTCCGACATGCTCAAACCCTGCGTTTAACACCAGCAAATCCTTCACATCTACTGTGTGTCCAACAATAAAGCGTTAAACAGATCTGATCACATCCGGACACAAAACAGAAGATCCAGGACTTACCTTCACCTCATGCAACACCCAACACAACATGATGTATGAATCGATCATGTGCACCACAAGCGAGGGGCGCAGCGTCCTACATAAGCACTATAAATACCACCACGGCAATGAAGACCGTGCAAACAACATGACAACGAGTGATGCATTGCATTGCACCAAAATACAAGTTTAGGCAATTAAATCTGGTCAAAGTGAACTCTTTATGCAGTTTTCAGGTGATAAACTAAAGGTCTTTGTAGTAAGTTATTGATTTTTTGATCCTGAATTTGATAAATAATACATATTGCTACTCTAGAATCAAACATGCATCAAAATGCATAATTGAAGAAGTGGTAGTTCTTTTTTGCACGATTTTGGTGCGTCACTCACTAGACGAAACTTTAAAATAACGTTAAACGACACACCATTACACACTAAATACAACACAGAGTTTGACTGCATATGTAAGGAATAATACATTAAAGTGAATTATTTAGACTCTATAATATCTTTAAATTAGGGAAGCCCTGAACCGCAACGTAAAAAAAAGCTAGAATTTCAACTTCAATCTCGAAACGTCTCGACTTTAATCTCGAAACGTCTCGACTTTAATCTCGAAACGTCTCGCCTTTAATCTCTCGACGTCTCGGCTTCAATCTCTCGACTTTAATCTCGAAACGTCTCGGCTTTAATCTCGAAACGTATCGACTTTAATCTCGAAACGTCTCGGCTTTAATCTCGAAACGTCTCGCCTTTAATCTCGAAACGTCTCGACTTTAATCTCGAAACGTCTCGCCTTTAATCTCGAAACGTATCGACTTTAATCTCGAAACGTCTCGACTTTAATCTCGAAACGTCTCGCCTTTAATCTCTCGACGTCTCGGCTTTAATCTCTCGGCTTTAATCTCTCGACGTCTCGACTTTAATCTCGAAACATCTCAGCTTTAATCTCTCGACGTCTCGACTTTAATCTCTCGACGTCTCGACTTTAATCTCTCGACTTTAATCTCTCGACGTCTCGACTTTAATCTCTCGACGTCTCGACTTTAATATCTCGACGTCTCGGCTTTAATCTCTCGACGTCTCGACTTTAATCTCTCGATGTCTCGATTTTAATCTCGAAACATCTCGGCTTTAATCTCTCGACGTCTCGACTTTAATCTCTCGACGTCTCGACTTTAATCTCTCGACGTCTCGACTTTAATCTCGAAACGTTTCGCCTTTAATCTCGAAACGTCTCAACTTTAATCTTGAAACGTTTCGACTTTAATCTCGAAACGTCTCGGCTTTAATCTCTCGACGTCTCGACTTTAATCTTGAAACGTCTCGACATTAATCTCGAAACGTCTCGACTTTAATCTCGAAACGTCTCGACTTTAATCTCTCGACTTTAATCTCTCGATGTCTCGACTTTAATCTCTCGACGTCTCGACTTTAATCTCTCGACGTCTCGACTTCATTCTCTCGACTTTAATCTCTCGATGTCTCGACTTTAATCTCTCGACTTTAATCTCTCGACGTCTCGACTTTAATCTCTCGACTTTAATCTCTCGACGTCTCGACTTTAATCTCTCGACTTTATTTCTCGATGTCTCGACTTTAATCTCGAAACATCTCAGCTTTAATCTCTCGACGTCTCGGCTTTAATCTCTCGACGTCTCGGCTTTAATCTCTCGACGTCTCGACTTTAATCTCTCGACGTCTCGGCTTTAATCTCTCGACGTCTCGACTTTAATCTCTCGACGTCTCGACTTTAATCTCTCGACGTCTCGACTTTAATCTCTCGACGTCTCGTCTCGTCTTTAATCTAGGAAAGTTTCGACTTTAATCTCGGAACGTTTCGACTTTAATCTCGGAATGTTTCAAATTTAATCTTGAAATGCTAGATTTTTTTTTTTTACGATTTTTTTTTCACAGGAAAATCACAGGATAAAAGTAAAAAGCTACTATTTTGTGTTGATCCATGGTAGTTCGACTTCACAGGAGCATTTCTTTGCGAGCGCTCTGAGCCTGTGTGCACGCACTGTTATGAATACACACACTTCTATGGAAGACTGTATTATCGGAACGTTTCGACTTTAGTCTCGAAATTTTCAAGATTAAAGTCGAAACGTTTTAACTTCAATCTGGAAATGCAAGATTTTTGTTTGTGTGTATTTTTTTTTCACGTTGCGGTTCAGGGCTTCCGTATTAAATTACTTATAGGCAATTTTTTTTATATTATTACATCCTTTTCCAATATTTGTGTATTTTGGCCAATAGCCCTACTCAGTTTTCTGAAGGCATTGAAAGTCATTTCTGAGAAGAGAACATTTTTATTTAGCTATAATGACAGGGTAGCTTTGTGACACCATTTCTGCTCTTCTCATAATAAAGAGATGCAGATATCAGCTCACAATCCTATGGAATTAAGGGACGGACTTTTTAAAAATGTTGTAGTTTAAAGGGATATCATTCACAGCAATAATTCAATGCTTCTGTTCCCATTTACAAGCTAGATGTGTGAATTAGTGAAAATCAATTTGTGCGCCAAATCTATCGAGTCTTTTTAGGATAAACACATCTCAGTGAACTCAAGGACTAGCCTATTTTCCCTCCGCCACAAGAATGTGAGGATCGGAATACCAGAAGAACAGCATTTCTGGAAATCTCACGGCATGTGCGTCCATGTCCTAACAAGCTTGTGTTTGTTCGAGATGCACATGCCAAAAACATCCCAGCACCAGCAGTGCTCCAACACTAAACAAAATGCAAACCGGGAAGACAACTACATCCCCCAAGGCCATAATAATCACTGCACCGGTTAGTAGAAAAGCATCTAAAACACCAGAGGAAACAACCACCAGAGCTTCCATTACTGTGTGTGAATGAAACACCAGAAACTGATCGATGCAGAAATACACTTGTGATTATTTCAAGTAAAGGCTGATTTTGATGGACTGAATCAAATGAAAGTGAGGACCAATCGACCGTCCAGAAGTCAATGGAAGCTCGAAGCTTTAGACTTGTGCCGACTTCTCGCTGAACTCCCCTTGTGGAGACGAACATTCGAGTTATCGAACGGATGCGAGTCAGCCTATTTAATTACAACATCTAAAGGGAAGAGTGATCAAAATAATGCTGTTATAAACATAACACAGCCTGATGATAAATGAGATGAGCAAAAAAATACGTAGGAAATACCACAATATTTACGGAAAAACTAAGAATTTGCAGTGAAAATTTTAGGGACTATATAAGATTTTTTTTTAAGGTTAAAGGGATAGTTCACCCTGAAATGAAAATTAAATCGTAATTTACTCACCCTAGTGTTTTAAAACCGTATGCCTTTTATGGATCAAACGTTTAATGTCATGCTATAGTCACAACTGTACTGTATTTATAAGTCTGGAATATTGCAGCTTTTGAAGGTTTTACTGATTTTCTTGCTGTCTCTATGCACTTATACAGCAAGTTTAAATGTGTTTATGTATATATATATATATATATATATATATATGAAGAGTTCAGATGCAAAAGCCTCTAAGTGCCATTTGAAATTTTCTTCTAAAATGATCATTTTTATCAAGCTTGTATATTTAAGTTCAGTAATTTCACTTAAATGGCAATGAAGATTACCTATTAATTGTCATTTAAGTGAAATTACTGAACTTAAATTTACAAGCTTGATAAAAATGATCATTTTAGAAGAAAATTTCAAATGCCATTTAGAGGCTTTTGCATCTGAACTCTTCATACAGTATATATGCACCTGTATTTTTGTATACATTTTGTATAAATGTTTTGTGTGTTTGTTTTGTTTCTTGTAGTGAGGATTTTCACTATGGAGAGTTAATGTGTAAATTACCCAGATAACTCAGTATTTTGGATAGGTTAAAGGAAAAACTAAATTAGAGCCATACCGATATATCGGCAGACCGATATTATCGGCCGATATTGGGCATTTTCCAAACTATCGGTATCGGCAGTTATAATGGCCGATAAATGAATATTTCAAAAATAAAATAAAAACGGACGAAACACGCTTGAACCATGTCACGAGTGTTCGAGTTGTATAGTTTGTCCACCAGAGGGCACTCTACACCGTCCCTGTTGGCGACACTCGTTGAGTTGGTCACGATACATACATTGCTTGAATTAGGGGTGTGCGATATGACGATTTTTAATCGTGGACGATTAAAATGTCTCCACGATCTGCTTTTGCAGAAATATCGAAGTATCGTGTAACAGTGCATTCTATCAGTTCAGTTCTGGCGCCCCGTCTCAACTGTACAACGCGACGTAGCCTACACATTATTCACGTTAATGAATAGGCATGGGACACTGCAATTCACAAAAGTTCATTATTTGCATAAGCCTTGCCGGTTAAACATTTAATTCACGCGCTGATGTGCTGTTGCGCTTTCCTGACCGCATACCTCCGACGCTCACAGGCACTAAGCCTGTCAAACAGCGCCAGAATACTGGACTTGGCTATCTTTCGAGTATTATTATGCTAATACTGTTAAATACACACAATGTTTACATAAACAGGCTATGTCTAAAGTGAAAGCAAACATTTGAGAGAATATCTGGTGTAACATGCGTCTATATTAAACGAGTCGCGTGCTGGACTAAAAGCGACAGGAATAAATAGCACTGCCGCACTTCCTTAAAGGGATAGTTTACCAAAAAAAAAAAAAAAACTGTCATTATTTACTCACTCTAATGTTGTTACAAACCTGTATTAATTTCTTTCTTGTGCTGAACACAAAAGAACGATTTTTTTAATGTGGGTAACCAAACAGTTGCTGGTCCCCATTAACTTCCAGGAGAGAACCAATAAAAAACTATAGGGGGACCAGCAACTGTTCGGTTACCCACATTATTCAAAAGAACTTTTATTTTCAACAGAAGAAAGAAACTTATTCAGGTTTAAAACATCTTGAGAGAGTAAATTAAGACCATTTTCATTTTTGAGGGAACTATCTCTTTAGTAAAAGAAAAAAAAAACACAAGGAGAAAATCACTCACTGACTGAGAACTTTAATAGTAGCTTTAATAAGAATCAATTTATTCAGTGAAGTCTCTGTAGTGTTTCAATTTCATATTTGTTTAATTTAATTACTTTCTTCAATGCTACTGCTAAATACACCTAGTGCATCTGAAAAATAAAGCACTATTTATTTAATTTGAGTATTAATTTGTGTAATGTTTATCTTGTCTTATTTTTTTAATAACAAAGAAAATAATGACAAAGATTTTTATCTTCGCCACTGGCCTAAATGTATGCCTTTCTTTTTTATTTTGTTACCTAAGGCTTTGTTTTTAACATAAGGACATTAGTTTGGCTGTAATGAACAGCCACTTGCAAAATATTAAAACCAACTTGACAAAGAATCGTGATAAAAAATCGTATCGTGATTTTCCTAAAAAAATCGTGATATGATATTTTTTCCATATCGCCCACCCCTAGACTCAAGAGTCCCAAATTCAAGATACAAACTTCATCAATTAGGGTTAGATAAACCATTTGCTGATCTCAATCCAAACAGTGACTTTATTTCGGTCGGGCAGTGAATAACAGCAAGAAATCTCCAAAAAAGTATCCGATCCGTGTACTTTCTTTACAAAGTGCAAGCAAGATATATATCTTTTTAAGTTCTCATTCTGTTGTCCATTAAAGAAAGACAGGCGTACGGCATGCGAACAACACCAGGGTGAGTAAATGACGCCTTAATTTTCATTCAAGGGTGAAGTTGATTTAGGACTCTCTCAGGACAGAGCGTTCAGTCGTAGACCGGCACAAGTCTAGCAGAGCCCGCGTGAGGACAGATTAGTGTCGAGAACAGAGGACAGGCTTCCCCAGACGCGAGCACAGCGGACAGACACGGTTTAGGAGGCGTGGCTTACTTTGGGGAAGTCCAGACAGGTTTATCTGAAACCCTGGTGGTGAGAAGAACAACGAACTCATCAACACAATCTGGAAAAACACCTTCATTCTGTCTCCATAACCTGATCTTCACAGCCATAAAGTTCCCATTAAACGTCACGTTGAGCATCCGAGCCGCACTAAAGCGAACCTTTGTGCCGGGATGTGCATCAGCGAACCGGTAAACAACATGGGAAACATGCAGGAGTTTCACACACAACAGCAACCGGAAGAAATCAGCAGAATGTAAAATAAAGGAAAATACCAGATTTAAAAAAAGCAAACATGGAGAAGAGAGAGTAAAATATTCGGCAGTTCTGGGAAGAACAATTTCACAAGGTCTCACCGTGGTCCGGCATCAGGGAGGATTGTGGGTAAGAGGAGGCAAGAGATAAAGGAGAGAAAGATTATGCATTTCATAAAACACATTTAAAACAATCCATCCAGCTGAACTTCAAAGCGTTAAGAAACGCAACCTATGTTGGAAAAAGCTTTGTTAGGTTATAGAGCCAGACCGATATATCGGCAGGCCGATATTAGGCATTTTCCAAACTATCGGTATCAGCAGTTATCATGGCCGATAAATGAATATTTCAAAAATAAAATAAAAACGGACGAAACACGCTTGAACCATGTCATGAGTGCTGGAGTTGTATAGTTTGTCCACCAGAGGGCACTCTACGCCGTCCCTGTTGGCAACACTCGTTGAGTCGGTCACGAGACATACATTGCTTGAATAACAATTAAAAGAACATCCCCATCAGTTCTCTTAACTTAATAAGCATGACAAAATTTGTGACTATCATGTCCAGTTTAAAAAAAATAATTAAATAAAATATCGGCCGATATATCAGAATATCGGATTTTAAAACCCGAAAATATTTGTATCGGTATTAGGGCTGTCAACTTTAGTAGTTTAGTCGACTAATCGGTCGATGCCGTCTTGGTCGACTGACATTCTTATTGGTCGACCAGTCGCATTTTTTTTTTTTACCAATAGAAAGAATTTTTCAATAATTTACTCCTTGATATTTATTACTTTATAAGCAGTTATTTATTGCTGTATTCTAAATATAATTAGCCTATGTTTTGTCCCCAACTTTAAAATGCTTTAATTTAGGCTATTTTTGTAACAGCGCCACAGTTTAGCGCACACACATAATACACTCGGGAACGCGCCTGTGGCCGTCGGCTGAGCTGCTGCTCGCGCTCGGTAAGGGATGCTGTATTCATTCAGTTAGAACGCTGCTTGTTTTGGCTTTAGTCGACAAAATGTCCAGGAAATCTAAATCTTTTGTCTGGCTGCATTTTAAAACAAAGACGACAAGACTGTGGAGGGAGGCGACCGCGTTGCTCCATTGCGAGCGCCCAAGTCGCGCGCCTACAGAACTTGAGCGCGCAAAAGACGTGCCTTTTAACGGCTATCATGCTGACTCAATAGATTGTGTTTTTTAAATATGTTTTCGTTTTTATTTGTACACTTGACACATTTGAAAATAGCCTAAATAATGCAACAGAACGAAAATAAACCTATACGCGGCCCTACAGCCCATTATTATGATTGTTTGGGGCTATTTGGGTTTTTTGTGTGTTGTTTTAAAACGCCTTGATCGTCAGGACGAAAGTTGACCCATAGCTTTGAAAGTAAAGAAGAATATAAAGCCTGTATAAACGAAAGCTTTTGTTAGGATTTTTCGTTATGTGGCAGATAGCAGTTCAGTTATATTTTTTGCAGCGTGTGGTGTGGTCAGGTGCGCAATTGTGACTGTTACTATAGACCTAGGACAGAGCTCCTCACTTTTTGCAGTTAAAAAATCACTTATTTTCAAATAATTGTATTATTATTATAGTTTTATTTATTTGTGATCTTTTTTCGTTGTTGTTTTATAAATAGTCAATGACAATTGTTTAAAAAATGTTCAATCAAAACGTCACGGGGTTTTTTTTTTAGTCGACTAATCGACTAATCGTTGCGCAGGACAAGACTTTGGTCGACTAAGGATTTCTTTGGTTGACTACAGCCCTAATCGGTATCGGCCTTCAAATCCTTTATCGGTCGGGCTCTATTAGGTTATTTCATTACAGATATGCTGAAAAACATTGATTAGGTTTGACAATTTTCTCACAGTAAATCTCAAAAAGAAACAGCAACTGAATTAAAAGTGAAATTCAATAATACAATACTAATACTGCAATATTAGTTCTATTTAGAACATTTGAAAAAATCATTTTTACAGTCTAGCAACACGAATCCGTCATGAACGTGATCTACAAAAGGTTTATCTGAACACAAGAACGCTTAGTTTAACTTCATAAATCATGCGAAGATGATTCATGTGCGTTTCCTCCTAAATGTGTAAACGTGAAGCCGATGAATAACCTTCCCAAACAAACCAGCAAACCACATCCGACAGCGCTTTCAGGAAATACAGGAATGGACTGGTGCGATGTTGGAGAAGCACGGATAAAGTGAGGAACAAAAACAGGCCAATGGGTTCTTACGTTACGTTTTTTTTTTACTAAAATTCAGTGAATTGGATAGTTAACGTCTCAGTAAAACAGAACTACATGTGTAGTAGTTCTCCACAAAAACTATCATAAAACGTGTCTGCGTCATATTTCACCACAAAATACGAATTTAAAAAAATATTAAGAATTGGATAAAGTAAATAATTCTCTTTACTTTTTTACTGGCATTTTTACTGCAGCACCTTCAGATATTGGTGTATTTTTAATACAACGTTCAATTCAAACACATCGGTGTCCATGTTCAAACCAGCTCATATCTTTTAACCACTACAACCATTACCAAATTAAGCCAAGACTATTGAAAGAGTCGCATTTCAAGCTAAAATTAGTACTAATTACTGCAAGAGCTGCTGTCTGCTTTCCACACATATCCACAATTGATGTTAAACACAAAAAAAATGTACAGTATTATGGCTGGTTATTAATGTCCTAAATTAACCTACATTCAATTCTACCTAAAAAAAAATGTTATGGTATATAATACCCTAAATGACTTGATCACAAAAATATCAATAAACATATATCATGTGGTAATTTGAAACATAAAAATAGCCTAAACAGATTTATGTGGTAGTTAATGTCAGGGGTTTTTCAAAATGAAAAGATTAAAGGAAAAGAGTGTAAAATAATCATAATAAAAAAAAAATCCATCCATACATAAAACATGTATAAATCAATTACAAAATTTTGATTTAAATAAATATGCAAACATGTAAATATATAAATGAATAAAAATAGAATAAAATAAGTAAACAAATGAGTAAATTAATAGGCTAAATAAGGAAATGACTACAATAGGAAAGTAGCTACAATAATTTGTAGGAAAAACCTCATCTAACAGGGCATTTGGACATTTATAGTATTATACTTTCATTGTAAAACGTTTGTATTTACACAATTAACTATTAAGATGTCTTTTAAATGTTGATGGTCATATTTGGGCCCTTGTTTGCATCTAAAAGATTGAAAACCCCTGGTTTATGTGATTGATAAATCATCCAGACTAGCATCTATCCATTGATTCAAGTGTCACTTCCTTAAGAAATCAACTGTAAATATACATGTGTGGTGAACACAAATGATTTAAACAACATCTTAATCTTTTCATTGATTAATAAACAACATTTTAATCCCCAAAGATCCACGCGCATTCACCTGAATTTCATATTAGCATTAAGGTATCGTTAGCCTGTTAGCCCTCCAGCTAAACATGTCAACAAACTCCAATGACAGTCAGAAAACAAACGACGGCGTTAAACTAATGAATATAATACTAACAGAGACGTGGACATACGAATATTAATTCATACACAGTTTGCGTAGTAAATAATGCATTTTTCAGACTGCGAAGTGAAATTTTCACAGGCCTGTCAGTGTTTGACTAAAGCAGTTAGCCGTGCGGCTAACAAGACTCTAACATTAGAATGAAAACTACAAGTTTAAAGCCTACTGGTTTGAAATAACACTCATTCAGAGCTAGTAAATGCTAAATCAATGGGTGAGTTAGAGCTGCAGCGCTGATAACGCAGAGTGTGTGTGTGATGTGTGTAAACTGTCATCGGATGTGGTGATGATATAATGCTGCGGCTCGGCTCGGTTCGGGCGGCTCGGGTGTGTTTCTGACCTTGCATGCTGCTCATGGTGCTCATGCTGCTGCTGCTGATGTGCTGCTGCGGGCTCTGGCTCGGGTGCTGCTGTGCGCTGCTGGAGGAGGAGGAGGAGGAAGATGAAGGGTTACTACTGGAGCTGGACGTCGCCATTTGGGTTTGACTTCCAGCAGCCAGCGCTGGGCTGCAATGCAGAGAGAGAGACAGACAGCAGACTCTCTCTCTCTCTCTCTCTCTCTCTCTCTCTCTCTCTCTCTCTCTCTCTCTCTCTCTCTCTCTCTCTCTCTCTCTCTCTCTCTCTCTCTCTCTCTCTCTACACACACACAGTTGGAAAGTATTTTGTGAAAGGAAAAAACGTCATATGAATTAATTTCCAGTGTTAAATTAACACTCCTGAAAGAAAAGCAATACAATTAAATAAAAATAATAAAAAATAATATCAGCAAAAAAAAAAAAACCAAGATTAATAAAATATAATACAAAAACACCTAAAAAAAACCGGTAAGCATGTGTATAAAATAACATGAAATGGAGCAAAACAAAACAGAACAGAATAAATTAAAAAAATAAATAAAACATACATATTAAATAGTGTTAACTATTTGTACAACATTCTTTATTCACCTTTTAAAGAAATCTTTTAAGGTTTATCAGAATTTCGATTGACCATGCCAATAATAGAATAGAATATTCTAGAATCCATGTGAATAGAATAGAATATTGTGTACAAATAATGCAAATAGCGGAAATAGAAAAAAAAATCCCGAAATAAATCAGTATGGTATTCAGCTTTTTACTTGTAAAAAAATATTATATATATATAATAATATAATATATAATATAATATTATATTTAAAAATATTATATGCCTATATAGGCTATATTTAATAAAATATAATTAATAATTGTAATTAAACAAAAATATAATTAAATAAACCACATATTTAAATTAAATTAAAAAAAATGATTAATGAATACACATGTATGACTGGTTCTCGTTTGCGTTGTTAATAAATCCAATGTGAGGACAAGTGTGGTAAACATCATTTCCCATAATGCTTCGTCCGCACAGTTGTAAAAAAAAAAAAAAAAAAAAAAAAGTTCAGTGTGTTAAGTTCAAAGAGATGTTAATAAACACATATTTATAAATACAGAAGAGTCCAAATGACGAACAAGATCCAAGTCTCGTTTTCTCGGATCATCTGGAGTCTGTAGAGCTGGCGACTTACGTGCAGTTAAATGTTATGTACATAAAAGGTGATTATTGTTAATTAACGCTAATTTGTGTATTATTTATCTTCAGATTACACAGATTCGGATGCTGTTGTGTGAATGGTGAGGCTTGAGGCTTCGCTTTCACCTTAAATCATTTTTTTGTGGTCTGATATTGTGTTATGTTTAGGTTGTTCCAGCTGGAATGTGCTTCATAATTTCAGAGACAATGTATATAATAAAACAAAATACAAAAGGACTTTGATAATTTGCTGTCAACAACAAATAACAGGTAAGAAGAAAGTGAAGAAGTTTTTCATGAATCCAGCTGAGCGATTCTGCCATCTAGTGGACTGAAGTAGCAACACGCCAGAAATCACAGTTATTTAAATGTTTACATATTTACATCTCAAAGCTCATTCTGACTTCATCTGACTTCAAGTGTTTTTCTGTCAAACAGAATACAGAGAATTACTGCTTCACATAGTAGGGTATATAATAGGGAATCGTTCCGTATGTGTCGCATAAAAAAGTCTTGTTCCGTATTGAACTGATACGGTTCCGTATTTTTGAGAATCAGTTCAGTGCAAATCCATGACAGATACATCTTCTAATATATCTCAGACAGACTATGAATGAAGACCTCACCAGTTGAGCCACTCCACTCGTGATCGACTAATTTTACTGCAAATTAGTTAAAATATCCTCTAATCTAGTTTAGAGCGATAGTGCATACGACAGATGTTGAGCTCCTAACGGCGCGGACGCAAAACCAGGACTGGAGTCAGAGCACATTCCTCTCTGCACTCTTAATGCCAATTTATACTTCTGCGTCGAGGGTACGCCGTAAGCCTTGTTTATACTCGACGCGTCCGCAAGAGCGCGAGTCTCCGCTGCCTGCGCGCGCACCTCTCCAGACGGACGAGGCATTTATACTTGACGCGCTCGCCGTTGTGCTATTCTGTGAAACGACAGGGGGCGAACTCGGAGTAATTCTCCTCTAAATCACCAGGAATAAGCAGTGAAGAAGTAGTTTGCCGTTTATTAGTAGTTTATTAATTGTTAATTCATAAAAGAGTAAATGCAGTAGGTTTATTGTAGCCTACTTTCACTGCATGTAAACTAGGTAAACACCTGAAGCCTTGTTGGAGAGTGTTTAAACCTTAATTTTACCAGCAGGGCTTAATTCTACTATTTATAGGCTTATTTTGTAGATGTAACCAATTACTGTAGACAAGTGCAACTAGGTGCTTAATGCAAATATGTTCCTGTTCACAAAATGAGATGTTATGGTCGCCCATCAATGCAAATGTCTATGTGTATAGAAGGATCATAAACATTCTGGTACAGATCGTACCAGTTCGGCCAGATTCGGCTCGTAGTCGTCCATCTTCGGATGCGGCGCCGCGCGCAAAGTTACAAAAAGTGCCGTGCACACCGCCAGGCGAAATGGGGTCTTGCGGACCCTACGCGCACGACCGCCCACACCGCAATGACGTCATTTTTGGCGCGCGCCCTTCGCGCTCTTGCGGACGCGTCGAGTATAAACAAGGCTGTAGTAAGCCTTGTTTATACTCGACGCGTCCGCAAGAGCGCGAAGGGCGCGCGCCAAAAATGACGTCATTGCGGTGTGGGAGGTCGTGCGCGTAGGGTCCGCAAGACCCCATTGCGCCTGGCGGTGTGCACGGCACTTTTTGTAACTTTGCGCGCGGCGCCGCATCCGAAGATGGACGACTACGAGCCGAATCTGGCCGAATTGGTACGATCTGTACCAGCATGTTTATGATCCGATCTATAGACGAATCCGACGAGCGTTCTTGTGTAGGCTGCCATCTTGTGGCGACGCCATTACTGAGCTGTCACACCGGCATAGACATATGCACCGGTATGTAAACAAACCTCGGAGATAAGATGATAACGCACCCTCGATGACAGCTACAGCCAGGCAGATTTGTTGGGTTGATGATGTTGGACATTAGCCTCCAGTCACAGATGAAGGTACAAACGATCTTACAGATTATTAATGAAAATAGCTTGGCAAGCTAGCTAGGCTTACGTTTGCTACCGAATAAACTAAAAAAAGATCTGTCCATTTGGCAACAATAAATAAATAAATAAATTAAATCAAATAAACAAATTCATGTTTTTCATTTGTGTTCATTATTTATCTCATTTTTACATTGCAACGGGCATGAGTAAGGTAACGTTACAGCTAGAAAGTATACACAACATCGACCAACTAGTGTTTTTAAACCATGGAAAGAGGTCAATATAACAGCAGGAGAACAATTATTTCACATAACGTTACATTTAGCTCAGGAAAGCCATTTATGACCATAGCATGTTAATTAAATAGAAAAAATAGCAAGAGAGGAGATGTTGCTGATCACTATATCACACATTTATTATATTTTTTTTACTTATGTCATTAAATAATTATTATACGCGAATGTCCGCGTCTTGTACTCGCCCAGGAAATCTTTGTAAACCGTACGGCACCTGACAGGGGCAGTCGACCCGGGGTATTCACAATGTTTTCTCTTCAAAATTGAAATTTTACTGCCACCATTGAAACAATTTATAACGGAAACTGTTTACCCACTTGACACTATACAAGGGGTAACGTTGTAACGTTAGTGACCGTCGTAAATCGCGGGCTGTTTATTCCTGTGGACGCAAGTTGCAAAATAAAACAATAGAAGGCAATGGAGCAACGCTACCCAGTAACATCTCAGTAATGGCGCCCGCTTACTTCCGTTTTTTTCGCCGGATTCGTCTATACACAGAGACATTTGCATTGATGGGCGACCATAACATCTCATTTTGTGAACAGGAACACATTTGCATTAAGCACCTAGTTCACACTTATCTAAAGTAATTGGTTACATCTACAAAATAAGCCTACAATAGCAGAATTAAGCTCTGTTGGAAAAATTAAGATTTAAACACTCTCCAATAAGGCTTCAGTTGTTTAACTAGTTTACATGCAGTGAACGTAGGCTACAATAAACCAACTGCATTTACTCTTTTATGAATTAGCAATTAATACCACGAATAAACGGCAAACTACTTCTTCACTGTTGATTCCAGGTGGTTTCAGAGGATAATTACTCCGAGTTCGCCCCCTGTCGTTTCACAGAATAGCACAACGGCGAGCGCGTCAAGTATAAATGCCTCGTCCGTTTGGAGAGGTGCGCGCGCAGACAGCGGAGACTCGCGCTCTTGCGGACGCGTCGAGTATAAACAAGGCTGTATACGGCGTTGGCTTCGCACGTAGCCGACGCCGTTGTGAGCATTTATACTTCTGCGTTCAGGTCTTGGTTGCTCTGCAGTACTTCTCCGAAACGCTAGTAGGCGGCGGAGGGTTTTAATGTTCCACTGTGTTTAGATTCCTCGCGGCTAGGTTACTACAAGCAATAGCGACTGAAAGAGAGTGGATCATGTTGGAGTTGGAGCTTATTGGGGTGGAAAAACAGTTCATTTTAGTGAAATTACTAAAACTGAAAGGCAGAAGTGAGAGAAGACGTCGGAGGAGATGGTACGTGTGTAAATGCGTGAGAAGGTACGTGCGGAAATGCGTAGGAGGAAATGCGATGCTACCAAGCCGACCAATCACCGATCTTGCGGTCCGCGTCGTTGCGACGTGTAGTTACATTTTTGAAGAGGTGCGCGTCAGGCAACGGCGAAGGGTACGCGGTATGGGACGCGTCTGTGCGTATGCTACGCCGTACCTACTGCGCGCAACTGACGCAGAAGTATAAATTGGCCTTTTCAAGGCTGTGTGTCCACCAAAGCGTTTTTCCACGCGCCTGGCGTTTGTTTTCAATTGTTTCCAATGGGAGCGCCGCGTTTTTTAAACGCCATGAGCGTGACGAGGCGCTGAGCGTTTTTTTCACGCTGAAGCGCCCGGCGTTTTTTACTGGTCGCCGAGAGTTGAAAAATGTTCAACTTTGGAAAAAACGCAGCGCTCATCACTGTCAGTTCTTGCCCAGCCGTCCAATCACAGTGGAGGAGGGGCGGGACTAAACCACACCGACCAACAGTTACAACGTTTAAACTGCTGCGGATATTCTGTATCATAGCAACGAAACGCCTCAACGGAAAAAACGCTGCGCTGCCAAAACGCTCTCAAGCGCCCAAAGCACGGCGTCTTCGGCAGAGCGTGTAGCGTTTTCAGCTGGATAAAAACGCTTTGGTGGACACACGGCCTAAGCGTTCTGTTATCACTCCGCTTTCGTCCACTACGGGTTTTCACAGTCTCACTCACAGAAAAAACTGTTCCGCGTTTCAATATCTCAGCTCTGGAAGGGTCTACAGCCTCAATTTTTGCACCCAGGTCCATGTCCCGTGGCCCTCTATCAGAATCCAGAGTTTTGAGAAGATTGGAGAAACTTAATTTTTCACCCCAAAAAAAAAAAAAAAAAAAAAATGTAAGGGGTAACACTGTCGTTTTTTTTTTTCTCTGGTCGAAATTTTGATTTTCGATATCTCAGCTCTGGAAGGGTCGAGAGCCTCCATTTTTGCACTCAGGTCTAAGGCCGTGTGTCCACCAAAGCGTTTTTATCCAGCTGAAAACGCTACACGCTCTGCTGAAGACGCCGTGCTTTGGGCGCTTGAGAGCGTTTTGGCAGCGCAGCGTTTTTTCCGTTGAGGCGTTTCGTTGCTATGATACAGAATATCCGCAGCAGTTTAAACGTTGTGACTGTTGGTCGGTGTGGTTTAGTCCCGCCCCTCCTCCACTGTGATTGGACGGCTGGGCAAGAACTGACAGTGATGAGCGCTGCGTTTTTTCCAAAGTTGAACATTTTTCAACTCTCGGCGACCAGTAAAAAACGCCGGGCGCTCGGCGCTTCAGCGTGAAAAAAACGCTCAGCGCCTCGTCACGCTCTTGGCGTTTAAAAAACGCGGCGTTCCAATTGGAAACAATTGAAAACATACGCCAGGCGCGTGGAAAAACGCTTTGGTGGACACACGGCATAAGTCTCATGGCCCTCTATCAGAATCCAGAGTTTCGAGAAGATCAGAGAAACTCAAAATTTCAACCCAGAAAAAAAACGACAGTGTTACCCCTGTGTTTTTTTTTGTTTTTTTTTTTGTGCGAAAAAATAAGTTTCTCCAATCTTCTTGAAACTCTGGATTCTGATATAGAGGGCCATGAGACTTAGACCTGAGTGCAAAAATTGAGGCTCTAGACACTTCCAGAGCTGAGATATTGAGATATTTATAATGGTATAAACGCTACGTGGGATGTCCATATCTCAGCTCAGGAAGGGTCTACAGCCTCCATTTTTGCACTCAGGTCTAAGTCTCGTGGCCCTCTATCAGAATCCAGTGAAGCCACACTTTGGACCGCCGTCGTAAGCTACTCATGTTCGACTCGCGCGGTTATGCTAACACTTCCGGTAGACGCTTCTTCATTGGTGTTGTTCAGCGGTTTCTTCTTCTGGTCGGCGGAGTGTGAATATCGAAACTAGGAATCGAAATTTTAACTTTTGAACGATTCCGGGAAAAACAAAAAGCGATTCTCGATACCCAACCCTAGTCGTTGCAAACAACACCTTTTGCTCTCTGCTGCCACCTTTTGACCCTTATCTCTCTCTGTACATTTATAGTGTCCAATAAAGTCTTCAGTTTTCTCTCAAGATGTGTGCTTTTCTGTCTTCTTCTTAACTCTTAGTTTGTCTGAATGGGAGGCCTTGAAGCTATTTTTTGTTCCATGCTTTAATCAAATTTAAAAGGTTTTTATCTACTTGAAAACATGAATGGTAACTTGGGATTTCTTGTTCTGTAGTGAGGACCATCTCGATGTAGTCGACCTTTCTCTCTCGCTGCGACCGCTAACCTCTCCCACGCACACAACACATGTAACAAATTGGGAAAATATAAAATATTTTATAGAAAATAATAATTGTAGAAAATAGAATAAAAAATAGAAAAAAAAATCTAGAAAAAAAAATAGAAAATATTAATAGTATTTTATTTTTATATGATGAACTTCCCGAAACTATCTTCCTATGAATAAAAAGACTTTTGGTTTAATTTTGTATTTAAAGCTGCACTCAGGCGTGTTTTCTCTTTATATGTTTGAGAGCAAAACTTGAGCCAAATAATGAATGTAAAAGCACAGTACTGGCCATTTAAACGTCTTCATCTTGCCATGCATGAAACAAAACACACCCACACACACACGTGTTACTGTTACCGCTTTCATTTATTAACACTTCTTCGACATTGAACACATTTAGTCTTTATAGCAACACCAGACTGATGTGTGATGAAGACTTCAGGAGCTTCAGAAGAGCTTTCACAGTTAGATCCGAGAAAAGGCCAGTGCAGAATCATGTGCCGAAAACCGCATGTAGAAAGATTTTACAAAAGTCTGTCCCAGAGTACAAGAGCCAGTCAAAACGGCTCTCTTCGTGTGGCCCGAACACATCTCACAAACATCCATAACCGTGATGCGCTCTCGTCATGTCAAGAGAGAAATAAATCAAGAAAAATGTGAAGAGAAGTGCCATAAACGTCCAGATAAAAACAAAAACGTGATTTGTATTAGTCTGAAACTAGTAGATATGGATATTCAACATGACGTGAACGCACCAGAATAAGAATAAGCACGTGTGTATCGACCCGCAGCGGTTCCTGAATCCCAACAGATCAGTGCTTCGACTGAACAGAAGAGCGCGGCCGGACGCATTCACAGTGTCAGACGCCAGCGAGGGTCCTGAAGAACACCATCTCCCATGATCCTCCGAGACTCGCTCTAGTCTCTGAATACAGGTCATGATGATGGGATGATGATCGTACGGCGATATATCGAGCTCTCGTGTGGTTAATAAGTGAACCTCACCAAACGTGCCAAAAACAGTCATATTTCACTACAAAGATTTAAAAAAAAAAAAAAATACAAAAAAGTTTCATGACAATTATACACATTATCCCCCAAATTCAATTGACTATAATGCAATAGATTTATACATTATAATATTAATTTAAATCCATCTATATATATATATATATATATATATATATATATATATATATATATATATATATATATATATATATATAATTAGATTTAAATAAACAAAAAATGTAATATATAATTAAAATCTACCAAATTATATATATACATGTATTTATTTAAATCCATCTAATTATATAATTAAATAATTAATTATATAAAATAATTAAATAATTTGTTAGATTAAATATATATATATATATATATATATATATATATATATATATACTTAGATTAATATATATATATATAAATTAAAATCTACCAAATTATATATATAAAATTAGATTGATTTAAATATATATATATATATATATATATATATATATATAAAATTAAAATCTACCCAAATATATATATATATATATATATATATATATAAAAATAATTACAGAGATTTAAATGAACAAAAAATGTAATATATAATTAAAATCTACCAAATTATACATATATATATATATATATATATATATATATATATATATATATATATATATATATATATATATATATATATATATATAATTTGGTAGATTTTAATATATATAATATATATATATATATATATATATATATATATAAAATTTGATAGATTAAATAAATATATATATACTTAGATTAATATATATATATAAATTAAAATCTATCAAATCATTTATATATATATATATATATATATATATATAAAATTAGATTGATTTAAAATATATATCTATATATATTAGATTTAAAAAATATATATATATATATATATATATATATATATATATATATATGTAATTAAAATCTACCCCCCCCCAAAACAAAAATATATATATATAATTTATTTAAATCCATCTAATTTTATGTAAATATATATATATATATATATATATATATATATATATATATATATATACATATATATAAAATTATATATATATATATAATTTATATCTACCAAATTTTACACACACACACACACATATATATATATATATATATATAATTAATTCTATCAAATTACATATACATATATATTTATATATAGAAAGAGCGAGAGAGAGATTAAAAGCTATTACATTAATTTAAAAAAAAAATAATAATAATAAAGACAACGAAAAGGACAATGGACGATGACCAGGAATCATATATATATATATATATATATATATATTAAAAAAGAAGAAAAAAAAAGACAGTAGTAATGAGATGTAAAATATCACAATGCAATAAAAACGTATTGGTCCTAAAAATAGTATAGGCTTCAGTTTCTTATGCATATTTTCTTATGATTTTGGGGTGAAATATGACCCGTTTTAGTCAGATTCATCACAACAGACAGTGGAAATCATTTTATAGCCAGTCACAACCAGCAGGGGGAGCCATTCTGCTCGTCCCCGCTCACCGTTTCTCCGTCAAATATCCATGTAAAACTGTGCTGGACTCGAGAAACATCTTTCAGGCGGCGGAGAACACCTGGTCGTGTCCGCCATCTTCCCATCAGCCTCTCGACGACAATATCTCCGTCGTGATGATGGCATATCAAACAGAAGTGGTTCTTCCAGTTAGAAAAGTGCCGCGTAAAAAAAAAAAAAAAGCTCGAAGCTGCACTTTCAAATCCCGCTGAAAGAGCAGAAACACGGCGAGGGCGTAGAAAACCACCAGCGCTCGTAGAAAACAAACTAGCTGTACGTCTGAAGGAAGTTGAGATGCAAAAATAGATCTGATACAGAAAGTCGCAAGAATAAAGTAAACTAATTCACTACAGATGATATGAATCAACCACTGAGTGTGTGAGCGTCAGAAAATCATCACAATTCATCTGCTTTCAGTGGAATATATTTACATAATACTGAGCAATCGATACTGCGACACGCGCGCACTGATCACAATCGGTTAGAAAACAGTAAACATTGCATGGTCGTACAGGTAAACGATGGTGTCTGGAGCGTTGGTGATCGGGGTGTGTCGCGCCGAGGCTCACACGTCCCTGATGTCCTCCAGCGTGGGGCTTCGGTACAGGTACTTCCAGATGGCGTAGTAGTGGATGGCGGCCGCCAGCGCCACGAACACGTGCCAGATGGCGTGAGCAAAGGGAATCACGCCGTCGGATTTGAAGAAGACGACCCCCAGGCAGTAGACGAAGCCCCCGAACGCCAGCTCGTACAGCCCGTCGGTGTTACTCTGATCAAAACAACAACCACACAAAATCAAGATTGGGTTTCACACATTTAAAGGTACAATACGTAGGAATTTTGAAATATAAAATATCCAAAAACCACTAGGGCAATGTTATATATTTTGTTAACCTTATTTATTGACATCTGCATCATGTCGTTACCCAAACAGTAAACTGACAATGAATCAATGTGTAAATGACGTCTCTCATGACATCAAAACAACGTTGATCTGGCATTGTTTTGCTCATCGAATTAACGTTGAACCAACGTCAGACGTGTCATTCTTCAAAACTAACAGAAAATCAACTTGAAATCAACGTCGTCTCAACGTTAGGAAAGCAAACCAATTGCGTCGATTTTCATTTAGCTTTGAAGAATGGCGCGTCTGTTTTGCTCATCGAATTTACGTTGAACCAACGTCAGACGCGTCATTCTTCAAAGCTAAATGAAAATCGACACAATTGGTTTGCTTTCCTAACGTTGAAACAACGTTGATTTCAAGTTGATTTTCCGTTACCCAGACAGCAAACTGACATTGAATCAAACGACGTTTGAAACGACGTTGGAAACGACGTCTCTCATGACATCGAAACAACGTTGATTTGGCATTGTTTTGCTCATTGAATTAACGTTGAACCAACGTCAGACGCGTCATTCTTCAAAACTAACGGAAAATAAAAAATTGGTTTGCTTTCCTAACGTTGAAACAACGTTGATTTCAAGTTGATTTTCCGTTAGTTTTGAAGAATGGCGCGTCTGAAGTTGGTTCAACGTTAATTCGATGAGCAAAACAATGTCAGATCAACGTTGTTTCGATGTCAGTTTGCTATCTGGGTAGTTTTGAAGAATGCCGCGTCTGACGTTGGTTCAACGTTAATTCGATGAGCAAAACAATGCCAGATCAACGTTGTTTCGATGTCATGAGAGACGTCGTTTCCACGTTGATTCAATGTCAGTTTGCTGTCTGGGTAACAGAAAATCAACTAGAAATCAACGTCGTTTCAACGTTAGGAAAGCAAACCAATTGTGTCGATTTTCATTTAGCTTTGAAGAATGCCGCGTCTGACGTTGGTTCAACGTTAATTCGATGAGCAAAACAGACGCGTCATTCTTCAAAGCTAAATGAAAATCGACGCAATTGGTTTGCTTTCCTAACGTTGAAACGACGTTGATTTCAAGTTGATTTTCCGTTAGTTTTGAAGAATGGTGCGTCCGACGTTGGTTCAACGTTAATTCGATGAGCAAAAAAATGTCAGATCAACGTTGTATCGATGTCATGAGAGACGTCGTTTCCACGTTGACTCAAAGTCAGTTTGCTGTCTGGGTAACGGAAAGCGCGTTCTGCAGGCCAAGTGTATAGCGGCAAAACTGTAATAAAATACGTTGTCTCAGAAACGGAGACAACGATTTAAGAAACGCTGATTCGCTAGTCGAATTTCGTACGATATGAGAGAATACTAACCCTCAAAGTTGTTGATTTGGCTCGAAATATATAATTTAAATAGTTTTTCTTTTTTACTCTTGTGTGACAGCTAACTGCCTCACAGTGTTGTTAACATCATTCACGTTAACCGGAGGACGTTTTTATAAACAGCGAGTGTAATTTGACACTATCTCCACCTAACGCAAAACCGGCTTCTGACCATAGACTGACGCAGCACCGGATGTAAGTGGGCGGGCTGAGACAAATATGGAAGCGATCGTGCATAGAGGCTATTGCGTCGATTTTCATTTAGCTTTGAAGAATGGCACGTCTGAGGTTGGTTCAACGTTAATTCGATGAGCAAAACAATGCCAGATCAACGTTGTTTCGATGTCATGAGAGACGTCGTTTCCACGTTGATTCAATGTCAGTTTGCTGTCTGGGTAACAGAAAATCAACTTGAAATCAACGTTGTTTCAACGTTAGGAAAGCAAACCAATTGCGTCGATTTTCATTTAGCTTTGAAGAATGCCGCGTCTGACGTTGGTTCAACGTTAATTCGATGAGCAAAACAGATGCGCCATTCCTCAAAGCTAAATGAAAATCGACGCAATTGGTTTGCTTTCCTAACGTTGAAACAACGTTGATTTCAAGTTGATTTTCCGTTAGTTTTGAAGAATGGTGCGTCCGACGTTGGTTCAACGTTAATTCGATGAGCAAAACAATGTCAGATCAACGTTGTATCGATGTCACGAGAGACGTCGTTTCCACGTTGATTAAAAGTCAGTGTGCTGTCTGGGTAACGGAAAATCAACTTGAAATCAACGTTGTTTCAACGTTAGGAAAGCAAACCAATAGCCTCTATGCGCGAACCCTGCTGACGTGTGTTCGAATGAATCTCAGTCAGCGTCTTTACTTCCGGAAGCGCGTTCTGCAGGCCAAGTGTATAGCGGCAAAACTGTAATAAAATACGTTTTCTCAGAAACGGAGACAACGATTTTAGAAACGCTGATTCGCTAGTCGAATTTCGTACGATATGAGAGAATACTAACCCTCAAAGTTGTTGATTTGGCTCGAAATATATAATTTAAATAGTTTTTCTTTTTTACTCTTGTGTGACAGCTAACTGCCTCACAGTGTTGTTAACATCATTCACGTTAACCGGAGGACGTTTTTATAAACAGCGAGTGTAATTTGACACTATCTCCACCTAACGCAAAACCGGCTTCTGACCATAGACTGACGCAGCACCGGATGTAAGTGGGCGGGCTGAGACAAATATGGAAGCGATCGTGCATAGAGGCTATTGCGTCGATTTTCATTTAGCTTTGAAGAATGGCACGTCTGACGTTGGTTCAACGTTAATTCGATGAGCAAAACAGACGCGCTATTCTTCAAAGCTAAATGAAAATCGGCGCAATTGGTTTGCTTTTTTAACGTTGAAACGACGTTGATTTCAAGTTGATTTATGTGAACTATGACAATACATTTAACTCTTAATAAGTTTTGTTAATTTCCAAATTCTTAGGCACCAAATAAATCTCCCTGCATGCAAATCCACTCGATCACAAGGTGGCGCCAGAGCGTGTGACGATTAGCAGTCACATCTTTATATTAAAATGAACACAGTTCTGCTGTCTATGACTCAAATAAATACTTATTTAAATAAGTGCCTACTTAATCTTATTGAGCTCAACAGGAAATGATCTCACACACTAACCATCGATGTCACCACCAGCGCAGGAAAGAAGCCCATGGTCAAGTAAAACGCCAACTCCACTAACTTATACCTGCACAAAACACACACACGTTATCATCAGACTTCAAGAACATGAACAAATCATAAAAACACATAAGAACATTAAACATCTCTGCTTTAATTGTCTAGTCTGCTTTAATCTTGTCACTCTTATGTGAAATAACCCTGCACTCAAAAACTAGATTTAAATTGCATACACAACTTAACTCATTTGGATTACGCAGTTAATTTATATTTTTGAGTAGGGCTGTCAAACGATTAATCGCATCCAAAATAAAAGTTTGTGTTTACATAATATATTTGGGTGCACTGTGCATAATTATTATATATATATATATATATATAAATACACAAACATGCTTGTATATATTTAAGAAATATTTCCATGTATATATATCGTATAATTTAAATTATATATAAATATAAATATTATGTATAAATAATGTTTTTTCTTAAATACACATGCATGTGTGTGTATTTATATATATATATATATATATATATATATATATATAAATAATTATACACAGTCCACCCACATATATAAATGTAAACACAAACTTTTAATTTTTTAGAGTGAGGAAAATAACTAAAATTTCCTTTTTTCTTTTCTTTTATTTAAATTGCTGTGACCTCAACTAATCACAACCGAGTTCTGCATTCAACAAAATATAATTAAACACTTTGCGCATGTCACTTATTTCCCTAGCCCATAATTAAAACACGATGTCAAATGCAGTCTGAAACATTAAGTTGAAGTCAAACGTACTTTTCGTGGTAGTTAAACACATAGATGGTCCCGGCGGCCGCCATCAACCACACAAACCAGCGCATATGAGCAGCGAGCGGCCCGAGCTCACGCAGATTCAGCCTGCAAGAACACACACACACACACAGGAATGTCATTCAGTGGCATGGTGAGATATCAAATCTCAAGTTGCATTATTAAAAACAACAAAAGCTGTATTTGTTATTATTATAGCTAACATGATCTAACAATGAACAGTAATGTTAACAAGGAATAATAAATAACTCAACAAATGGATTACTTGTTGTCACTTAATTTTAGTTTTTAGCATTTCTTAACGTTAACTAATGAGACATTATTGTAAAGCAGTGGGAAGTCTTCTTGCAGGTAATATAGATAATTAACCTTACAGTATTTAATATTGCAGGTACTTTAATTTAGGGCTGTCAAATGATTAACCGCGATTAATCGCATCCAAAATAAAAGTTTGTGTTTACATAATATATGTGGGTACACTGTGTATAATTATTTTGTGTGTGTGTGTGTATGTATGTATGTATATATATATATAAATACACATACATGCATGTATATTTAAGAAATAAATATTATTTATATATAAAATATTTATAATATAAATTATATATAAATCTATATATATATATATATATATATATATAAAATACACACACATGCATGTATATTTAAGAAAAAAATATTATTTATATATAAAATATTTATATTTTTATATAATATAAATTATATATAAATCTATATACAGTATATACATGAAAATATTTATTAAATATATCCAAGCATGTGTGTGTATTTATATATATATATTATATATATATATATATATATAAAATAATTATACACAGTGAACCCAAATCAGGGTATCTGCACATTTTTTAACGGCAAATTTAATGACTTTTAAGACCTTTTTAAGTCCTCTAAAAGGCAAATTTAAGACTTTTTAAGACCATTTTTGTTTTAGTCTTCAGATGAAAATGCTTATTGGTCTCAGTCACATTTTAGTAATTTTGTCTTTCATAATTTTAGTCTAGTTTTAGTTGACAAAGTCATTGCATATTTTGTCAACTTTTAGTCATTACTTTAAAATTTAAGGTCCGTACGTGAAATTTAAGACCTCCTTATCGCAAATTTCAGATTTTAAGACATTTTCAGACCTTAAAAAGTGAAAATTTTGAACGATTGTATATTGATGTTTTTTTTTCATTGCTGTTTTTTGTTTCTTTTATGTTTTTGTTTCGTTTGAAAGGAAAAAGAATAAAAAATAAAGTTAAAAAAAGTGAAAATTTTATTTAAGACATTTTAAGACTTTTTAAGGACCCGCGGGGACCCTGCACATACATTATGTAAATACAAACTTTTATTTTGGATGCGATTAATCGTTTGACAGTCCTACTTTAATATATAAGCATTCGGTCACATGGTGTCATTGTGTCATTGTTCGGTCACATGGTGTTCATTGTAATTATACATGAAAGCACTGAAGAATATTAATTTGGGTAAGGGTTTATATTAGTTGCATGTATATTTATCATGCATAATTTACTGTTAGTGCATGTAAAATATGTAAAAAAGACGTTGTAAAACAGTGTAAAGAAGCATTCATATATTGATGCTCGGTTACTGATGTGTGGGAATTTTTAACATGGCTCATTAAATTATTTTTCGTGTTCATTTTATAATTTTAAACCACTGAAATGCTTTTTTAAAATTATTTTAATGCTGGTAAATACATCTTTACACAATGACTTCACTTCTGCAATGATGTTAGATGGGACATACTGTTAAGAAATGAGGAAATACATCGATTGTGGATCAAAAGTCACAGCAAAGACATTAATAATGTTTCAAAATATTTCTATTTTAAATAAACTTTCTATTCGTCAAAGAATCCTGGAAAAAAAATGAATGAATGAATGTTTTCAACACTGATGATAATCATAAATGTTTCTTGATTTTAAATATGATATCAATAAATCCGTCTAAACAAAAGCGTACCATGGTGTGTAAGAGGCAGCGATGAAGAAGTAAATGACGACTCGATCACACATGTGGAAGCAATGCTCCATGCTCCTGAAAGAGAAAACACACCGCAAACTATAATAGACACAACGTACAGTCACACAGTCGGTGTCCCATACCAAAGACTTGCAGGATGCAAACTTAAAAAAAAAAAAAAGTTAAATGGTTTGCAACATCCTTGGATCTGAGCTGATATGTTAATCTTGTTATCCATTAACACATTTAACGTGTTCGCTCCTCCATTTAACCCTCAGGTGCTCTTCGTTTCGGAGTCACACTTGTTATCTTCCCGGTCAAAAGTGACCGGACACCTAAAAATTAAATTTCCTCCATTCCAGTAAAACCAATGCAATTTATTTTTGTTCTATAATATTTATTCTTTGGAATTTAGTATTTTGAGACAATTTGATTGAATTTATTAATATTTATGCAATATTTATGGTCTATTTTTGCATTGCAAAATATCTATATTTTTCTATATATATATATATTATTTTTTTCAAAAAAATATATTAATGCAGTATTTTAGTTTAATATAGAGCCTAGACCTTCAGAAAAAAAAAATATATATTTTTTGAAGAAAATTAGTACCATCTGGTTACAGTATAGTAAATTAAATTAATATAGTATATTACAGTATATCTCTATGGAGAAGCATGTGAATTCCCCAGATGTTTATGAACACATTTTTTTTTTTTTTTTGGTGGTGGTGGTGGATTTGAATATATAGTTGAAACATTCTCAAAAACGATTTTTTATTAAAAAAATGTAAAAAATAAATAAAAATTTGTCAATTTCCCATTCATTTCCTATGGGGGTCATTTTTGACTGAAGACCACAAGTGTGACTATTTTTTTTAAAACCACTTAGCATGCTCAGATCATGACCTTATTTTTTTGTGTGTTCACATACATAATGCCATAAAAGTCACCAAGTTTCATAACATTCTGATGAAGCTGTGATTTTTAGAAATTCAAAAGAAAATTTTTCGGTCAAAAATGACCGAAGAGCACCTGAGGGTTAAAGACTCCCAAAAGCCTGCAGACAAACCTCATGTGGCTCTTTTTCCAGGAGATGATGTGAAAGACGGTGGAGACGAGGAAGAGTGCGATCAGACCCATGCCGTAGACCCACGCCGTGATCCGCTCCCAGCGGTCGTCCGACAGCCGGTGTAACAGGGCCATTCCCACGAACGCCGGCACGATCAGGAACTGCGGACGGTTGAAGACGGACAATAGCATTAACCCGCTTATACCACGGTCGCTTGCCAAATAAAACATTTTTAAAACAGTTTATCTTTTTATCTTTTAATTAGATCGAAATTTAAAGTTTTTACAAACAATAACTTAGTTTTCCCTGGTTACGCCTGACGGCTTATTTAGCAAACGGAGATATTTATATTCCGCTCAGCTCGTAGAGCGCTTCAGTTTAATGTTAGCTAACTCACGAGCCAGAAAGTTAACATATTTAATGTCAAATTCTCCAAAACGGTTCAAAGAAATAAAGTTGCTTTTTGTATTATTAGATGTAGTATAACGGTTAACTAGATGTTTGTTTTGTAACAATAAATTGTATACGGATATTTTGACTGCCTGTTGCTATGGTTACTCAAAGCTGATGTAGCCAGCGCATTTACTGTATTTAATTTCCAACGGTAAACATTCAGGCTGCGTCCAAAATCGCATACTATGTGAGTAGGTACTATATTTAAATAAGAACGTACTTTGCGACCGTTAAAAAAGTACGTTCTATATAGTATGAATACGGGCAGTATGAATGAGTCCGGACGTACTACATGCGCCATGTTGTTGTCGCGTGACATAAGCTGGTCGTAACGGTGCGAAAATGTAAAGAGTCCATTCCAGTGACTGCACCAACGCATTGATTTTAGTTCAGCTTTCTGTTTTCATCTGCGTTTTTACGTTGTCCGAGTCGACAATCAAGAGGAGGCGTCGGTCAGCTGCTCGCAGATCACGCCTTTTTCACGAATTTCTCAAATGACATTTTTTTACCTAATAAATTTTACCTCATAAAACACACCCTATGAACAATGACAGATGTTGATTTTTGGCAAGGAAAAAGCCATTTATTTGCTTGTGATATTACCATCGATAAATAAACATGAATGAATCAATAGAGTACGCATGTGTGCCTGTGTTTATCTCCTAACGTTACAGCCGCGTCTCCGGTTTCCGCCATTTTCAAATATAACGACAACAACTCCTCTCCCGTGGCATAATGGGATAGTAAAGTGTCCATCGTATGCGCACTTCAGAATCCCGCCGGAAGTAGTAGGTCATCCGGGTGCTTTTCGCCTACTGTTTTTCGAATTCTATGATTTCGGACATACTACTCTGCTCGCGTACTGTTTTTCGCATACTATATAGTAGGGAAGTATTCGATTTCGGACGCAACCTCAGTTTCACCAAAACTCCTTTACTATCACTTTTTAATGGATACCCTGCAGCCAATCAGAATCGAGTATTCACCAAGACCATGGTATAAATAAATAAATGTTTATATATATATATATATTAGGGCTGTCAAAACGATTCATTGTGATTAATCGCATCCAAAATAAAAGTTTGTGTTTACATAATATATGTGGCGGGACTGTGTAAAATTATTTTGTATATATAAATACACACACATGCATGTATATTTATGAAAAAATATATTTATATTATTTATATTTATATATAATATAAATTATATATAAATCTATGTACAGAATATACATGAAAATATTTCTTAAATATATACGAGCATGTGTGTGTATTTATATATATAAAATAATTATACACAGTGCACCCACATATATTATGTAACACAAACTTTTATTTTGGATGCGATTAATCACGATTAATCGTTTTGACAGCCCTAATATATATATATATATATATATATATATATATATATATACCATTTTGCAAGATGTGAACAACACTGGTCCAGAAGCACTTCCTGTTTCAGTTTTTTAACACTACATAAAAGCTGGGATAAAATACAACCAACAGAACATTTAAAACTGAATCAAAAAGTTAAACAAACATCTTTAAGATGTTTTCTTTACATGTGAAATAAAGAAAACAATTACAAACTGAAACAGGAAGTGTTTCTGGACCAGTGTAGTTTACATCTTGCAAAATGGTTAAGCTGTTCGGCATATTGGAAAGGTCAAAGTGAACATTGGACGCATGTATGAATATCTATGTGCAATAGACTTCAGTGGGTGATTTAGCTAAACTAACACGATTCAACAAGACTATGGTGCAACCATAGTAAAGGTAAAAACGTTAAAAAGTACCAAAGTAAAAACCTGTATTCTTGAGTTAACACAAATTAAAACACAAGTCAACACATTATCTCCAGTGAAAGATTATATCCCATCTGTTCTGGAATTTAAATCTCGATGGTGGCTGCACGATATTGTGGCGTCATTGATTTTTTCATATCATTGATTTTTACACGAGTCAAAACAGTGCTCCCATCACACTATGGCAAGCCGTTTTAACCTTTAATCATTCACAGGATATGAACTCTTGATATCAACAATTACATTTTTTTGATATATTAATTCAATTGTTGATATCAATAATTGAATTCTTGATATCGACAATTGAATTGCTGATATCTGTAATTGTATTTTCACTAGCAAAATTTCACCATAGGCTGCCATTCAAAATCAATTGCTGATATCAAGAATTTATTTTTTACTAGTAGAAATATCATTTTGATATCAATAATTTCATTGTTACTAGTAAAAATGTGAATTCCTGATATCAATAAATAAATCGTCACTAGTTGAAATGTCTATTCTTGATATCAACAATTCAATTGTTACTTGTAAAAATGACTATTTTTGATATCTGAAAATGTATTTCTGATATCAATATTATTTCAGATATCTAAAATGGCTTTCTTAATGGTATCAATTACATTCATGATATCAGAAATTTAAATTGCCACAAGTAAAAATTTAATTATTGGTATCAAAAATGAACATTGTTACCAGTAGCAATTCAATAGTGGATATCAAGAATAGACATTTCACCTAGTAAAAATGTAATTCTTGATATCAAAAATAAAGGTTTTTACTAGTAATAATTGTATTTCTGATATGTGAAATTGGAATTTCAACTAGTAAGAAATTAATTCTTGATATCAACAATTGGTTTTGAATGGCAGCCTATGAGGACATTTCACTAGTGAAAATACAATTGTTGATATCAAGAATTCATATCATGGAAATGAATAAAAGCTAAAATGGCTTGCCATAATCACACAACCCAAGATCTGCAGTGAGGAGACGCGGTTCTGACCCTGTACTGAACTGTGATGGGCAAAATCATGACTATGAGGGAAAACCAGGTATGCCAGGTCACATCTTGTGACATCATGTTTTTGGTTCGTTTACAAGACTTTGGTTCGCGTTGCGTTCATATTTCACCAGAGTTTGTTTGGAAATGGACTGAGACTCATCTTTTCAGCTTGTTTGGTGGCACCAGATGCCATTTATTCAAATGAACCGCACTAACAGAGCAATCACACCAGAGTTTGTTTTAATCCAACTAAACCGGCGAGTGTGAACACACCCTTAGTGGCACCGGCACTCCTGCTCTTCAGTGTTAATCTGGAGCCCTGAAAGACTTCATGACCGCTTGAGTGGATTTATTTACTTGTGTTAGTTAAAGAATGAGTGTCGGTTACCGCATGGGTGTAGCAGTTGGCCGCGTGCTCGTAACATGTGGGCTGGTAACGGCAGTTCGCAGCCGCCCGGGTGTTCATAAACCTGAAACACAACAAACCGGTGCCTTTATTTTTCACAATGAATAAAGCGGGAAAAACACAATGCATATGTCTGATGCAAGTTTTTGGACCAGTGTTATTATTGGGAACACTTATAAAACCATGTTCATTTACAGAAAATGAATTTTTACCAAATAAAATATATAATTAATAAAATCTTATAAAATCTTATATATATATTAGGGCTGTCAAACGATTAATCGCGATTAATCGCATCCAAAATAAAAGTTTGTTTTTACATAATATATGTGGGTGCACTGTGTATAATTATTTTATATATATATATATAAAACACACATGCATGTACTGTATATATAAGAAAAAATATATATTTATATATAAATATTTATAATATATATAATATAAATTATATATAAATCTATATACAGTATATACATGAAAATATTTCTTAAATATATACAAGCATGTGTGTGTATTTATATATGTAAAATAATTATACACAGTGCACCCACATATATTACGTAAACACAAACTTTTATTTTGGATGCGATTAATCGTTTGACAGCCCTAAAGTTAACTGCGATTAATCATATCCAAAATAAAAGTCTTTGTTTACGTAATATATTTCAGTGTGCTGTATATAATTATTTTGTATATATAAATACCTATGCATGCATGTATATATTTAAGAATTATTTGCGCTTAAATTCTGTATATATATATAAATACATAATCTATATTATATAAATATAAATATTTTATATAGGAATAACACATTTTCTTAAACATATACATGCATGCGTGTGTAATGTATTTATATATACAAAATAATTATATACAGCACACACAAATATATTATGTAAACAAAGACAATTAACTTTTGCACAGCCCTAATATATATATATATATATATATATATATATATATATATATATATATATAATTAAATATATTTAATTTAATATATATATATATATATATATATATATATATATATATATATTAAATTAAATATATTTAATTATATATATATATAAATCTTATTATTATATATAAAATCTTTGTTATACTTTAACAAAAAAAATTTAATGCTAAGTAATTTGCATATGATGGCAATAAAGATGCATAAAACAGAGTGCTTCCGTCTGATATAAGTTTGGACCAGTGTTATTATCTTAAACTAAAACCAAGTCAAAGTACTAAAATTAAAAAAAAAATGAAAATAAAAAATTATATTATTTAAAAAGCAAAAACAAATACAAACAGACAAAACAAAATACTAACTAGATTTTTACTTGACTTAGAAAATATAAAAATAATAATTCTGGGTGAAAAAAAATTCAATAATACTATATTAATGATACTAAAATAGCACTGGGTAGGACACACCAGTATGACGTTTTTTCCCGTATCGACACAAATGGGAAAAAAGGAATATTTTTTGTAGTGAGTGAATAAGGATGTAACTATTTGACCAAAAAAAAGTTTAAGATAATGCCAAAAATAAATGCATTCAAAATAAGGTGTGATTTCAACATATTTAAAATCTTGCTTGTAAAGAGGAAATGAAAACTCTTTTACACTTCTCTATCAGTCTAAGAAATACAGAACTAAAGCACAGACACCAGCCTGTGAGTCTTCCTGCCAGATCCTTCAGCAAACTCATAGCCTGCAGTGTGACTTACACAGATGTGCGGTGTGTTTAAATGCTGAACAACACAACGGATGCAGCAATGATGTCAAACATGGTGGCGTCTGATGCAGTGGTGCGTGCTCATTACACACACACACACACACACACAGAGAGATCCATACTGCATTCCCCTCACTCCCTACTACACCCATGCAGATGAATCCTCACACTGCTGATGTTTGGAGAGGAGATATCAGACCATGAAATAAATCTAGGAGTCAAAAAATAGACAAAATGTGCAAAATCTGATCTCTGAACACTGAACAGATCAATACACATCTTTCCTGCCAGGATCAATCTGATCCATAGACATGATTCACCTACAAGATAATAACACATCTATTTTATAAGGAGATCAGAACATGCAATGAAATGTGTAAAGCACCATAGAAATCAGACTTGACTTGGTCTGATCTCTGATTAAAGACTATAGTCAACAAAAACTGCTGGTCTGTAATGCATGCATGATCTGATCTCGAAGTAGAAAGTCAATGCACTGAAATAAAGCATCAGACCACAAGATGAGCTGATCTCTCCATTAAATAAATGAAGTCTGATCTCTGAATAGGGAATGCATGGTAGCTATAGAGTCAATGAAAGTACATAGGCATGAACTGAATAAATCAATAAAGCATCATGTCAAGATGAGTCTGTGACACAAATGCATGAAGATGCACGACATATTCAGATTTCTGAACAAACAGACACAATTAATGAGCAATAAACAAACAGACAACCACAACAGAGAGATCAGACAATGCGTTGTAATAGTAATAGGAGCCGTTAGCTGTCTGGCTAGCCTCCATACTCACCTCTGGAGACTATTCACTCTCTTCATCTCGCGAATACACAAATATAAAACCGCGCTGAGATCAGTCGATGAGTCGGGTTATGAAAATGAATCAGATGTCCGAGGCCTGCGGCAAAATCCCCATTCATAAAACAAAAAAATCAATCCCTGACCGAAACAAAACGCGTCCGTGCCACCATAACGGCTCAAACACACCCTAAATCATCCACATGAGACCGTTTGTCACATCATTCCATCCCGTGCCGGATCCCTCTCTCTCTTTCTCAACCTTTATCCCTCTTTCTGTAACTATCAGGAGCCGGAGACGGAGTTGTACATTTTTGACCATTTTTTTTTTCCCTGAGAGAGATGATTGACGGGGACTTCAGCCAATGGGAGCGCGGTTGGAGTGAGGCGGTTGATGGGTTCGACCAATCATCGGCGGGAATGATATCGCTTTGTTTGACGCAACAAAGGAGGGCGGGGCGTGTGGCGGCGAGCGAGAGTTGTCGTACCTGTTTGAATCACGACCTGTGTACAAAAGTCACATTGAATAGAAACATGACGATTCTCTTTTGGCATTCAATTGTAATTTAAAACGACAGTTGTTGAGTGTAAGTGTAATATAATGTGGTGACCATCAAAAACTGCAAAAATAAAATAAAATCCTTATTTCTGTGACAAACGTATTATCACTTTTTGTACTGAATTACAATTATGCTATAAAACTCTATACCATATTTTTGGCCCCTTCTCAGTTCCCCTATTCAATAATTCTATCCATTAAAACTCATTTTGATCACCAAAATGACATATTTAAAGCGTTTTTCCTTGAAAAAAAGTCATGCCTTAAATAGACCATTTCACAAGATGTAAACAACACTGGTCCAGAAGCACTTCCTGTTTCAGTTTTTTAACACTACATAAAAGCTGGGATAAAATACAACCAACAGAACATTTAAAACTGAATCAAAAAGTTAAACAAACATCTTTAAAATGTTTTCTTTACATGTGAAATAAAGAAAACAGTTACAAACTGAAACAGGAAGTGCTTCGGGACCAGTGTTGTTTACATCTTTTGAAATGGTCAATACCTTGAATGTTACTCGACACCCAATTGGCTCATTTAGTATACGCGTTTCTATGCATATGCAAATGAGCCCCGCCTCCACTCACTCACTCAGCTCAGAGATCCACTGGTTGACGATCACACGTTGATCTGGTTACACGGTAGTGCGTGACGTCAGAAACACCAGCGATTTCACACCGTGTGTTTGAGACTGTCTTTGGTTCACTCAGTTTTACTCATAGCAATGCTGTCGACTTAACTGTCACTTGCTCGTATACGGGCAATCTACGTTTACTTCACTATATTACTATTAAATCCTAATCTAGTCATGACAAACTATATCATTGGAAAGGTCTAAGACTCCTAAATCTATTTTAGGTCTGTTTCTTTTCTTACAAATTATGAATGAACAGTAATATATGAACATATGACAAGAGTCTGCCTCAAAAAAATCGGCGTCATTACAGGAGTTTTTTACCTTTGTCACAAAAAGTCGAAACACACACTTTTAATAATTGAAACTTTGGTTTTTAGTGCTAAAAGTTCATAATAAAACATAATTAGTATTTGTCAATAAAAAAAGATAAAATTATATTTTAAAAAGTAAGGTAAGAAGTCCTCTAAAAAGTATAATATATTATATAGATTGAAATATAATTTTTGTATTATTATTATCATCACATATTTTAGTAGTTATCATAAATTAGGTATCATTTGAAAGCTTACGAACTCAGAATTCATCCTGTGAAAACCGATTTGAAATTGGACGTTGCGTTACCATAGAAACGGTATTTTTTTATTAGGCCCCTCCCCTTTCGGGCATCATCTTTCATAATTTATTATAAAAACCTTTTCTAATCTTGACAAAACACATATTGTCAGAAAGGTCTGAGTCTCAAGGTTACATATTTAGTGACAGAAGTGATGTTTGGGTAGAAATTTATTATTTTTTATTGGAAAATGCAAAAAAAGCCTAAACAGAAAAAGCCTTGGGAACTTCAATTTTTGAGATATCAAATTCAAATGTGGAACACAACTTGGTTAGATATATAGCTTTCATTTTATAGGAATTTTACAGTAAAACATATTTTGTAAACTATTTATTTCATATTAAAAATATATATATTAATAAATTATATTTGATTTACTGTAAATTATAACTTCCATAACTTTTTCATACTTTAATTTTTTGAAGTGCTTTCACTTTAGTAATAATCTGCTGATTGTTTTCTTTAAAACAAGACATAGACATAGGTCTATATTCCAAATTACAACCAATAAAGTTTGTACAGTGCATTTTAATGTCAGTTATCAAAAAGGGGGGTGACAGGTAAAGGGTCAAATTGCACATGGTTTGTCTTAAATCACCACATAGACATTTAAACAATAAAATCAGGATTTTAAGTGGCACTTTAAAATACTGAGTATAGCCTAAATACCATGGTAAAATATGCATGCAATCGCTAAGTGTTATCAAATTATCATTTTAGGCAAAAGCTGCATTGTGTTTGCATTAAATACTGTATTGAGGTCTTGTTTTCCATGAAGAACTTTTAACATCCATGAAAACTTTTCAACGCACAGTGATTAAAAGATGAATGATTATTTGGGGAATCAAAAATAGGTGAGTTCTTCTATTCCATCTCTAATAAAACCCCCTTTGGTCATGTGTGTAAGTGCACTTGTGCTCCTGTTTTGTAACTGAATTTCCCTTAGGGGAGAATCAAATATTTTTTTTTGTTCATGAACACGCACGCATAAAATGCACCCTTGCACACATTTTGCAACTAATGCTGGAGGCGAACTTGCACAATATTAATGTGAAACACTGTGTTTGGGTGAAGAGTAGCCGTGGCTCAGGGATTCGACATTACATAAACCAGCAGCAACCGCATTAGATGCCACTGAACATTTATGTAAGGCTGTTAACTGAATTAAGAAGAAGTCCGAGTCATGCTATTCGTGTTTTCAACACAAAAAAAGGCACAAAAGCTATCACTGGGGCTGTACCTTTTCAAAAGGTACACTTTTGTGCCCAAGGCTGCATATTGATACCTTAGTGGTACATATTAGCACCTGAAATGTACATATTAACACCTAAAATGTACATTTTAGTAGCTAAATATACATATTAGCACCTAAAGTATACATATTAACACTTAAAATGTAAATATTAACACTTAAAATGTACATGTTAGCACCTGAAATATACATATTAACACTTAAAATGTACATATTAACAACTAAAATGTACTTATCAGCATATAAAATGTACATATTAGTACCTAAAATGTACAAATTAGCACCTAGAACGTACTTATTAGCACCTAAAATGTCCATATTAACACCTAAAATGTACATATTAGTAGCTAAATATACATATTAGCACCTAAAATGTACATATAACACTTAAAATGTACATATTAACATTTAAAATGTACATATTAGCACCTAAATATACATATTAACACTTAAAATGTACATATTACCACTTAAAATGTACACATTAGCACCTTAAATGTACATATTAGCACCATAAATGTACATATTAACACCTAAAATGTACTTATCAGCATATAAAATGTACAGATTAGTACCAAAAATGTACAAATTAGCACCTACAATGTACTTATTAGCACCTAAAATGTCCATATTAACACCTAAAATGTACATATTAGCACCTTAAATGTACATATTAACACCTAAATGTACTTATCAGCATATAAAATGTATATTAGCACCTAAAATGTACTTATTAGCACATAAAATGTACATATTATGACCTAAATGGACAAAAGTCCCCCTTTTGAAAAGGTAAAACCCCAGTGACAGCTTTTGTACCTTTTTTTCTGAGAGTGATGGAAAAAAATCTAAACATACTTCATGCTCACCAAGGCTGCATTTATTTATTTAATCAAAAACACTTGATCATGTGACACTGAAGACTGATGCTGAATATTCAGCTTTGATCACAGGAATAAATTAGAGAACCGGAGCACATATTTTGACTGTGTTTTTGATAGTGACACAGACAGGATTTGTCTGACTGCAGGTCTCACCGTCTCAGACTTAGTCATCAGATTATGCACAGAGCTCTTAACGGGATGATAGCGAGACGAAAAGCTGCATGTATTTTAAAAAAAGAGGTGGAACAGTTATGGTATTAGATGACAATTTGATATTAATTTGGTGTGCACTTTGAACAGCAACTTAAATTTTATTTGCAGAAGTTTAAACTGTGCCACCACTGCTAAATAAAATAGAAAATAGTAAATACAGGATACTTTTTGTGCGCAAAAACAAAAAAATAATTGTATATATAAAAACACACATGCATGTATATTTAAGAAAAAATATTATTTATATATAAAATATTTATATTTATATATCACAGAATATACATGAAAATATTTCTTAAATATATACAAGCATGTGTGTGTATTTACATATATAAAATAATTATACACAGTGCCCCCACATATATTATATAAACACAAACTTTTATTTTGGATGCGATTAATCGTTTTGACAGCCCTAATATACTGTATATAAATACACACACATGCTTGTACATATTTAAAAATATATTCATTTATATACTGTATATAGATTTATATATAATTTATATTATATATAAATATAAATAATTTATATTATAAATAAATATAAATATTTTATAAAGAAATAATATTTTCTCTTAAATATATACAAGCATATGTGTGTATTTATATATATATATATATAATTATGCACAGTGCACCCACATATATTATGTAAACACAAACTTTTATTTTGGATGCGATTAATTGCAATTAATCGTTTTGACAGCCCTAATATATATAAATACACACACATGCTTGTACATATTTAAAAATATTTTCATTTATATACTGTATATAGATTTATATATAATTTATATTATATATAAATATAAATATTTTATACTATATATAAATACAAATATTTTATCTATAAATAATATTTTTTTCTTAAATATATACAAGCATGTGTGTGTATTTATATATATAATAATTATACACAGTGCACCCACATATATTATCTAAACACAAACTTTTATTTTGGACGCAATTAATCGCGATTAATCGTTTTGACAGCTCTAATATATATATAAATACACACACATGCTTGTATATATTAAAAAATATTTTCATGTATATACCGTATATAGATTTATATATAATTTATATTATATATAAATATAAATATTTTATATTATATATAAATAGAAATATTTTATATATTATTTCTTAAATATATACAAGCATATGTGTGTATTTATATATATAAAAAAATTAAACACAGTGCACCCACATATATGTACACAAACTTTTATTTTGGATGCGATTAATCGCGATTAATCGTCTGACAGCCCTAACGTGAACTCACTCGAGGCCCACGTAGAAGAAAATTAATAGTTGTAAAGTCGTCATTTTTTGTATTGTTGTTTGTTTTTGCGCACAAAACATATTATTGTCGCTTGAGCCTGGACTATTTTAAAGATGTCTTTAATAACTTTTCTGGGCCGGCAAGTTTCAGTCTCTTAGACTTCATTAAAAATATCTTAATTTGTGATCTGAGGATGAACGAAAGTCTTACGGGGTTGGAACAACACTAAGCATATTCATTTTTTGATGAACTATCCCTTTAATCTCTCAAGATAAATCCCTACTTCTTCAGATGAACTTCTTCTAGATTCAAAGAAACAGCGGCAGAGGCCTTTATAACCACAGGCGTTCATGGAAATGTCAATCTGAACCCGTTGCACCGGCTCTTAATGCTATAGAAACAGCCCAGTTCAGCTGGTGGAGGAAGTAGAGACGGCTAAATTAACCGGGGGATTTACACTAAGACACTAACAGGAAGGCTGATCCTTCCCTTCCTCCTCATAATCTTTCATGACGTGTTTCTCTACAATCGAATCTTCTGATCCTAATGTATGCCTCACAGTGGATGCACTGCTCAACCGACAACTCTATTTGAATCTGCAAATGGAATGTTTAAATAAAAACATTCTAGACCACATTTAAAATGAAAGCATCAGCAATAGAACATCGATTTCAAATGTTCGCTCGGAACTCTGGATTTGGAACACACCCGAAAACACATTTCTGAATGATGTCATTTACTTTTACCCTATATTTTATAGTGGATGTCAGATATCCATGTGAGGTTGATAAGGAGCTGCTTTATCAATCTTTATCAAGTGTTCAACTGCCAGAAACCGCATATTCCTGCCAATCGAAATTAAGGTCAGCTAGATTTATCACACCTCACCTTTCACTAGTGACCTGTAATGCCAAACGGATCTTTTGGTGGCTTGGCTTGATCTGACTTTGGTCCAGAAGGATTTAAGGTCGTCTAGATCCTTAGAAAAAGTGCAAGACCACATGTTGCGGTATACACGGTTGCACACAATGTGGTTTAGCCAAGTAGGACGTGTTCCTGGATTAAAATCATTTGTTGGCCCTGGAATAATAATTAAAAAGCACGCTTAAATCATGTTTTTGTGGTACTTTGATGAAGGATTGTGGGTTTTTTTTGTGTGTGTGTTTGGCCATAAAAAATTGATCTCATTTCCTACCCTATCTCACGACCAATTCGTACAAATTCGTACGAGTGATTCAAAAGTGGCTAATTCGTACTAATTCATACGACCTCACCAGTACGAATTCGTACGATTTGTCCAAACCCACGTGACGGTTAGGTTTAGGGGCGGGGTTAGGGGTAGGTCAATCGTACAAATTCATACGAATTGGCCAATTCGTAAAATATATACGATTTCACAAAAAACGTACGAATTCGTACGAGTGAGGTCGGGTTGTCATTTCCATGTCTGTCCCGGTTTCATTCTGTTCACCATTTTTTAAATTAATTAACTGATTTAGGGTATGTTTAAAAGACAACGCTATACTTAAAATTGAGATGTTTTTCTTTTTCCGCGCACAGACGACACCATTTACACGGATTCGCATAAACGACTATATTCTGCTGCCAGGCCACTAGATGGCGATGAAACACTATAAACGTAACACGTGAAACCGTTTTCAAAAGTTTGCGTTTTCACGCACCCAAAACGCTGTTGTTGTGTTAACGAACGGTCAAAACGCACAGAAAGTTTTACGTTTTTAGTTGAAAACGGTGTCGCGTAAACAGTCGCTTATAGTCCGATCTCGTCTGTTTTTGGTAGCTGTGTTTTCCACATTAATCTTCTGATATTCCTTGTGGATAGCTACAAAAAAGTTATGTTTGATTCTTTATCGCTGTCCGCTCATTACAGCCACCATGACATGATAATTGTATGAGCACCATATTTACTGTAGCCTACTATAGCTACATAAAACCTACACTCTTAGAAGAAATGGTTCTATTTAGAACCAGAAATGGTTTCATCCCCCGCTTCATATATGGAACTCCAAAATGATTCTATATAGAACCATATTTTTTGGTAAAAGGTTATATTGGCCAAGTATGGAACCCCAGGGTTCTATATAGAACCCAGAGGAACTGTTTTTTAAGAATGTATAGAACCTTTTAGGGGTTCCAAATACATAGCGCTGATAGAACCTTTTAAGGTTCTATATAGAACCTTTTCTTGAGTGTCTATTACAGAATTAGATTAGAGAATTAGATTAATTGTATATTATAGAATTAGATTATTATAGAATTATATATATACTGTAATGTTCATGATTTGTAACCTACTTAAATAATGTGGTTCAGATAGCATAATATTTTGAGTTTCTGAAGATTAAATCAATCTCCATCATTGTATTAACTCAATTTTTCCATTTCAATGAACTTTAAATTGTAAGGCAACTAGGTTTCTCAATTTTTTAAGTTAAACCAACAATATTTTTTAGAGTGTGTATATATATACACACACATATATATATATATATATATATATATATATATAAAATGATGAATAGATCCAGGTCACTAAACGAAAAACATTCTTCACCTTGTCTCCTAAAGGTCCGGAGGGACTCTCTGAAATTACACCCATAGCTCTTGTGCTGAGCGTGTTGCCTTTAGGAAAAAACCTCTCATTACTCTTTCATTGACTGTAAGAGTAGGAACCACAGTGACATAACAAAATGGTCCGCCTGAGAGGAGAAAGCTGAAATAATATCCCAGTACAAAGACCGAATACATCGCTGAGCTCCTGTCTATCCCAGATGCATTTATCCCTGTCAAGATGCCATGTTTTTCTTTTGCATTAAAGTCCCTCTGAGGTGAAAATCCAGTTTTTAATGTTGTTTATATGTCTGTGTTGTGTTTTAAATATGCTTTAAGACAAACCATGTGCAAATTCATAAGTCGACAGCATTACTGAGTATTTCCTCCTTAAAACTGCCGTTAAGACACGGTTTGAAATCGCGATGCTCATTTGCATATTCATAAAACGGCGCATTCTAAATGAGACAAGGCTGTTATTTTTTGTGTAATTTGATGAGTTTTAAGGGAATAAATAATTGACTACATGCAGTTTTAATGATGGAACTGAAACCAAATAGGTACAAGCTGCTCTTCAGTCACATTTTGCTGAGACACACACTATTTATGTTATCTTCATGTTACATATTTACTCAGTGCTACGAGTCACTCAACCTTTGAAACGATGGTCCGACAACGATAAACCAAATATTGTGTCAAATAATCATATCTAAACACCACCGCAGTGAGCTGTCATTTGTATAAATTATGCATTTTTCGTTGGAAGCTAAGTAGGCTAATGTACAATACAAATGTGCAAACTGAACAAATTCACTGCAAGAACTTTAAATGGCTTTCTAGCCACTGCAGTTCACAAGTTTCTGTCGGTCTATATAGGCTAGTTTGCACACAAATATGCTGTTCTCTTTGAGACACTGAAGTGTAAAAATAGCCTAAGTAAGAAGTAGCATGACTTAGAGCTCAGCGGCTAATGGGCTCAACGAGGCTCTATATGCATGCGACTCAAACCCTCACAAACACAAACAAAAACATTGTTTTATGCAAAGTCACAGTTTATCCTCTAAACAACTTCAGCTTATGGGTAATATAATTCACAAACCAATGAGATTAATTGCGTGTAACACGTCGTCAACTCATTATAGAGGTGCCGTTTTTAAACCAATCATCACCGCGGCAACTTTCCAGAAGTTCCTGACCTCCATTTGACGGATTCATGGATCAAACAGGGTCCAGAAAAAGACTGTGTTGTTCAGGAGTTACTCGTCTACAGCTCCGGATAATTAATGACGTTGCCAGTTATGTCACATTTAAGAATCAGCTCTGCATGTTACTACACAAATAAAAACATGTGGTTGCCAGTATAATCTTGTAAATATACAGTAAAAATGTAAAATTTTACAATTTCAACCTGTTATATAAATGTGGCCTACTGGTTTAGAGAGTCAGACTGGTAAGCCAAAGGTTAAGAAGGTACGATTCTCAATATCGGTGAACAGTGCTTCCACTCAATACTCACGATTATTGGCATCGTAAATTACAAGATGATTTGTTAATTTTTACTTTCAAAACTGTTACATTTAATAATACTTTACTGTAAAATTACATGACATAAGATTGGATCTATTTATCCCATTTATAATAAGAGAACTTACTGTTACCGTAGTATGTTTACAGTAAAAATTATGGTAAAATATCTTAATAATTGGTTAATATGAAGTAAAAAAAAATGCAATAGACCAGGACAGTTTAAACAATTTTACAGTAATATACTGTTAAATGTTCAGACTTTGAAAGATTTACAGTAAAACAAAAAAATGTCTGATTTTGTTTAAGCAATTATGTTTGTTGATAGTTTTCTAATGGGTTTTATGTCACACTGTGTTGTTTAGTTAATGTTTACTGTTTTAATCCAGTGTCGTGTGTGTTACCATGATGGTGTTTGTGTGCAATCTGTATTTTAATTTCGCAGCTTGTGGAAAAGCTATATATATATATATATATATTTTACCTCCCTGCATATTACAGTGCCTAAACTGAGAAAAAAGATCTATTATTAGCATTATATCAGTTAAAAAATAAAGTCTAGGATTTTTTATAGTAAATTTAATTGCAACCCAATAATGTTGCTATGATATTTTTTAACAGTGAAGTTCTGGCAACCACAGCTGCCGCTTTTTTAACGTCAAGTTCACAATTTTTTTTTACCCTGTAAAAATTTAATGTTCAAATCATTCAATCTTGGTAGAATCGCTTGAGTTTGCACTGAGACTTAATTGCATTGAGTTTGAGTCATGATATGAAAAATAAAGGTTCTTTAATGGAATCAATGGTTCCATTAAGAACCTTTAACAAAATCAATGGTTCCATTAAAAACCTTTACCGGAATCGATGGTTCCATTAAGAACCTTTAACAGAATCAATGGTTCCATTAAGAACCTTTACCCGAATCGATGGTTCCATCAAGAACCTTTAACGGAATCAATGGTTCCATTAAGAACCTTTAACGGAATCAATGATTCCATTTAGAACCTTTAACGGAATCAATGGTTCCATTTAGAACCTTTAACGGAATCAATGGTTCCATTAAGAACCTTTACCGGAATCGATGGTTCCATTAAGAACTTTTAACAGAATCAATGGTTCCATTAAGAACCTTTACCGGAATCGATGGTTTCATTAAGAACCTTTAACGGAATCAATGGTTCCATTAAGAACCTTTAACGGAATCAATGGTTCCATTAAGAACATTTACCGGAATCAATGGTTTCATTAAGAACCTTTACCGGAATCAATGGTTCCATTAAGAACCTTTACCGGAATCGATGGTTCCATTAAGAACCTTTAACGGAATCAATGGTTCCATTAAGAACATTTAACGGAATCAATGGTTCCATTAAGAACCTTTAACGGAATCCATGGTTCCATTTAAAACCTTTAACGGAATCAATGGTTCCATTAAGAACATTTACCGGAATCAATGGTTCCATTAAGAACCTTTACCGGAATCAATGGTTCCATTAAGAACCTTTACCGGAATCGATGGTTCCATTAAGAACCTTTAACGGAATCAATGGTTCCATTAAGAACATTTAACGGAATCAATGGTTCCATTAAGAACCTTTAATGGAATCCATGGTTCCATTTAAAACCTTTACCGGAATCAATGGTTCCATTAAGAACCTTTACCAGAATCGATGGTTCCATTAAGAACATTTAACGGAATCAATGGTTCCATTAAGAACCTTTAACGGAATCAATGGTTCCATTTAAAACCTTTAACGGAATCAATGGTTCCATTTAGAACCTTTAAAGGAATCAATGGTTCCATTAAGAACCTTTAACGGAATCAATGGTTCCATAAAGAACATTTAACGGAATCAATGGTTCCATTAAGAACCTTTAACGGAATCAATGGTTCCATTAAGAACATTTAACAGAATCAATGGTTCCATTTAGAACCTTTAATGGAATCAATGGTTCCATTTAGAACCTTTAACATCCATAGAATCTTTCAATTCCACAAAAGATTCTATATAGTGGAAAAGGGTTCTTTAAATGGTTCAATTTAAATTATTAAAACGTTATTTTAAGAACTGATCACTGACAGGTTCTTTGGGACCCATTATTGTACATTAAACCTTTTTCCCAGAGAACCACAACAAATCACAATTTGTTCTCCATTTAAATTCCAAGAAACAACTAAGCCATTAAAGTGCCATTTGTGTTTGTTTGTTTTTTTACTCACCGTTTCTTTAGATAATCCAATCTGGACATGATTCAATCTCGGCACAGAAGTTCTGAATTGTTTTAAAAAAGACGCTTCACACAAAACACCAAACGAGAGACACAGTCCTTGCATAGTTATGTACAGTAGATAAAAAAAGATAATGTTCTGCTATAAACGGAGCTGTTATCAGCCCGTCTCAGACCAAAGTACTCTTTTTCTCGGTGGCCGGCGGCTCGTAGGTGGTCACCATCTTGTTCTGGTCCCACCGGGCGTTGGCGGGCGAGCTCTGCATGACCACCAGCCGGATGGGCGCGGCGTTGGCGTTGGGCACGGGGTCGGGCGCGTACTCCTTGGTGGGGTCTTTCCCCTGGCAGTCGTAGAGGATGCAGGAGATGAGGAAGACGAGGAGGAGGATGACATAGCTGGCGATCAGTATGATGAGGTTGAGGGTGACCGGGTCGATCTCCACGTCGTCCGCGATGAAGCTCATGGTGCCGGAGGACTGAGGACCTGAAGGACTGAGTCGGACCCTGAGCGCTGTCTCGGGACATAGAGACCTGAGAGGGATTAGCTCACACAAATCCCTCTCTCATTCTGCCTGTCTATCTCTCTGGCTCGCTCACACACACACGCAAACACACACACACACACACACATTGAGGTTTCATGTTTTATGGGGACTTTCCATAGACAATGATTTTATACTGTTAAAACTATATTCAATCCTCTAACAATAAACAAACACACACACACACACTCACACACACAATCTCACTCACTCTGTCACACTGTCACTGTCTGTCTCTCACTCACTCACACTCTCTCTCACACACACTGTCTGTCTCTCATTGACTCTCTCTTTCTCTCTCTCACACTCACTCACACTCTTTCTCTCACTCACACACTGTCTCTCATTCACTTACTCACTCACTTACACACACAATCACTCTCTCTCTCTCTCTCTCTCTCTCACTCACTCACTCACTCACAGTTTCTCTCTTTCTGACACACACTATCTGTCTTTCACTCACTCACTCTCTCACTTACTCACTCTATCACTCGTTCTCTCACTCACTCACTCACCCTCTCTCACTCACACACACTCTCTCTCTCTCTCTCTCTCTCTCACACACACACACACACACACACACACACTGTCTCTCATTGACTCTCTCTTTCTCTCTCACTCACCCACACTCTCTCTCTCTCTCTCTCTCACTCACACACTGTCTCTCATTCATTCACTCACTCACTCACTCACTTACACACACAATTACTCTCTCTCTCTCACTCATTCACTCACTCACACTTTCTCTCATTCACACACTCACTCTCTCACTCACACACACTGTCTCTCACCCAACCAACCACTCACTCACCCAATCAACCAACCAACCAACCACCCAACCAACCAACCACTCACTCACCCAACCAACCACTCACTCACTCACTCACTCACTCAACCAACCAACCACTCACTCACTCACTCAGTCACTCAGTCAGTCACTCACTCACTCACTCACTCACCCAACCAACCAACCACCCAACCAACCAACCAACCACTCACTCACTCACCCAACCAACCACTCACTCACCCAACCAACCAACCACTCACTCACTCACTCACTCACTCACTCACTCACCCAACCAACCACTCACTCACTCACTCAGTCACTCACCCAACCAACCAACCAACCAACCACTCACTCACTCAGTCACTCACCCAACCAACCACTCACTCACTCTCACAATCACTCACTCACTCACCCACCCACCCAACCAACCAACCACTCACTCACTCACTCACTCACTCACTCACTCACTCACTCACTCACTCACTCACCCAACCACTCACTCACTCACTCACTCACTCACTCACTCACCCAACCAACCAACCAACCAACCAACCAACCAACCACTCACTCACTCACTCACCCAACCACTCACTCACTCACTCACCCAACCACTCACTCACTCACTCACTCACTCACCCAACCAACCAACCAACCAACCAACCAACCACTCACTCAGTCAGTCACTCACTCACTCACTCAGTCACTCACTCACTCTTTCAGTCACTCACCCAACCAACCACTCACTCACTCACCCACCCAACCAACCAGCCACTCACTCACTCACTCACTCACTCACTCACTCACTCACTCACACACACGATCACTCACTCACTCACTCACCCACCCAACCAACCAACCACTCACTCACTCACTCACACACACGATCACTCACTCACTCACTCACCCACCCACCCAACCAACCAGCCACTCACTCACTCACTCACTCACTCACTCACTCACTCACTCACTCACTCACTCACTCACTCACCCACCCAACCAACCAGCCACTCACTCACTCACTCACTCACTCACTCACTCACTCACACACACGATCACTCACTCACTCACTCACCCACCCAACCAACCAACCACTCACTCACTCACTCACTCACTCACACACACGATCACTCACTCACTCACTCACCCACCCACCCAACCAACCAGCCACTCACTCACTCACTCACTCACTCACTCACTCACTCACACACACGATCACTCACTCACTCACTCACCCACCCAACCAACCAGCCACTCACTCACTCACTCACTCACTCACTCACTCACTCACACACACGATCACTCACTCACTCACTCACCCACCCAACCAACCAACCACTCACTCACTCACTCACTCACTCACTCACACAATCACTCACTCACTCACTCACTCACCCACCCACCCAACCAACCAGCCACTCACTCACTCACTCACTCACTCACTCACTCACTCACTCACTCACACACACGATCACTCACTCACTCACTCACTCACTCACTCACTCACTCACACAATCACTCACTCACTCACTCACTCACTCACTCACCCACCCAACCAACCAGCCACTCACTCACTCACTCACTCACTCACTCACTCACACACACGATCACTCACTCACTCACCCACCCAACCAACCAACCACTCACTCACTCACTCACTCAGTCACTCACTCACTCTTTCAGTCACTCACCCAACCAACCACTCACTCACTCACCCACCCAACCAGCCACTCACTCACTCACTCACTCACACACACGATCACTCACTCACTCACTCACCCACCCAACCAACCAACCACTCACTCACTCACTCACTCACTCACTCACTCACACAATCACTCACTCACTCACTCACCCAACCAACCACTCACCCAACCAACCAACCACTCACTCACTCACCCAACCAACCAACCAACCACTCACTCACTCACTCACCCAACCAACCACTCACTCACTCACTCACTCACTCACCCAACCAACCAACCACTCACTCACTCACTCACTCACTCGCTCACACTGTCTGTCCAACATGACATCACGACTTTTGCGTAAACATACACGCCACTTTCGAGTCAAGTGGCGTGTTATCTCTACGCATTTTGAGCTATCCGCGTGTATGCGTGTATGTCTACGCCATTAACGTCCGCGTCATTCCGCGTGTCTGTACACACGCGTCAAATGTCCAGTCATAAATGCCATTAACCCCAGTGACGGTTAGGTTTAGGGATAGGGTTGAGGTAAGTCATATATTTATATAACGTTAAGTCAACGGCGTTCATAAACACGCTGAAAAGCGATTATGCGTCTTGATAGCACGCCAAAAATGCAAATACGAATTGGCGTGTCATATACACGCTACTTCATGAGATCAGTCTGGTCTGTCTCTCATTCACTCACTCACACACTCTCTCTCTCTCTCTCTCTCTCTCTCTCTCTCACACACACACACAGTCTGTCTCTCAGTTTCAGTCTAATGTGCTTTATTGGCATGACTAATAATTGTACATCTGTATCGCCGGAGCATTTACGGCTTACAGCCTCTGTCTGTCAATCACTCGCTTTTAATGCATTTTGTTGGCGTCACAGACACAGCTGTACTGCCAAAGCATCTGCAGATGAGTTTCCAAGGGCAGAATAAAACACCGTGTACGAGTCAGTATCATGCTTCGGTGTTGCTGAAAGAAGTCTCTTCTGCTAAGTTTGCATTTATTTGATCAGAAATGCACTGAAGACAGTATTTTTTTGCAATATATTATTACTATTTGACTACAAATATTGAATTCTCAGCATCATTACTCCAGTCTTCAGTGTCACATGATCCTTCAGTTCAGAAATCACTCTAATATGATGATCTGATGCGCAAGAAACATGAGTTGAAAACAGTTGTGCCGATTCAGATTTTTGTCACTTTTCACCCATTTAAAGCATCCTTGCTCAATAAAAGTGTTAATTTCTTTCAAATAACTTACTGACCCCAAAGTTATGAATGATTGTGTAACTCACACTTGTTGAATAGTTAAAAACTATTGCTATTGATTAGACTATTGATTGGATAAAATATTAAAGCGAAATCTTCAGTAAAAACATTTAGTTAGATATAAAAAAACAATCGATATAGTGCAAAAAAATGTCAAAAATCTTTGTCAAACGTGTTCGTTAATGAATTAGTTAATGTTGAACAGCTTTATTTCTTGAGTGAACTTGAAGAGAACTGTCTTCATATGTGCACTAAGGGCTCATTATGAACTGAAAACAATCGTTTTTCGCGTACAGATGCCAACATTGTCAAAACGATCCCAGTTCACACGTCAAAACGAAAAACACTATTATTACTGCCAGGCCAGTAGATGGCGATGTCATTTTGTAATACGTTATACTCACATGACGTCACAGTGTTCACAAATTCGTGTTTTTGTAGTAAATACAGAGATGATAATGGTATCGTTTTAAAAACTAAAATGCAGAAAAAGCCAAAAAATCACTGCGAAATCCCCTATTGGATCCTTTATTTTTCAGAGTGTGTGCACAGATTCATGAATGCATTGCACTGTTCTTCTATCCCTGACTGGTGGTGACTCCAGCATGAAATCTAGAATGAAGTTATTGTATTTGTCTCTGTTGTTCTTTGTGTTTCATTTCTTTAAGACAGACTGATTATGTGTGTGTAAGTGTGTGTGGCACAGGGCGCCTGTGTAATCCTAATCTTGATTGTGAGGAGGGATTGAACCATCTGTTTTGGCAGCGTTCACTATAATCTATCATTGAGACACACAACACACAGAGACAAAAGTCAAGACAATGTTATCCTAAATGAAAAATATTTAAAAAAAAAAAAAAAATGAATAAGATTGACATGGGAAAACTGAGCCTGAACTCAAATGCGACTAAATTCTCCAAAATACACACAAAATAAATAAATAAATGAATGAAATGTCGCTTATACAACATTTAAAATCCCTTAATTCTCCATCTCTGAAGCCAAGCCAGTGTTGACTCTTTTTTTTTTTTTTGGTTTTGTTCGGCGTTTGTTTAAAACAGGTGATTCTCTAGAGACTAGAGCATATATTACCCATAGACTGTAAAAAAATGGACGTAATATCCGTGACATCACCCGTAGGTTTCTGAAGAGCGTTTTTGAAGCCTAAAGGCCTGCGATATTCGTCGACGTTTAACTAGGGTTGTAACGGTATGAGATTTTCACGGTATGATAATCGTCTCAGAAAATATCACGGTTTCACGGTATACGATATTAAACTATTATTATTATAATCATCAGCAGCTACAATGGCCCTTAAATGAATAAAAACAGATATGGTTTTTGGTTGAACATGGTTTATTGTAACAAGTTTTTTTCAATAGTCTTTATGAAATGTATATTTATTTCCTCAGAAATTCTGGGTTGCCTGAAATAACTGGTCTGGATTCTGTGATTGAATACAAAATGTATTTTTGAAAATGCAATCACATAAAATGTAACAACTTTAGTTTGTCTACACAAGAGAGGTTTACTAAATTAAAACATGGACAAAAAACTATACACAATAGTAATATATTTTAGTCATTATTTTAGTCATAGGCTAAACCAAACTTTTTTTTACAGGTTGTACTGAACACCTATGAGTTTCAGTCAGTGTATTCGATGACTATTCTTTTCAAAAAACAATTATAAAGTGCACATTAAGTGTTCTCTGTCTCGATATGTTCATGTGTTCACGTCTTCACATAGTGGGTGAGACCGCTTTAAAAACCATGAGCGTCATGCGTACTTGAGTGTGTACTAGATCCACTAGACGAAACGGCGCTGCTCATACAGAGACGCGCTGAATATAGAAAGGGCTTGCACACCAGTCTTTTTGCGTTGTATACACGCACATCGCGATTTGATTTAGGCTACTGCACAGCTATATTTTGATTTATTCATCCATCTATCTTTTTAAATCGCACATTTTACGTGGCATCTGTTTTGTAACGCAAAAAGACGGGTGTGTGCGTCTTTTTTACAGACCGGGATTCCCTCAGCATCACAGAAATAATATGGCCTTAAGTTATAAAAGTTATGAATAACCTTTATCTTCACGGAGGGATGGTGTTTCTGAATATGGGAGAACATGTTCGACGTGTTTCCTCCTTTTGCAGCCACTCTTCGTCCACATATCTTGCAAACTGGATATCCATCTTCAAGGACAACACCACGATCGTTTTTCGGATATACAAAATATTCCCATACTGCAGATTTTATTTATTTTTTTGGGCGGTAGATAGAGATTCGCAGCCTCAGACATTTTCAGCGCTGTACAGGTATGGAGTCTTAAGCAGTCAAGCTGAAAGAAGTTGCACGCGGCAGTGCAGGTGAATTCTGGTTTATTTATTTATTTTTTAAACCGCGGATAAGCAAATGTGCACGATATGATAATCGCACATGTCAATATCGCGATAAACCGCCATACCGGTATACCGTTACAACCCTACGTTTAACGCCTTGTGACTAAACAATGGGCGCCAATGTGAGTGTTCACACCGACGCGTAAAGCCGTCATTTTTTAAAAACGCCTTGGGTTTGTTTTTTTTGGGTTTGGTCTATCCGACCAACGAGATTGGCGGGTTTGCTCACGTGTCTGGTACTTCCGAAGTTACAGTTAAACACAACTTGTGGGCGCTTAAAAGACCTAAACCTAACCCGTCACCGAACTGACGTTAAAGGTAAAGCGTCAGTTGTATGACGGCTCGAGATCGCCATCTACCGACGTTTAAGGGGGCCCTAAAAAAACGGATATTGACGTATGGTCAAAAGACGTCCCAAGACGTCAGTTATACGACATGCATCGGAAATCACCGGAGAGATGGATCGCAAACGGTTAAGCATTTAAATTTAGCGCTAGATGATTCCACGACACACTATTTTTACTCTTATAATAACACTATAGTCGTTTAAATTAAGAAATGGTATAATAAATTACCTTTCCGATCAGAAAAGACATAGATTTTGAAGAAGGGATGTTATAATCATCATGTTTATTCAAAGTTAAAAGCAGCAGCGCTGATTGTCAGTTGTTGTCATGGAGAAATCCTGTACAAACTCTGTAACGGCATGACGACTGATGACGTATCGGGTTCATGAAGGGTTGTTTCATTTCGTAGAGGAATATTTCAACCCCTTGGCCCTTGTAACTCCGTTTTTACACTCGAAAACAAGGGGTAGTATTTTTTATGCTTCTTATGATAATGAATAGTTCGGTGCAGATAGCGATCGCCTTTGTTTGCGCTAAGATGCTGGTAACGTTACTGACCTCGTTCCAAAAGTATGTTGTGCTGCGTCTCGCCTGGTCTCGCCATGTTTGCTTCCGGAATACTGCACACAGATTTTTGTATGCGCCGAGAAGTTTCTTTACTCAAAAGACCAAGATTCCTTGCGAATATAACATGCGCAGAACACAAATCGCAATGGGGATATCCCGATACGCGTTTACGTGACCAAAAATTCGGGTTAGAAAAGGGGTACCCCAGGTATAATATCCCGGTTTTTAAAATCCAGGATATGAGCATTTTTCGGGTTTTTGCCGGTGTTTACATGGACGTTCGCGACCGGGTTATTGCTAATATCCCGGTTTTGAACGGGTTATTGGCTGCATGTAAACGCAGTGATTGATTCGAGTAACTTTTTTGGCGTCTATTCTACAATATATGGTGTAAAAAACGTCTTAGTGCTGCCCCCTTCAGGTTGAACTGTGGCTACTGCAGTTGAATTTTCCTATTGGATGTTTCGCACTTCGTGACGTATGCAGGTTTCAGCTCACCACGCTCCTGGCATGAGCGGCAGTATAAAAACCAGCTTGTTTCGCCAAAACCGTAGGGAGTCAGGAGCAGGGTTGGGTATCAAGAACCGGGACTAACTTTTCGTTTTTCCCGGAATCGTTCAAAACTTAAAATTTCAATTCCTAGTTTCGATATTCACACTCCACCGACCAGAAGAAGAAACCGCTGAACAACACTACACTGTAAACGATTTCTGTTGTTTTCACAGGATTATACTGTTTTTCTCAACAGTTTCTTACTGTATAATCTATGCACAGTAAGTTACAGTAGATTTAGTTGTTTTCACAGTATTAAATTGTTTTTCCAACAGTTATGTACTGTGCACACAGTTGACAGTATGTTACTGTTGAATTTCAATGCATTCTGGGAAATTATCAGTTACTGTTAATCTAAATACAGCAGTGCAAATTGACCGCGAAAATCACCACACCCAGTTCCAGGGGAAAATTTGCTGGCCTACTAATGTTATTCTTACATTTAAAATAAAAATGTAGCACTGGTTGACCATTAACAGTCATAATTTATGACATAATTTATGTCAGTGGGGTGTAGACATGAGAGCATTTGACTTTGGAAGAGTTTCTGTCGTGTCAGTGGTGCTGCTGTCGACGTCTGCCGACCTGGAACTTCTTCATCTGGTGAGTAGCCTAATAATTCTTATATGTGTATGCATACGGATTCTAGCAAATAACTTTAAAGTTATTTAGAATAGCTGACCACGATTTCTATCTATTCTAGACATTTTAATATAATATGTATATGATAGGCTACTCTTCAATGTAGCCATTTGGGACATGTTACTGTAAATTCAAATACATTAGTACGAAATGACCGCGGAAAATAACAACAAGCTGCCGTTTTATGAAGAAGTCTTCAGTTCTCTTCCCTCTGTAAGAACGCGAAGGCAGTGCATCGCGTTGCTGTCGACGTTTTCGCCATACATATCTGGTTAGTAATTCATATTTTTATGCAAACCATATCAGTTACTTGCGTTAACAGATTAACGAAAGAACTGACCGCGGAATTGTTCTATAACGTCTGTATCAGACGCGGATTGTTGATAGCCTGGCTAACTTACTTGATTAATGTGATTTTATTTACATACATTTCATATGTAACCTCTTATAAGGTCAAAATGGTCGAATCATTTTGTTATTTATCACGTTAAGTCGGTGGAAGCGCCTGTACGTTCATTATTTTATAACTTATAGGGTTAGGAATTGAAAATCGATCCTGAAATCGGATATCAAAGGTTAGGATTCGGATTTATTGTTATAAAATTAAAGTGTCGATTTCTCTTATTGTTTTTTTCACGCTTATTTTCGTGTAAATCCTGACCTGGCGTTCTGCCATTTAACGTTAACGTTACCTCAGTGATTAACTTACTGATGGACCGCGGAAAGCGCCCAAGGTGCATTTTTGTCCAAAATACAAAGCTATGTGTGACATGTTACATGTAGCCTACAGTATTGTCTGCTATAATATCATTTTTTTTACTAACTGACATGTACTCATTTGAAGAGAACGATGCCTTGTCAAGCTTTTTTTAATTCATGTAACTTAGTACCACACAAGCAAAATCTAGCCTATGTTTTCACGTGTTTGTAAATGAATTGATTTTAACAACAGTCCAAACAAGATTTTAGTATTAAGTGAATTACACTTTAGACATCATTTTGTCTGTTTTTGCTGTTTAGCCAAAACAACAACAACAAAAATGTACTGTATTTTAACTGTCTTGTCTTTCTCCTTTTCCACAGGTGTGAGCTGTGCATGTTAAGAAGACCCCTATCCATCTTGACGACCGATGAATTGTAAATCTAATTTAATTATTCTATCCAACTACTACCACTATACCTAAACGTACTGTATTTTAACTGTCTTGTCTTTCTCCTTTTTCACAGGTGTGAGCTGTGCATGTTAAGAAGACCCCTATCCATCTTGACGACCGATGAATTGTAAATCTAATTTAATTATTCTATTTATCTACTACCACTACACCTTGGTCCAGTACTGACCCACTGAGAGCATTTTAAACAGATTATTATCCATCTGTGAATTTTGTCTATCAAGTTGTTAAGAATTGTTGTGTAAAAAACACACACTAAACGTTGTTGTACAGTTTAAGGTTCAATTGCATAAAAGCTTGGATAGAAAACTTCCTATTGCAAAAGAACATAAGTCTGCATATAAATGATTATTAATACCGTAATGCAAGTTTTTCATGGCACATGTGCATGAGAAAATTGTTTTGTGTTTAGTTTTTTTTTAAATGACACTGGATAACTTGTCATTTTGTAATAGTCATCTGGATTGGTGGTTTACTCATCAAAGCTAGTTTATATATGTCTCCCAGTCTTGCAAATCTGTTCCTCTAGATAGAAAGCAGCCAAAAACCCTTAAAAATCAACAACTGACCAGTTAGACAGTCTATCTCAAACCAATAGACCATCTTAGACTAGTTTAAGCTGTTTTACCCCAGCAAGGAGTGGGTGGATGAGTTGTTATGAACTATCTTTCTAATAGATTGATCAGATAGCACCTCTTTAATCTTTTCTATTTTACCTGTTCATGATAATTTTTTGCATGTATTTATGCATAATTGTTCGTGATTGTCATGCATGATTTTTAATGTATTATATTACATTTTTATTATTAATGTATTTAATTGTATTAATGTATTTAAATGTATATTATGTTAATGTACTAATGTGTTTGAAAATACACAATAAACCTTGTGCAGTTAAAGCTTCAATTGTTCTTTTTTCTATTTCCCATTAACAGTTAAAATAATATTTCTACGGATTTTCTACAGGTTACACAGTAGCACTATAAAATAAATACAATAACATTTCGTACTATACAGTATTATTAAAAATTACCAGTGTAATACTGTATTTTAATATGGTAAGAAATTACAGTAAAATAATGTTATTTAATTTGCAGTATGCTTAACAGTACTGTAGTTAGTGTTACAGTAATTTTACTGTTAAATGAAATACAGCAAGTACTGGATAATTGTTGCCAGTAAGTTACTGTTAATTCGACAAGAAATTTTTTACAGTGTAATGAAGAAGCGTCTACCGGAAGTGTTGGCATAACCGCGCGAGTCGAACATGAGTAGCTTACGTCGGCGGTCCAAAGTGTGGCTTCACTTTTCTAAAAATATCAAAATCTCGGCAAAATGCAGAGTATTTCCCTTCAGAAAGGAGTATTTCCTTCAGAAAGACCGTTGGTTAGCAAGGTTAGCTAAACTTTTTTGACCCTGCCTCTAAAAAGAATCGAGAATCGTTGGGAACCGGAATCGAAACAAGGAATCGGAATCAGAATCGTTCAAATTCAAACGATACACAACCCTAGTCAGGTGTTGGAATTACGAGTATTGAAAACGATCAGGATAGAGTGTTTCAGCATCTATTTCGTCCCCTCTATCTCCGCTTTTTCAGCATTTTTTAAATATTGCCAGTGGGTGGAGTCAGGCTCTGACCGGGGGTTTAGTTACCCTTTAAGACGTAACTAAAACTTTGCTTTTTTATCAACTTTATTAATCTCACAAGAGGCAATTAGTTAAGAGCATGTTTACAAGTACAGATCACACACATTTCTCACAGCATACAAGCCGTCAACTATGTGTATCGTGATGCATTATTATTCTGTTAAAGGAGACATATCATGCAAAATCCACTTTTTTAGCCCTTAAATGCATTTTGTTGTATATTTGGAGTGTTTATAAGTACAGAAAAGATGAAATTATTCTCTTCGGGTGCTTCGTTTATATCTTTATATTCTGTTTTGGTCGTATTTTTCAACCTGTTCGGATTTTCCTGTTGTCTATTACGTTTTTTGAACAATTACGTCAGCGGAACTGCCAAATAAGGACATCGACTACCGGTCCAACACTTCGAGCAATCCGCCATTATTATTTCTCGCTCCGATTTTGTAGTCCAAGCTCAATGATGCAGAAGTTACGGGAGGGCTAGTCAAAATGTTCGGTTGTTGGATGTAGTGACCTCAAGCACTTCAAGGATCCCCACTTCAACAACCTCCGCCAGTATACAGAAGGGTTTGCCGATCGACTTCGTCTGAATGAGGCGTAAATTCCTTCTATCATTTAGCTGCTGTGTTTGCTGACGCGTTCTAAACAAGTTATCATATTATTATCATACAGATTTTTAGTGGTAAGATCAGACTGTAGTCATTTATCTTGTCAGAGTGCTTGTTTTAACAAGAGAAATAGTCGACTTTCACTAATAACACAACATAGTTAACGTTACATACCACTGCATCCATATGAAGACGTTGTTCTGCAGGTTTGTCGTCGTCTTTTTCAAATCGCTCGCTCTGGCTCGAATACGTAACGCTTGATGGACAAGTCTTCCGTTGTTGACATTTTGTTAACGTGTGAATAAAAATGAAGCTATAGTAATCGTATATCTCTTATCAAACTACAATAATGGCTGAACGCGGGGAGTTGAACCGACCGTGAACTCAGCGACCTGGAGAGTGGGCGGGGAAAGACGCAACTCCTTTTTATTTAAAGGGGACGCTTCGAAACGGGTTGCTCAAAGAAGCACATCAGAAAAGGGGTAGAAAAGGGGCCTGTTGAGCTATAATAATGAGGAATTCAGACCCAAGCATTGCAGTTATGCTTTATATAGACCACAAATGTATGGTTTATAAGTAAAATTTAATGATTTAAAAGCACGATATGTACCCTTTAAAAATGGATTATCATGCAGACAAAATAGCTCTAAACTTGTGCGTGCGACAGTGATTCACACACACGTCAGTCAACATGGCATCGCACATCAAGTTCATAAAGAGCTTTATTATTCAGTCCATTTTACAATCTGATTTTGGCTGCCTCTCAATTTCTCAGATGGGTCAAACCAAAGATATTACCTCAGAAGTTCAAATAAATGAACTAGAAATCCGCGCTCATTCAAGGGTGTGCATCTATTGCATGGACGGAGAGAAAGCATTGAAATTGTCAGACATCCATTAATGCATGTGAGGGAAACAACTGGAAATACAATGCTGGTTGTTCTCTCCATACTCGACAAGGACGGAATCCGATGGCGTGCGAAGGTATAATACATGTATAGAGAGCCTAAGTCCTTCTTCTTCCGGTCGACCACCATGGGACCTTATTTCGGAAAAATATTGAATGGTAAGTCAATGGCGAGAGACGACAAATATTTTGATCTCGTTTGATTTGTGCCCTGAATTACACATATGATGTTTGTCAATTTAAAATATACATTTTAAAGTAAAGAAAGTCGCAGTTTGATGTAAAACCGTTGAGGTATAAGACTGTGAAAATACGTAATTACAAAGACTACAAACCCCAAAGGCGCACATTTTCTCTCAATGAATGAAGCTAACTTTACTGAGGCTGTCTGTCATTGTTTCTACAGTCTTACGTTATAATCGTAACGTTACGCCGTCCTACCTGAGTGTTTTGTACCAGACTGCACACACACGAGCAGCGGATCTCGTTTCGCTTCCCGGGAGATGTAGTTCACAGAGCGATTTTCACATAAAACTAAATGTTACTCTTCTGTTGTATGACAAACTGCGACGTTTTTGACTTTCAGAATCATCTTTTAAATTGACAAACATCATATGTGTAATTGAGGGCACAGTTCAGACGGAATAAAAAGATAAGTTGTCTCTCGCCATTGACTATATTTTCGAAATAAGGTCCCATGAGCCGGAAGCGCGGGGGCGGGACTTAGGCTCTCTATAGAGAATGGGAATCTACGTCATGGCGCAGTGCACTCTGGGTAGCGCCGGCCATATTTTAGGACACGGTTGCCGTAACTAAGGTAAACAAACCCACATGGACCGTGTGAAGATCAAGCACAAGGTTCTCTACCGAGATCAGCTAAACAAGGAAGAAAAGCAGCGCCGCTAGGAGAAAAGAAAGGCAATTAACGGGCTCAATCCGTACGAACAAGTGATCGACTGATCTGAACAAGCTACCGCAAACAACATTTCCTGAGGTGTTTTCTTAACTTGTTTGTTGTGTAAGCGCGTACACATTTGAACCAGACACACCCCTCTGTCACCAACAACAACACGGCGAGTTAAACTCTGCATCGAAACTGATATATATTTTGAGTCTCTTAAACGGGACTTATTTTTTTTTTAATTTATTTAAATTTATTTATTTTTTTATTTTATTTATTTTTTCAATTAATGTTTATTTTTTTCTGTATAACATGTGTTTACGAACTGTGATGCTTGTATGTTTGTAACTTGCATTCTAAGTTAAACCCTGCGTCGTATATCTTCTTTTTTACTTAGGAAACATTTTAGTTAAGTTGTTTACTTTTATTAAATGTAATTTCCAGGCGAAAAGCTGTTGTTGTTGTTGTTGTTTTTTTTTTTTTTTGTTTCTGCAATGTTCTAGATTACAAGGGCGTAGGTTTAATTTTGAAATTGGTAGGGACGGGGACAACAATTTTATGTTCAATTTTGATTCGATTTCGATTCGAAAGCTCTCAGTTCGATTCGATTTCGATTCTCGATTCAATTTTCGATTTCGATTCTCGATTCCTGATTTGATTCTTGATTCGACTACAATGAATATAGATGTAATACAAATCCTATATTTATAAAAAGAGAACAGTGGACATAAGTTTACTGGTGGTTAATTAATACATATAAATTAAGTGCCACAAACCTGTAAATAAAACTCTTCATTTTAGGTACACTATACACTAAATGCATACAATGAATAGACAGGATTTTGATGCAAGATGCAAAATTGATGCTAAAATTGGACAAGTCAGAACAGTTGCACGCCTTGATAAAACATGTTTGGGTTATGAATATTTAGACATTTTTTGTTACATTGATGATCTTACCTAAATGTTTATGTATTTTTTTTTTATTAAGAGTTTATGCAACACATGGAAGCTTGATTTTAATCTTTAAATTAAATTGAAAAAAGTAGCACATATAAATACAATAGAATAAAGACACAAATAAAGAGACATTTTGTGGTAGTTTTTAGCTAGGCTATGTCAGAAATACTACACATACTGAATATGTAACCCAACGTAAAATAACACTGGATAGTCTTTATAGTCCAGACTGAATTAAATACATTTCCTATTAATTCTGATTGCTTACAATTAATGCTACATTATGTTGTTATGACAACTGAATTAATGACTGACACAAATGGCTGCGTTCACTTTAAGAACCGTCTATGGCACGGTCCATTACTGTCTCATTACAGTACTTTCTGTCTGTCTCACGCATTTAATGCTAATTTAAGACATAAGCGACTGTCTTTACGAGGTTACTCGCAAAGACCAGAGTTTTTGACATAATTTTGTGTGTTTTTAACTGTTAAAGCGATATAATCCATGGATAAAACTTATGTTTCTGGCGAGCTGTTTGTGAGGCGGATTTAGGCTTTCCTGCGTGTGCACGCAGTGAAAGACATCTGAGAGTGCGCGAGCACGGGATGGTTTAACATTGCTTGAATGTGTAAACTGGTAAAACTTAAAATGACGTGAAAATGATAAACGTTAGTAACGATAATACGTTACGATGCAATGCCTGATCGAAATTATTGCTAGGGATATATCAGTGTCACTGGATATTGGTAGGGACACGTCCCTAGCGTCCCTACTAAATTCTACGCCCCTGCTAGATTAGCTTCTGTAATAAATCAGAATCCGGTTTATTTCCAGGTTTTCACATACGAGGATTTTACCTTGGTATATCGGTGCTTAACCGTACACATAAACATAAATAAAGAACTAGTAAATAGATCAAAAGTACATGTCTACAAAAAATATACTGCAGATTTGACCACGCAACCTCCGTGTCCTAAAATCCCACAATGCCTTGCGTTACTGGGGTCCGCTGACGTCACGTTCCCATTTACGCTGCCTTCACACTGGCAGATGAAATCAGCTCCGTAATACGCAACGGACGTCGTAGGCCTACTACACAGTGAAAAACGTTGGACGCGGGTAGAACAAAAATGGCGGAGAGATTGAAGTTTTATTCTGACAGTTTTGTATGATCTCTCTGATGAGAGGGTTATGCTGCGTAAGGAAAGTTGCTGAGGACGTTGACATGTCAGGTCGGCTAAAAATGTGATATAGTGGTCAATAGTTTAATATCTACCTTCAATTTAATTGTATTAACTGCCCTTATAAACGTTAGAAAGTCATGGAAATAAAAAATGACATGACAACTTAACGTTATAAAATCATTATTTATTTTATTAAAAGTTAATAATTCGGGTTTGTTTATCAGTACCATAGCAACGCTCAACTTCCGCTGGAATTGTCGGATAGGAACCGTCCGTAGCTTTTCGCAAGAGTTCAAATTTCGGACACAATTTTCACTCGGTCGGACCCGTTTCGGACCCTTTCGCATGCGGTCTGCGAATCTCCATAGGAAATGAATGACTTCCGGTCGTTTCGCAGCCGCATCGGAGCTGATTTCAACTGCCAGTGTGAAGGCGGCGTTAAATTGTATGAAATAATCCCGGAAAAACGCAGAAACACAACTGAGGTTGACGCTAACAGACAGCAGACAAATGACTAGCAGTGACTAGAACTTTAAGGCTTACTATAATTTAAACGGATGAGTTGTAAAAAAAAATACCACCCCAACAGACACCCTAACCGAAATAATAATGCCACCAGGCTGTAAACATGTGTTTTTCTGCTGTGAAGCTAGCATTTTAACATGGGGGATATACAGATTTGACTCTCTTTTGCAGCCAGCCTCAAGCGGCCACTCGATGACTTCCAGTTTAATTCACTTCCGTGCTGGTTTTCAAGAGAGAGACAGGGAGGTTGCCCTTGATATTACCACACACACACACACACAACTTACCTCAGCCACTTCCACACCAGACACGTGTCAAAATACGCGGAGCAACTTCTCTCTATCACTCTATGCAATTTCCCGCGAAAACCATCCTGTCAGGTCAACAATATCAACAGTTTTAATCGATGTTGACTCTTATTTTTAATTTTGTTTATTTATAACAATAAAGTTACAATGGAAGTCTACCTATATACAAAAGGCTAACATATATAGGCCTATTTTAAAATTAATTTCGAAGTTCAGTATTCTGTCAGTCATAAATTACCTCAGGGGAACAAATGGAGCATAAATGATGCATATTGGAAAATAAAGCCCTTTTACCAGACCAAATCTGACAGAAACCAAGAAAGAAACATGAATTTATCAACTTTCTATCAGAATGCACGCATAAAATGTGTATACAAGACATGAATAATTCACTAGCGTCTCTCACCGTAACTGAAGAGTGCAGTGTCTCCTTTAAACAGCAGAGGGCGGGAGTGCTCTGGACTGAAATCAGGCCTCATGCTCGAAGAATCTGACATATGAATTATGCTCTTATATTATTCATGTCGCTGCAATGAAAACGGCATTTAAGAAATGAACGTTCAGATTTTTTTGGCAGACATTGGTTTGGCTAACCGCACAGAGAAAGTTATTAAATGTGACATGATTAGAGGAATTATACAAACACAGCTGGATGACACACATGCTGAACTTTAATACTTAGAGATAAAGGTTTAATCAGTTAAAAAACAAAACATTTAATAGAGAGTGATTAAAAAAAATAAAATGGCATTAATTGGAGAAGCCCTGATCTCTCTCAGCTTGAGGAACAGACTGTTGCCATCATTCATTCATTCTACTGACATTGTGAAGCTGATAAGCGAGTAACTCGAGATACAGCGGCACCACAACATCTGTGCAGGACTTTTAAAAGCGCAAGCTGTTCTCCAGACAGTCAGACTTTTATATAATGAATAAGCAGGAATTAAATGTAGAGAGAGTGAATAAGCAGGAATTAAATGTAAGAGAGAGAGAGATAAAGGCCACACATTTTACCTTCCAGGATCATGTTTGATAACGTCAGAACTACAACGTCATGTTTGACTGACTTTATATATATATATATATAAGGTTTTGCAAAGCGGTTTAAATTTTTACTAGGTGAATCTCAAAAGAATCACTCATTTTTAGTCAATTATTGTCAATGAATCAGTAAAGCGGTATGAATTGTTGCTTTGTGAGTCCTAAAAGAATCATTCATTTTAGTCAATTCTTTTCAATGAATCATTTAAATCAGTTTGCAAAGCAGTTTGAATGATTGTTTTGTGAATACTAAAAGATTTGTTCATTCTAGTTCCTTTCAATGAATCAGTTAAACCGGATAGCAAAGCGGTATGAATTGTTGCTTTGTGAATCCCAAAAGAATCATTCATTTTAGTCAATTCTTTTCAATGAATCAGTAAAGCGGTATGAATTGTTGCTTTGTGAATCTCAAAAGAATCATTCATTTTAGTCAATTATTTTCATTGAATCAGTAAAGCAGTATGAATTGTTGCTTTGTGAATCTCAAAAGAATCATTCATTTTAGTCAATTCTTTTCAATGAATCAGTAAAGCGGTTTGAATGATTGCTTTATGATTCTCAAAAGAATCATTCATTTTTAGTCTATTATTTTCAATGAATCAGTTAAGCGGTATGAATTGTTGCTTTGTGAATCCCAAAAGAATCATTCATTTTAGTCAATTATTTTCATTGAATCAGTAAAGCGGTATGAATTGTTGCTTTGTGAATCTCAAAAGAATCATTCATTTGTAGTCAATTATTTTCAATGAATCAGTAAACCGGTATGAATTGTTGCTTTGTGAATCTCAAAAGAATCATTCATTTTACTCAATTCTTTTCATTGAATCAGTAAAGAGGTATGAATTGTTGCTTTGTGAATCCCAAAAGAATCATTCATTTTTAGTCAATTCTTTTCAATGAATCAGTAAAGCGGTTTGAATGATTGCTTTATGAATCTCAAAAAAAAATCATTCATTTTAGTCAATTCTTTTCAATGAATCAGTAAAGCGGTATGAATTGTTGATTTGTGAATCTCAAAAAATCATTCATTTTAGTCAATTCTTTTCAATGAATCAGTTAAGCGGTATGAATTGTTGCTTTGTGAATCTCAAAAGAATCATTCATTTTTGGTAAATTATTTTCAATGAATCAGTAAAGCGGTATGAATTGTTGCTTTGTGAATCTCAAAAGAATCATTCATTTTAGTCAATTCTTTTCAATGAATCAGTAAAGCGGTATGAATTGTTGCTTTGTGAATCCCAAAAGAATCATCAGGGCTCCAGACTAACTTTTTGCCTTGGTTGCACTGGTGCGCCTAACTTTTTTATTTAGGTGCACCAGCACAAAATTTAGGTGCACTCAAATTTTTTTCGTCTCGCATCACATTTAACGCCACAATTTCAAGGTCACCTTTTTATCACGCTCCGTATATTCATATATATTATGTAAATGCTTTTAAAAAAGAATAAGATGTAGTTTTTTTTGAAGCACAATTATATTGTATATAAAAATATAAATCTTTAAAAAAATTAAAAATTTAAAGTGCTGTATTTACATTGTTCAAGTAAGGGCTTGACACCAATTTCACAATTCGATTCAATATTGATTATTTTGGATATCAGGTACAATACATGACAAATTTTCTCAAGGAAAACAAATCTCAATTAATGCTGAACTGGGAGTCAGTTGTAGCCCACTATGCTTCATTAGCCTACTATAATATTGAAGGTAAAAATTACCTGATTTGTACACAAACACTTAAATTACACTTTTATTTATTTTTATAATAATAATGTAATATGAAATATAAACATTTAAACGGTGTTTTTTTCAAACAACATGCATTAAATATTGAAAAACGTTTAAAATTATAATGAATATGTAATATGGTGCATGTATTTGGCAAAATGCTGATCTAGAGTTAATTTTTCTAGCTGGTTAATTTTTCTAGCTGGGGTTTATGGTCACTGGATGTTTTTTTTTTTCTCTGAGGTAAAAATGTGACGTTACATTACATTGTTTACACGCCTTTTACTGACGTCTTTCCACGGTTGAAATGAATCACTGATTGAGCGATTCTATGTGAAAGATACGGATTTCGCTAAGTTGTACTCTATCTTTTAACACACTGTCAGATGCTCGTTCATGTTTATTTCACGCTGTAAATGGTTTTATTAAGGCGGAAGAGAAGCTCATGTGCGCTCCGCGCTGCTGCTTTACTTGAGCTGAGTGAGCGATCTCACGCCACAGCGTCAATACACTATTTATGTTCTTGAATTTCGTAATAAAACTGACCTAATTTAAAATCTGAGATTTTCTTTCATATCAATAGTAACAAAGCACAAAGATTATTGCGATGTATTGGATGGGATGCGCGCTACAATCTTCCGTTCATTCATCAACTGAACACAGCACAGCCCAACGGGTTCGTAAAATGAGAATTAGTTTTTGAATATGAGAATATATTTTACCTAGCCATAAAAAGTAGCCAACATTTTTAAAACTTTCTTCGTCGTCTGTTTCTTCTGCTGCTGGTTGCCGTTACTGATTCTCTGGTGTTCACGTTCAGGTCGCAATTTATTTCGTATCACACAGCAACGGAGCATTTTACTATACGTGCAACAGGGTATATGCAGGAATCTTGAAGTTAATTTTAATACCTTTTCAAGACTTTTTCAAGACCTTCTCAATATTTTTTAATACCTCACCGCCACTTCAAGCTATAACCATTTACATCAGTGATACTTTTAACTTAAGAGTTTTAGTTTGTGATAAAGACTATAGATCACTCTGATACAAAAAATCAAAAAGGCTGGGATAGTAAATCAAAGCAAAGTTTACTAAAAAACTTCCCCATTCTGTTTATGCGTTCACCAACCTTCTCTTAAAACATTTTGGTGCGTAGTAATACTGCTCTCAGAGGCAATTTACGAACACACCCACAATAGCCCAAAATAGTTTTTAAGTTTCTGTTCGTTTTTTTTTTTGTTTTTTTTTTTCTTTAACAAAAATGACTAAATTCACACACTTTTATTTTGTTTTTGGGACTCAAACTGTTGGACAGCTAATTCAGAAAAAAATAGGGATGTAACGACTCACTCAACTCACGATGCGATACGATTCACGATATCGGTTTCACGATACGACTTTCTCACGATTTTTTTTTAACAAATGACATTTAAGACAAATTATTATAAATGAAAAAGTGTCTCTTTTATTATTTCTCAAACAAAATGCTGCCCTTTTTTTCATTTTGAAATATATTTGTCAAATAACAAAACTACATTGAAAAATAAAATTCCCTTCAAGGTTGTTTCTGTCTGTCTGGTCAAGAGGCTGGACACTCAGGTACCTTCGCACACTAAGTAAAAGGCTGTAAAATTTGTACCACATTGACAGGAGTTTTAGATTGTAATAAAGGAAAGATTTTAATTTTGTCATAATTTGTATCATTAAAATAGAAAGAGTTAAAAAAACATAACACGTTTAGCAAAATATGCCATAACCCTCAGCAAATTATTTTAAAACTAAATAAATCCATGCATACGACATTGAGAGAAAGAGATAGTAAAATAAGTACAACACATGGTTGCCATGGAAACACTGACGCACCTTATGATCTCGGTGGCTCTCACACTTGTCGTATTAATGACTTTTACGTGAAAACGGAGGTGAATGTGATGTGCTTCTCACGGTGGTGATTATTATTAGTCTATGAAGAGTCAAAATGCCGCCAAAGCTCCGATTTGAATGAGTCAACATCTACGCTTGCCGTCGACATGTGTTTGACAGCGCGTGCACTAATGGCATACACTTGCGCGTCGCGAGCGGAGCAAACCAAACGTTTTCAGTTCATTACTATGAGTGCTCACACAAGCTCAAGTTCCTTAGGAATGTAGTGAAAACACTCGCTAGGTTCGCGCGGCGCCAGTGTGTGCTCACTGCCTGTAAAGCGAGGTTCACAACTTCACAGTAGGCTAAATGCTCCTGCTGTTTAAAACGTGTATCGCGATTCGTTTAACATTTCAACCGACTTGAATAGTCACACATTTTTATCGATTTTCAACCGGTTGCGAGTGAATCATTACATCCCTAGAAAAAATACTTTCAAAATTTAAGACTTTATAAAGCCGTGATAAGACTTTTTAATACTTTTTAAGGGTCTTAATTTTTCCAAAATTGATTTATCACCTTTTAATACTTTTCAAGACCCCGCGGATACCCTGGTGCAAGGAGAAAAACATTTTCATTTGGGGAGAGTCAGCGGATGCGATCATGCGAGAACGTTAGGTGCACGGGTGCGACCTAGGAAAAATTTTGGTCGCACCTTTTCAAATTCTGGTCGCATTTGCGACCAAATTGGTCGCACTCTAGAGCCCTGCGGTATAATATCTATATTAGTTGGATCGGTTCAATAAAATATAATTAAATCTAGTGTATGATTTAGACGATGAGTGGGACCACTGATGTTTTGTTTGACCCCAAAGGAGTTTAATAAGTCTGTAAACGCAGCACCTAACGCATCATTTGTATTATCTACGTGAATGTTAAAATCTCCAACAATTATTGCTTTATCGACATTCACCAATAGATCCGAGAGAAAGTCTGCAAACTCTTTTAGGAATTCAGCATATGGCCCTGGAGGTCTATATACAGTAGCCAAGGCTAGAGATAATATGGATTTCCTTCTTACATCTAAGAGCGTAACATTTAGCACAAGTACTTCAAATGAATTAAACCTGCGACCTGTTTTCTGAGTATCATTAAAAATATCTTTATAGATTGTTGCAACACCGCCGCCACGACCGATCAGACGGGGCTCATGTTTATAACAGTATCCTGGCGGAGTAGATTCATTAAGGTTAAGATTTCAGTAAGGCACAGAACATCGAAATTATTATCTGTGACCATTTCATTTACAATAACCGCCTTAGGTGTGAGCGATCTAATGTTTAGAAGACCTAGCTTTAGAGATTGTTTTTGTTCACTGATATTTAGATTTTCTGGTTTAATTACAATAAGATTTTTGCTAGATCCTACACTACATTTATTGTTTGGCTTCACTAAACGAGGAATAGACAGAGTTTCAATATAATGTTCCACACTATGCATATTAGTTAAGTTTGTAACAAAGGGTGTGATTTGGACTTTGACTTACTAGTCATCTGGTCTGTAACGTCTTGGAGATGTTGTCCGACAGAACAGCCGCTCCGATTCTGCTGGAGTCCATCTGCACGGTACAGCCTGGGTCTCTCCCAAAACAGATTCCAATTATTTACAAAGAGCAGTTTCTGTTCATTACCCAGTGACATTAACCATTCATTTAATGCAAATAGTCTACTGAACCTTTCCTGTCCTTGTCGGTACGTGGGAGCGGTCCAGACACGATGATCGTTGCTTCAGGCGCTGTGCTGCGCTGTGCTGCGGCTCCTGTAGTCCTTCTTCAGTACCTCAGTCTGCCGCAGCCTGATGTCGTTCGCTCCCGCGTGCAGCACAACAGCTCCGACGCGCTTATCGTTCAGGATCTCGGGAACCTGTGCAGCGACATCAAGAACACGAGCACCAGGAAAGCAGTGAGTGCGCACCTTACCTTTACCCGAGGTAGCGCGGACATGACGGACCATGGACGGGCCGATGATCACGGCGTCGTCGCGTTCCGGCTCGCGAAGAGGGGAGAAGCGGTTCCGAGTGGAGATCTCGAAGACCGGGAGGGGCGGAGAGGCAGCTCTGGTCCTGTCTCGTGTCTTCCGCTGTGTGATCCATGGTCCATGGTGTCGGTGCCGGAGTGAATGAAGCCCGAGATGATCGCGTCCTCCTGGGCAGAGGAACACGCGGAGTAGAGGAAGTCGGGGTCAAAGAGTTAATGTTACTAACCACTGATTTGTGAGCGTCGGCGCGTGATGCTTCAAGCGTTGAGCGCCGATCCAATAGCTCGGCTTTCTTCACCAGCAGATCACGGATCTGTGTCTCGACGTATTCCAGCTCCTGCTTCACCGAGAAGAGCTCGAATGTGTCTTCACCTGCACTCAAAGATAAAGTTAGACACGCATCTGATACGTTCGCCATTATAACAGATGAACAGTAAATTAGTAGTGATACTACAAATATCACCACTAATTTAGGACAGAAATGCCGGATATAACCCGTATCCTTTCAGTGAAACGGGTGTAAAAGGAGACGGCCGATAGGCGAGAGGCCACGCGTGAAATGCTAGCGGGCTACTGAGTTTACTTTAAAAGCAATTCAGTTTACTTGTTAAAACCATGCAAACCGGTTGCCTTGAAAATAACAAGTAAGCTTTACTCCAATAACTTAAGGCCTATATAACAAGTGCAAAAAATGGCTAAATTCATTAAACAATGAAAAAGAAATGTCTCTGACACACATGCACTTTAAAAATTAATACAATGGCAGCCTCTTAACTTGCTTAAAAACCTTGCTTGCTTATAAATGGGCTGACAATTTTAAACAAGTGCCTTAGTTTTTATTATTAATTAATCTATTTCCACTTTCATAAACAAATCAAATGCCAAACATCATTCATTTGATTATGATTACATTCTACAAATACTGCATTCTTACAATCCTGCATACTAACAAATTCACAAAAAACGACCATCTCGGTGAAGAGGAAATAAAAGGATGAAGTGGAAGAGAAATTAGATAAATAAAACAACCTTTCCATTCACTTCTTACCTTGTATTGTGAAGAATAAAGCTAGCTGGCACAACTAAGCAAGTCACAGCAAACACTGGCTCCGGCTCTGGAACAGAAAACACTGGCTCCGGCTCTGGAACAGAAGACACTGGCTCCGGCATACTAACAAATTCCTGCATACTAACAATCCTGTAACAGCAAACACTGGCTCTGGAACAGCAAACACTGGCTCCGGCTCTAGAACAGCAGACACTGGCTCCGGCTCCATAACAGCAGACACTGGCTCCGGCATACTTACAAATTCCTGCATACTAACAATCCTGTAACAGCAAACACTGGCTCTGGAACAGCAAACACTGGCTCCGGCTCTGGAACAGAAGACACTGGCTCCGGCATACTTACAAATTCCTGCATACTAACAATCCTGTAACAGCAAACACTGGCTCTGGAACAGCAAACACTGGCTCCAGCTCTGGAACAGAAGACACTGGCTCCGGCTCTAGAACAGAGGACACTGGCTCCGGCATACTTACAAATTCCTGCATACTAACAATCCTGTCACAGCAAACACTGGCTCTGGAACAGAAGACACTGGCTCCGGCTCTGGAACAGCAGACACTGGCTCCGGCTCCGTAACAGCAGACACTGGCTCCGGCATACTTACAAATTCCTGCATACTAACAATCCTGTAACAGCAAACACTGGCTCTGGAACAGCAAACACTGGCTCCGGCTCTGGAACAGAAGACACTGGCTCCGGCTTTGGAACAGCAAACACTGGCTCCGGCTCTGGAACAGCAGACACTGGCTCCGGATGTGGAACAGCAGACACTGGCTCTGGCATACTTACAAATTCCTGAATACTAACAATCCTGTAACAGCAAACACTGGCTCTGGAACAGCAAACACTGGCTCCGGCATACTTACAAATTCCTGCATACTAACAATCCTGTCACAGCAAACACTGGCTCTGGAACAGAAGACACTGGCTCCGGCATACTTACAAATTCCTGCATACTAACAATCCTGTAACAGCAAACACTGGCTCTGGAACAGAAGACACTGGCTCCGGCTCTAGAACAGCAAACACTGGCTCCGGCTCCGTAACAGCAGACACTGGCTCCGGCATACTTACAAATTCCTGCATACTAACAATCCTGTAACAGCAAACACTGGCTCTGGAACAGCAAACACTGGCTCCGGCTCTAGAACAGAAAACACTGACTCCGGCTCTGGAACAGAAAACACTGGCTCCGGCTCTGGAACAGCAAACACTGGCTCCGGCATACTTACAAATTCCTGCATACTAACAATCCTGTAACAGCAAACACTGGCTCTGGAACAGCAAACACTGGCTCCAGCTCTAGAACAGAAGACACTGGCTTCGGCATACTTACAAATTCCTGCATACTAACAATCCTGTAACAGCAAACACTGGCTCTGGAACAGAAGACACTGGCTCCGGCTCTAGAACAGCAGACACTGGCTCCGGCTCCGTAACAGAAGACACTGGCTCCGGCATACTTACAAATTCCTGCATACTAACAATCCTGTAACAGCAAACACTGGCTCTGGAACAGCAAACACTGGCTCCGGCTCAGGAACAGAAAACACTGGCTCCGGTTTTGGAACAGTAAACACTGGCTCCGGCTCTGGAACAGAAAACACTGGCTCCGGCTCTGGAACAGCAAACACTGGCTCCGGCTCTAGAACAGAAAACACTGGCTCCGGCTCTGGAACAGCAAACACTGGCTCCGGCTCTGGAACAGCAAACACTGGCTCCGGAATAATTACAAATTCCTGCATACTAACAATCCTGTAACAGCAAACACTGGCTCCGGCTCTGGAACAGCAGACACTGGCTCCGGAATAATTACAAATTCCTGCATACTAACAATCCTGTAACAGCAAACACTGGCTCCGGCTCTGGAACAGAAGACACTGGCTCCGGCTCTGGAACAGAAGACACTGGCTCTGGAACAGAAGACACTGGCTCCGGGTCTGGAACAGAAGACACTGGCTCCGGCTCTGGAACAGCAAACACTGGCTCCTGTAACAGCAGACACTTTCTTTGGCTCTGGAACAGCAGACACTGGCAGAGACAAAGACAAACGAACAACTTCAAAGTAGACTATTATTAAGAGAAACAGTTTAAGGGATAGTAATGTATATAAATTCACTTATTACACCGATTTTTTCTACCACATAATTATGGGGACATATTGAATTTAGATAAATGTGTTAAATCTTACCTTATAAATCTATTTACAGTGTACAAAACAATCTTCCAGACAATATGATTACAACAATATTATCAAACTCTATAAACAACAATAAATCAACTCTGATTTTATTTCCAATACAATCAAAAACGGAAGACGCAAACAGCAAGTTGTTTTTGAACGAAACAAGAGCGCGCGTACATTGTGATATTGATGTGCGCACTATGTAATAATGCATTGCTATTGAAAACAGGCATTATAAAGAAGGAAATGCGACAGAATGTAATCTTCCTTAAAAAAACTGCATTGAGCTTCCTGTTTATTTGTTGTTTGTTGATTCTCAAATATAAAACTCGTTGAAAGAAATGTTTTCAGTGTGAGCATTAGTTCCTTTACAACACTTACATCTCATTTTAACAAAACCATGATAATATTGATAATCGCGATAATTTTGGTCACTATAATCGTGACAAGAAATTTTCATACCGTTCCCATCCCTAAATATTACTTCTTTAAAGGAGAAGTCCTTACCAGTGTATCAAGACCTGCTCTTTGAACGCCACTCAGGAGGCAAGCTGCCAGAAGGACATCTAGGGAAAAAAAAATAATTAAGTTCTGTTTTTTTAAGTTCTGTTCTGTTTAAGTTAAGTTTTTAAGATTACAGACTATGGAAGCTTGTTTCCACCACAGAATGAAAAATAAAAAAGGTAATAGGCTCTATGCACAGCTCCACTACTTCCTGAACTTCAGCCAGCTTCTTGTTTCCTGTCTGGCATTATTGGACACATTGATTAATTCAGGTGTGTTTGATTATTGTTGCTGTGACTACTGAGGTCAAGCACACCTGAATTAATCAAATTGTCCAATAATGATAGACAGGAAACAGGGAGCTGGCTGAAGTTCAGGAAGTAGTGCAGTTGTGCATAGAGCCTATTGCGACTTTTAATCTCACAATTCTGACTTTTTTTCTCACAATTGTGAGTTTACATCTCACAATTCTGACTTAATTCCTCAGAATTGCGTGACAAATTCCCATTTGCGTGTTATAAAGTCAGAAATGCGACATATAAAGTAAGAATTGTGAGATTTAAACTATTCTGAGGGAGAGAAAAAATGGTCTTTTTTCCCCCTTAGAATTGGGCTGATAACTCGCAATTCCGTGTTTATATCTCACAATTCTGAGGAAAGATGTCAAAATTTCGACATATAAACTCACAATTATGTGTTATAAAGGCTGAATTGCGAGATTTAAACTCGGAATTGTGAGAAAAAGAGTCAGAATTGTGAGGTAAAAGTCGCGCTTCTGTCTTTTACTCAGAATTGCGACGTTATATGACGCAATTCTGACCTTATATCTCGCAATTCTGACTTTATAACACGCAATTGCGACTTCACATCTCGCAATTGTGAGAAATAAGTCGCAATTATTGTATTTTTTATTCAGTGGCGGTCCGCGGAAACGCTTTTATAACAGACACATTCCTTGATATGCATGTTCTTCAAGCATTAGCACTACAGAAAATATAGCTAACGTTACCAGTAAATAGTTAAGTTAACGTTACCTCAGTGCAGACAAAAACAGTTTTCCCACATATGTGTTACCTTTAACTGTAAATGTGCGCCATTTCAACATATTTGTAACGTTAATAAATAGTAAACCAATGGCTCAGGGAAACAGTAAAATAGAAAATCAGAATTCCTAATACTTTTTGGACAATTTACATACAGGAACCGTTGTGGTAAGTTAACATTAGCGTTAAGTTACCTCAGAGTAGGTCGAACCACAATATGTAGCGAAGCTCCGAATAATAGCAAAATAATGTGGTACACATAAGAAAATAAGCAAAAATAAGCGACAGACAGTTAAAAAAAACATTCACACACAAGTTTAACGTTATCTTACCTTATTGTTGTTCCAAAAACAAAATTAAGCTCCAGATAAACGCAGTCTGTCAACGTCTTTCCAGTTACCTCAGCTGCAAAATTGGCGCCGAAATAGGCAGACTCGGTGCGTTCCATTCGACCGTTAGTGAACTGCGAAGTGGACTTCACAGGGTATTTCGCCATCTTAAGTGAGATTCCAATCCGAAGGGAACGAACATGTTCAGTTGGAAGGGCACTGCAAACGGCGTAGGGAATAAGTGAACATCGATACATCACGTCACAGGAAGTGGAGAGCGGAATCACCCAACTGTCATTGCACGTCACATCATCACCAGTCAGAGCGGTCGTAAATAGAGTGCCGAAGTGATGACGTCACTTTGTATGCCAACCCGGAAGTTAGCGGCGCATGGGTTCCCTCGATCGAAAAGCAATGCATTTTCCCCATAGACTTTTGGAGAATCGCAAAAAATAAGATCTTTGTTCAACAAAGAGTTGTGACCCTTACACGTTTTGTCTATCAAGATAATCTTTACAGGTTAATCCAACATTTATACATTTTGATGCCTAAATAAAGCCGTCAGATATAAAATGCTAACGGTAGGCTATAACCGGACTACAGGACACCATGGTCGCGGATCAACGTCATCATCAAGCTTCCTCAAACTTTATTTAAAAAACACGCTCGCTCATTATGATTAGCGCTGTTTATGAACACTTGTCCACTTTTTCATTAGATATATTGCCCATTCGTTTTTTCCAAAAATGAAAGAAAATAATTTTGTCAATGCGTGCCTATCTTATTTTTTTTAATCTTTTGTCAATGTTTTATTTATTCATTTATTATTTTGTTAGTTTATATAAACTGTAATATTAATTTCTTTGTGATTATAAGATGCATGATCAATGTGCCCCAAATAAACTTTAAAAATTATCTTTTACTATGTTTGATTGTATGGGTGCCTTCCATTTGCTAATTCGCCAGAAAAAAAAAAGCAACAAAAAACAAACAAAAACCCCGCGATTTTACCATATCAGAAGCACTAACGTTAAGTATGGCCGTATCAATCTCACATCTTATGTCCTTTTTCTTAAACGATAAAAAAACCATAGATCGAGGAGAGAACCACTATAAATCTGGACATGTACAACAGTGCAGCTTTGATGCTGGTTTACTTGTCGGTATTGTAAGGGCCAGCATGAGGGACAAAGTTTATCGAGTCTCGGTAAGTAAAACTAGGGAGAGAGAAATATAATAGTGTTCTATGTATTAAGATAACTATAGATACAAAGCATTGACAAGCATAACACGCAGTTAAATTCCAAACATTTAATATAATAATTGTAAATAATTATATAAATTGAATTTTAAAGAGAATTGTCCAATAACATCAACAAATGCTTATAATAATATATTATAATTAAACCATGTGTTCCCTAAATAAACCACATACTCATTTTGTTAACCTTTTCTATATATGTTTACCTGGTAATCTATAGATTTAAGATAACTATAAAAATAATCTCTGATCAAGCATAACAGTTAAATTTCAAACATTTAATATAATACTTGTATATAATTATATATGTTGAATTTAAAGAAAACTGACCAATAGCATCAACAAATGCTTATTATAATATAATATAATTACACCATATATTTTTCCTAAATAAACCATACGTAGACCATATGGTTAACATTTTTGTTAACTGTTTCTGTATATTTTTAACTGGTAATCCCTGATGTGAGATCCAGAGTAGGAAATTTTATCTCACATTCACATTACTGTGAGCTGGCTGGAGTGTAGTTACAATAGTATACAAGTAGTATACAATAGTTTAAGATTTTATTTTTGTTTTTGTCAGACAGGCGAATTAACAGTGCATTAAGGTTATACAAATCAGCGTGTTTGTATCAACAATATTTGAAAAAAAAGTACAATTTGAAAAGATTAAATATATAACATTATGTTATTTATAATAACTGAAAGGTAAAATTCAAAGAACATGAGGCTAACACGCGGGCTAGTGAGAGATTTCCTGTTTATCATGATGACGTCTAAAGTCCCCGACAAAGTATGTAGTCCCTTTTAGCAACTTGTTAGCAACCGCCGTTTTTTAGGACATAATAAAGTTTAAAAAACCACAAGCAGGTTATAACTGGTGTGTTTTATGTCATAGATCAAAACGTGAAAATATTTAGAGGCTTTGTTCACCACAGACCTTATTTCAGGCGATTTAGCAAAAACCCATTCAAAAAACCCATAGACTTTAGGGCGAGGGAACCGGAAGTGCTAAAATGCTAACTCACTTCCGCGTTTCGGCCTACAAGGTGACGTCATCCCTTCGGCACTCTATAACGATGGAGGAGTTCCTTATTTTATTTATATATATTTTTTATTATTTATTTTGTTGTTGTTTATGTATTAATGCAGTGCTTTGTATCGTCTTTGTAAAACGTATTCTCAAAAAAAAAAAAAAATAACGATGGAGGAGTTTATGTTTGTGTGTAAGTAAGCATACATTTTGTCATTATTATACTAAGTATTTTTTAACGGTTATTGGGGTGAATATTACATTTACATATGCTATTTTTGTATGTCCTTGGGACTTTATAAACGATTACCACAACCATTTACCTCAGAATTTACCTTATCATATTTTTATTTATTATTGTATATTATATATTTTAAATGTGATATTAAATTCAATTGAAATATTAATGTAAGCCTATATCTATTTGTTTTATTATCATAATCTGCGGAACCCCGTACGTTAACTTAACTGATGACGTTTGCAGGGCATTCCAAATGAGCGGTATAGGCCATAGACATCATATAGACCATTTCAAAAGATGTAAACAACACTGGCCCAGAAGCACTTCCTGTTTCTGTTTTTTAACACTACATAAAAGCTGGGATAAAACACAACCAACAGAACATTTAAAACTGAATCAAAAAGTTAAACAAACATCTTTAAGAAGTTTTCTTTACATGTGAAATAAAGAAAACAGTTACAAACTGAAACAGGAAGTGCTTCTGGGCCAGTGTTGTTTACATCTTTTGAAATGGTCTATAGGTAGACGCCCCATCGACCGCTACTGCCTATTGGCACGGACGAGAATTGGAGCCGCCATCTTAAACCGGTCATCCGCTCCGCTCAGTGTAATCTGAATGGCAGGTGAAATGAGCTGTCAGCGCATTAAATTAATCATATCTCACTGAATACTGAACTGATTTTCACGCGTTTTTTTTTTTTTGCTGCAAAGGTCATTCATGTAGCTATGATATAGGACACATGGTTCGGCGTATTTTAATATCCATTGTAGGTTTAACAATAATATAATATTCTGAAATAAGATAAAAGTGACCAAACACAATATATGTGATGAAGGATATCATGTATTTTATAAATCACACACTATAAAAAATAATAAAGAAGCAGAAACCGATAGTAGCAGCAGTAAAGTAAGATATTTTAATAAGTTGAAGAAACAATTTATGATTGACACACGGACATACACACGCACATACATACGAACAGACACACAAACACAAACACACACTCTCTCTCTCTCTCTCTCTCTCTCTCACACACACACACACACACACACACACACACAAGAACGCAGCCACCGAATCCACCGAACGCAGCCACTTGTAATAAAAATTTAGAAGAAGCTTTTCAACGTGTTTGCATCAGTAATTTCTAAATTCGTACAACATTAAGCCTATACCTTTTTATTATATGTGGATTTGGGAGGGGAAAATGTCTAGATTAAAGCCATTTTCGGATTAACTTTAGGCTGATGTAAATTAATAATTTTACCACAGGACTTCAGTAATAACAATAGCCAAATCGCATGTGATAAGTGTTACAATGGAGGCTCCCGCTCTGTCTCCTCTCCGCCACCAGAGGGAGCCTTCACCAGAGTACTGATCATTGGCTACAAACTCAAATTCCCATCATGCCGCTTACCTGGGACTGATTGCGTCACACACCTGCACGCCATTAACACACACACATAAAAGCCACGTCCACACACCACACCAGTGCGAAGTCTTGATTTGCCCCGGTGATCATTTCTGAGCGTTTGTATCCTGATTCTGGTTTTCTGGTTTTGGACTTTGGACTGCTTGATTATTCTACGACTGATATCTGCCTGGCCTGAACTTGGACTGTTTACTGACCACGATTATTGCTGCCTGCCCTGATCTTTGCCTGTCTCCTGTTTATCCTGTTGTCTGCTCTGCATTGCCCTGTCTGCCTCGTTTTGACCCTGCCTGTACGACCTTGTTTAATAAAAGCTGCAAATGGATTCCTCTGTGCTTCGTGAATCATTACAGAAGACTTCGCCGCTAAACAATCCAGCAGCCGTCATGGAACTCACGTCTGAACTCACCTCCCAAGCTTCTCGTTTGGATTTACATCACCATCAGCTCAGTCACCTGACCACGCTCACTGAACAGCTCGTACAGGGTATGCAGGAGCTTCGCACTGCTGTGGGTATTGTGCCTAACGCACCTGCTACACCCACACCACCACCGAGTGTTCCCACCGAAGCCGTGAGTACAGCAGTAAATCCCCGACTCGCATTTCCTGACAAATTCGACGGTAATCCGACTAAATGCAAGGGATTTCTTTTGCAATGCACACTCTTTGTCGACCAGCAACCGACATTGTACTCCACTCAAGCCAGTCGCATTGCATTTGTTTGTTCCCTGCTCACGGGCAAAGCTTTGGAGTGGGCTACGGCAGTCTGGAAACCAGAGGGGTCTTCATTTACCACATTTCAAGAATTCCTTCAACAGTTTCGTCAAGTCTTCGAACACTCTTCTGAGAAAGGGAACGCCGGAGAGCAGCTTCTAACTCTCACCCAGGGAAAGAGTACCGCCGCCGAGTATGCACTCACGTTTCGCACTCTCGCTGCACAGACGAACTGGGTCGAAGACACCTTAAAGACGCTGTTCAGGAAGGGACTCTCTATTGAACTTCAATCTGAATTAGCCTGTCGAGATGAAGGAAAGAGCTTGAACGAGTATGTAAGTCTGGCCATTCAAGTCGATAATCTCGTGCGTTCCAGACGCATCACCCGGGCACCTATCCGTCAATCACTCGAGGCAGCTCCCGCTCACGAACCTATGCAGATCGGGTTCACGCACATCACTCCAGAAGAACGGGAACGCAGACTGCAACACCGTCTCTGTATGTACTGTGGTCAATCCGGCCATATGAAGCTCTCCTGTCCAGTCCGACCACCAACTCGCACTCTTGCGGTGAGTTCTGTAACTCAATATCAAAGATCTCCATCCAGTTTCATTCTTCCCATTCGTTTCACTATACAAAACCGATGTATTGAAGCCACAGCCCTCATAGACTCTGGAGCCGCTGGAAATTTCATTTCTCAAACATTCGCCAATCAGATCAAACTCAAACTTAATCCTTGTCACTCCTTTTTGTCAGTGGAGGCGCTAGATGGTCATCCCATTGGAGACGGCAAAATCCAGTTCGAAACGGAGAAGGTTCAAATGCAGATCGGTTCTCTTCACTCTGAGCAGATCAAATTTTATGTCATTCACGCTCCACATCACTCTATCATCCTCGGCCACCCTTGGTTGCACACTCACAATCCACACATTTCCTGGAAGGAGGGACAAATCATCCGTTGGAGTGAAGCCTGTAACAACCATTGTTTGTCTAAAGTCAAAAGAGTAACCTGTTCCAAACCAGAACCAGACACCCAAAACCATGAGCTAGGAGAGCTACCGGCAGTCTATTCCGACCTCACAGAAGCCTTCAGTAAAGAAAAAGCTTCTCAACTTCCCGAACATCGTTCAACAGACTGTGCCATTGAGTTAATGCCCGGCGCCACACCCCCTAAAGGCAGAATCTTTCCCCTATCAAAGCCTGAGTCTGAAGCCATGAAAAAGTACATTGAGGAAGAGACAGCCAAAGGGTTCATTCGACCTTCCACCTCACCAGCCGCTGCGGGGTTTTTCTTCGTCAAGAAGAAGGATGGAGGACTCAGGCCTTGCATTGACTATCGCGGGTTAAATGAGATCACCATCAAGTATCGTTACCCCTTACCTCTGGTGCCAGCCGCGCTGGAGCAGCTGAGACAGGCGCAATACTACACCAAGCTCGATCTGCGCAATGCATATAACCTGATCCGCATTCGAGAGGGGGATGAATGGAAAACAGCCTTCTCCACCACTAGTGGGCACTATGAATATCTGGTCATGCCTTTCGGCTTATCTAACAGTCCTTCCGTCTTTCAGGCCTTTATGAACGATGTGTTTCGTGACATGCTGGACAAATGGGTAATCGTGTACATCGATGACATCCTGATTTACTCAAACTCACTGGAGGAACACATCCAACACGTTAGATCTGTACTTCAACGCTTGATTCAGTTCCAGTTGTATGCCAAGATCGAGAAGTGTGAGTTTCATCAAACTAGCGTTTCATTTCTGGGATACATCATCAGTCAGGAAGGAGTGGCCATGGACGACAAAAAGGTGAAAGGAGTGCTGGATTGGCCATTACCTCAGACAGTCAAAGAATTACAGAGATTCCTGGGATTTGCTAACTTTTACCGAAGATTTATTAGAAACTTCAGTCTCATTGCCGCTCCACTAACAGCTTTAACCAAACGTCATTGCTCTCGAATTGCCTGGAACCCCGAAGCACAGCAGGCTTTTCAGGAGTTGAAAACCCGATTCACCACTGCACCCATTCTACGTCATCCCGATCCAGAGCGTCAATTCATTGTGGAGGTAGATGCTTCGAACACAGGAGTGGGGGCCATATTATCTCAACGACAGGGAAACCCAGCCAAAATGTACCCGTGTGCTTTCTTCTCTCGCAAGCTTTCTCCAGCCGAGCGGAATTATGATGTGGGGAATCGCGAACTGCTAGCTATGAAACTGGCTCTAGAGGAATGGCGACACTGGCTGGAGGGAGCTTCAGAACCATTCATCATTCTCACAGACCATAAAAACCTTGAGTATCTCCGATCCGCCAAACGTCTCAACCCTCGTCAAGCAAGATGGGCACTGTTCTTTACACGTTTCAACTTCACTGTCACTTACCGCCCAGGCACCAAGAACGTCAAAGCCGATGCCCTCTCTCGTCAAACAGAAGAAGCAGTCCACAAAGATAACCCCGAAAACATCATCCACGAGAACCTCTTAGTAGCTCCAGTCCAGTGGGACATCATAACCGAAATCCAACAGGCCAATCTTCAGACACCAACCCCCAGCAACTGTCCAGCCAATCTCCTCTTTGTCCCTGAAGCACTACGATCTCGCCTCATCGATCAGGTCCATTCCACACCAAGCTCCGGTCATCCTGGTATCTCTGCTACAATCCAACTACTGCAGAATCGATTTTGGTGGCCTACTCTCTCATCCGACACCATCAAATATGTCCAGAACTGTATCAATTGTCAAACTTCCAAATCCACCCGTAAACTACCAGCAGGCCTTCTATGTCCCCTTCCAACACCTCAACGACCCTGGTCACACATTGCCGTAGACTTCATCACAGATCTCCCCAATTCTCAAGGACACACGACAATTCTCACCATTGTGGATCGATTCTCCAAAGCCTGCCGTCTCATTCCCCTCACTAAACTTCCCACTGCCTTCGAAACAGCTGAACTACTATGCAACCAAGTTTTCAGATTTTACGGACTACCTGAGGATATAGTATCTGACAGAGGACCTCAGTTTACTTCCAGAGTCTGGTCCGCATTCTTCAAACATTTAAACGTGAACATCAGCCTCACTTCCGGTTATCACCCTCAGTCCAATGGTCAGACCGAACGTCTTAATCAAGATATCATCCGCTTCCTAAGAACATACTGCCAGCAACACCAACAGGATTGGAGCAGATATTTATTCTGGGCTGAGTATGCTCAAAATTCGTTGGTCAAACCTGCTACTGGTATCACCCCCTTCAAATGTATACTGGGTTTTCAACCTCCTCTCTTCCCATGGTCCGGTGAGCCCACTGAACTCCCATCCGTTACAGAATGGTTACACAAAAGTGAAGAGGTTTGGGATCAAGCACACACTCATCTGAGGCATGCTGTCAGGCGTCAGGAGCACCAGGCCAACCGTCGTCGTCGCCCAGCTCCAGAATACCAGAGTGGTCAATGGGTATGGCTATCAACCAGAGACTTACGCCTCAAACTTCCATGTCGCAAACTCAGTCCCAGGTATGTTGGTCCGTTCCAAATTATAAGACAAATATCACCTGTTTCATTCCGTTTAGACCTGCCCGCTAACTATCGTATCTCTCCCACTTTTCATGTTTCTCTGTTAAAACCCGCTGGTGGTCCGAGGGGAGAGACGGAGGAGGGGGCCGCCTCTCAGGGCCCTCCTGCCTTTCTGGTTGACGGCGAGGAGGCCTACAGAGTGCACAAGTTGCTGGATTCCAGACGTCGGGGTAACATGCTCCAATATCTGGTCGATTGGGAGGGGTACGGTCCGGAGGAACAGTCCTGGGTCAATTCAAGGGATATCCTGGACCCCACTCTCACTGAAGAGTTCCATAGGACATACCCGGAGAAACCGGCCCCTCGACCCCGTGGGAGACCCCGACGACAACCGCCTCCTCGCGTCAGGAGCCGCTCGCAGGGGGGGGGGCTCTGTTACAATGGAGGCTCCCGCTCTGTCTCCTCTCCGCCACCAGAGGGAGCCTTCACCAGAGTACTGATCATTGGCTACAAACTCAAATTCCCATCATGCCGCTTACCTGGGACTGATTGCGTCACACACCTGCACGCCATTAACACACACACATAAAAGCCACGTCCACACACCACACCAGTGCGAAGTCTTGATTTGCCCCGGTGATCATTTCTGAGCGTTTGTATCCTGATTCTGGTTTTCTGGTTTTGGACTTTGGACTGCTTGATTATTCTACGACTGATATCTGCCTGGCCTGAACTTGGACTGTTTATTGACTACGATTATTGCTGCCTGCCCTGATCTTTGCCTGTCTCCTGTTTATCCTGTTGTCTGCTCTGCATTGCCCTGTCTGCCTCGTTTTGACCCTGCCTGTACGACCTTGTTTAATAAAAGCTGCAAATGGATTCCTCTGTGCTTCGTGAATCATTACAATAAGATATAGGTTATCAATAAAACTAGAAGTTAGAAGGGTAACTCAATTTTCGCATCGCTGTCATGCGTGTACATAACGTTGCCACCTGATGTGCGCAAACACAAATAACCTATAAAACAGGCCAGTTGAATGCTTATCTGATAACCTAGAAGCTCTTGTAACTATTAATTTAACAGTTACCCCGCCTCTCCATGCCGGGTGAACACCAGCTGATGCAGTAAACAGCATTTCACAACGACTTCAGTACAGTAATAGCAAATATCTTTGCTCCTTCTCCATTATCTGGTAATATTCTATTCACAAAAGACAACCAATAGTACGGTAATGTTAAGACTTTCTTGTGAAAAGCACTATTTTCGGTGGTCCGGCGATTAGAACAGAAAAATGCTCCACAGTGCTCTGGCATCCTATCTGCTGCCACGCAACGAGACAAGAGTACGACCGGTTCAAGATGGCGGCCGTATTTCTCGTTTTTCAGAGGCCAATAGGGTATCTAGTCTCTATATGATATCTATGGTATAGGCTTTATGCCGCGTGTCACGTGACCAAACCGGAAAACGGGTCTCATCGCATCCTACATCCAATCAGAATTGACCTACTAGTTGTGTCTGCATTATAAGAAAAAGTGTATTTACATCCAAAAATGCATCACTGCTTTTAAGCAACACTAAAAAAATAAAATATGTATTTTTTTTTTTATAAAAATGTTGCTGTACAGCTATCCCAAATGCTCTATTAAAGGACAACTCCGGTGCAAAATGAACCTTTGGTCTAATTACACATTACTACCTAGTCAACCGTTATCTGAGATATGTTTTCATGATTGCTGAATGTAAATAGTTTTATCTATAAAAACAGTTTAGCCTATAATGCTAGTATAATGCTGTATATAGGGCATAGAGTAATGACAAATAAAAATCGCTTGTTTTTACCACTAACAAGGCTCAAAATAGCCCCATACTCACACGACAGCATAATAAAGGTCCCTACATTCGATCCACGAACGCCGATCCATGTGCACCGGTGAGATGTGAATAAGGTGATAAGGTGAGCGCGAACAGTAGGCTGCGTGTACATATTGAAGAGAAGAAAACGGTTCGAGTTTGTGTTTCTTCCGAAAACAACGGACCATATGATATTCTGCACAGTTCAGCAGCGCACTTGGATCGGCGTTCGTAGATCGACTGGTAGAGACTATTTTTCCAAGATGGTTTCTTCCGGTATTCGCGATGTTCACTCTGTGTATAAAATATCTTTTTATTAAACTGTATGGATACTGACAAAGTTCTCAATGCTTCGGTTTGAATGTAGAGACCTTTATTATGCTGTCGTGTGAGTATGGGGCTATTTTGAGCCTTGTTAGTGGTAATAACAAGCGATTTGTATTAGTCATTACTCTATGCCCTATATACTAGCATTATACTAGCATTATAGGCTAAACTGTTTTTAGATGGCATTTCTTTTCCAAGAAAACTCCACACACCCAGAGATTGCTGCATCATTCATTTTTAGTCAATTCTTTTCAATGAATCAGTAAAGCGGTATGAATTGTTGCTTTGTGAATCTCAAACGAATCATTCATTTTTAGTCAATTATTTTCAATGAATCAGTAAAGCGGTATGAATTATTGCTTTGTGAATCCCAAAAGAAACATTCATTTTTAGTCAATTCTTTTCAATGAATCAGTAAAGCGGTATGAATTGTTGCTTTGTGAATCCCAAAAGAATCATTCATTTTAGTCAATTGTTTTCAATAATTCAGTAAAGCGGTTTGAATGATTGCTTTGTGATTCTCAAAAGAATCATTCATTTTTAGTCAATTATTTTCAATGAATCAGTTAAGCGGTATGAATTGTTGCTTTGTGAATCCCAAAAGAATCATTCATTTTAGTCAATTCTTTTCAATGAATCAGTAAAGCGGTATGAATTGTTACTTTGTGAATCTCAAAAGAATCATTCATTTGTAGTCAATTATTTTCAATGAATCAGTTAAGCGGTATGAATTGTTGCTTTGTGAATCTCAAAAGAATCATTCATTTTACTCAATTCTTTTCAATGAATCAGTAAAGCGGTATGAATTGTTGCTTTGTGAATCCCAAAAGAATCATTCATTTTTAGTCAATTCTTTTCAATGAATCAGTAAAGCGGTATGAATTGTTGCTTTGTGAATCTCAAAAGAATCATTCATTTTTAGTCAATTATTTTCTATGAATCAGTAAAGCGGTATGAATTGTTGCTTTGTGAATCCCAAAAGAATCATTCATTTTTAGTCAATTATTTTCAATAAATCAGTAAAGCAGTATGAATTGTTGCTTTGTGAATCTCAAACGAATCATTCATTTTTAGTCAATTATTTTCAATGAATCAGTAAAGCGGTATGAATTATTGCTTTGTGAATCCCAAAAGAAACATTCATTTTTAGTCAATTCTTTTCAATGAATCAGTAAAGCGGTATGAATTGTTGCTTTGTGAATCCCAAAAGAATCATTCATTTTTAGTCAATTATTTTCAATAAATCAGTAAAGCAGTATGAATTGTTGCTTTGTGAATCTCAAACGAATCATTCATTTTTAGTCAATTATTTTCAATGAATCAGTAAAGCGGTATGAATTATTGCTTTGTGAATCCCAAAAGAAACATTCATTTTTAGTCAATTCTTTTCAATGAATCAGTAAAGCGGTATGAATTGTTGCTTTGTGAATCCCAAAAGAATCATTCATTTTAGTCAATTGTTTTCAATAATTCAGTAAAGCGGTTTGAATGATTGCTTTGTGATTCTCAAAAGAATCATTCATTTTTAGTCAATTATTTTCAATGAATCAGTTAAGCGGTATGAATTGTTGCTTTGTGAATCCCAAAAGAATCATTCATTTTAGTCAATTCTTTTCAATGAATCAGTAAAGCGGTATGAATTGTTACTTTGTGAATCTCAAAAGAATCATTCATTTGTAGTCAATTATTTTCAATGAATCAGTTAAGCGGTATGAATTGTTGCTTTGTGAATCTCAAAAGAATCATTCATTTTACTCAATTCTTTTCAATGAATCAGTAAAGCGGTATGAATTGTTGCTTTGTGAATCCCAAAAGAATCATTCATTTTTAGTCAATTCTTTTCAATGAATCAGTAAAGCGGTATGAATTGTTGCTTTGTGAATCTCAAAAGAATCATTCATTTTTAGTCTATTATTTTCAATAAATCAGTAAAGCAGTATGAATTGTTGCTTTGAGAATCTCAAAAGAATCATTCATTTTTAGTCAATTATTTTCAATGAATCAGTTAAGCGGTATGAATTGTTGCTTTGTGAATCTCAAAAGAATCATTCATTTTTAGTCAATTATTTTCAATGAATCAGTTAAGCGGTATGAATTGTTGCTTTGTGAATCTCAAAAGAATCATTCATTTTTAGTCAATTATTTTCAATGAATCAGTTAAGCGGTATGAATTATTGCTTTGTGAATCCCAAAAGAATCATTCATTTTTAGTCAATTATTTTCAATGAATCAGTAAAGCGGTATGAATTGTTGCTTTGTGAATCCCAAAAGAATCATTCATTTTTAGTCAATTCTTTTCAATGAATCAGTAAAGCGGTATGAATTGTTGCTTTGTGAATCTCAAAAGAATCATTCATTTTTAGTCAATTATTTTCAATAAATCAGTAAAGCAGTATGAATTGTTGCTTTGTGAATCTCAAAAGAATCATTCATTTTAGTCAATTCTTTTCATCGAATCAGTAAAGCGTTATGAATTGTTGCTTTGTGAATCTCAAAAGAATCATTAATTTTTAGTCAATTCTTTTCAATGAATCAGTAAAGCGGTTTGAATGATTGCTTTATGAATCTCAAAAGAATCATTCATTTTAGTCAATTCTTTTCAATGAATCATTTAAATCAGTTTGCAAAGCAGTTTGAATGATTGTTTTGTGAATACTAAAAGATTTGTTCATTCTACTTAGTTCCTTTCAATGAATCATTTAAACCGGATTGCTAAGCGGTGTGAAGGATTGCTTTGTGAATCTCAAAAGAATCATTTAATTTTACACAATTTTCTTTTCAATTAATCAGTCAAATCAGATCGCAATGTGATTCCCCAAAATAATTTTCATTCTAGTTTACCGTTATTAATCTGCATAAAATATGTATAAGATGATATTATTCCCATGCAAAAAACAATAATCATTGGCTTTGCTCAGAAAGGCTCGCTGCAAATGGGGTCAAAAATTGAAATTGTACTATTCATTGCACAAATTTAATGCTTGGGGAACGTCGACCAAGTTTCTCAATGTCTTTGGAAGCAGTGATTCTGCAATTGGAACGATAAACCAAGAATAATCATATCAAGGGTTTGCCAGGCAGTAATTCTATAGTTTAATTCGATTTCACACCAATAAAGACCCAAGAAACTAACATTTGGAAGATAGCCTACAAACGTACACTAATTTACTTGTAAAGTTCTGTTCAGTTTAAAGACACATGTGAACTGGCAGAGATTTCCAAATGAACTTTATGCTGCGTGAACTCTCATGTTGAAATGTGTGTGTGTTTCCTGCGCTGTGAGCCATGGCTGTAGAGAGAAAATGTTACGTGTGTGTGTGTGTCTGAACTGCTCTGAGACTGAGCCTATTTATCCTGAACTGCGGAGACGGGTCCATTAGACATGGACAGCAAAACTAATTTGATTATGACAGAGGGACACTCACACACACATATGGAGACTGAACTTCACGCCCCTGCCAGTACATGAGTGTGTATTTATGAATGAACAGGGTATGTTGGATTGAGTGTTTTACAACACCAACGCAATAGTTTTTATGAGTTTTATGAGGTAATTGCAAGCCTATACGCTCATATCCAAATCTTTCAGTTTTGTCTTTATATCAGAAATAACTTCATGCAGGGACAATTCACCAAACATATTTCTACAAGAATAAATGTTTTTGTTGAAACCTACACTTTGCAGAGAAAACAATTTTATTCAGACAGACAATTTCAATACTTATCTATATGACTGAAAACCAAAAAAAAAAAAATATTACACAGGTGGATTAATGGACTAGTGGACTAATAGTGATTTCTGATTAATCCTTTGGGGTTTGCTATGCCGTCTGAAAGATAGTTTCGCAAATCAGAATCTTTTATTCTAGTTGATTCTTTTCTAGTTGAGTCAAATTTGATAGCAAAGCGGCATCATTGATTATTTTGTGATTTGAGAGAGCTTTTGCTCTTTTTTTCAATTTTTCCTGCTGTAAAAATTCGACTAGAATGAACGATTATTTTAAAATTTGGTTATTTTACTCGATTATTTTCAGTGACATGTCGAATCGCTTCGCAAAGTGGCCCAAACGACTCCTTTCGCGAATCGTAACGAGAAAATTCTAGCAAATTCATTTTAATGAATCGGTTTTGTTCACACAGTCAGTGGCGAACTAGTCTTTTCGCGAAAAGTAAAGTAGCCTATTCATTTTTAATGAATCGTTCGGTCCGGTTCACAAAACGGTCGGAACGAAACGTTTCATGAATCACAAAAGAATCTTTAGGTCATTCATTTCAATGAATCAGCCCAATCGATTAGGAAGCGGTCTAAACGACTCGCGAATCAAAACACTACAGCAGTTCATCGTATAAAACACAATGGGAGACAGGTAAACTTAATCTGTGTTTTTAATATTAATTTTAATCTATATTTGACTTGGCAAAACTCCACGGAACTGTAAACGAGCGTATTTATTCTCGCTGTGTGCGAAACGTCAGTCCTACGTTAGTGAGCGAGTCACTCGCCTCAGATCGTCGATCGCTCCTCGGCTGGCGTTGGGTCAGTCTGTGGGGATGTCTGGGAACCCTTTCCTTCCTGAGGGCTGCAGTGTTTGTGTTAGACCAGCCGAAAGCCCTTCTTCTGGGTGTGGGAACCGACTCCTCCCTGGACTCCACATTTCCTCTTGTCAAGGACTGAGCGGCCGAAGCCCAGGCCGATCTGAGCCGTTACATTCAACGCGCATGCGTAAGAACAGTAAACACATCACACAGTAGGTCGCATGTTCAACACCAATAATAACATTACATTTCATTTTAGTTGTAGATATGCCCTAAGTTAGGTTTCTGAGTAGACATATGGGTCATTCATGAGATTAAGTGCCTTTGTGCCGCCAAATCATGATCTTACTGCCTAAAAATGTCGAACAACATCAAATGTAAACCTGTTTTGTCACAAATAACACCATTTGACCTCTAAGTATATTGAAATTGATTAAAAAAATAATAATTTAAACATTTTACAGTATTTTGAACAAATTCATCAAAATGTCCGTCGCCCATTTTCATGATAAATACAGTGTAGACATTATATCATTAATTTGGGGGTATATCATTAACGATTCTCTCTTATGTAGCCTCTTATGTAATCAGGCTCTCTAGGAAAACTTGGATGTTGATTTATCGGTTTTAAGAATTATCGGTTATCAGTACAACGAACTATCAACCAAAATTTTCAAATACAAATATATTTTTTTCAATTACTACATTTATTTGAACAATTATGAATTAATTTTTTTAGCTTGTCCGGTCCCTTAATTTATTTTCCACCCTGTTAATTTGACCACTTTCCATTTAAATGAGTTACTTGCACAAGGAAGATCCTCATTATTTTAACCTATTTTATCTTTAAAATTAGCCTAAATGTGATCAACCTTAGTACGTCCACCCTGTTATATGAAAAAAGTTAGTAGAAAAAAATATATATTTTTAAAATTATAGTTTTAAAGGCCATGCAATTGTTTATTGATGAACCTGATTTTAGGTCAGAAATGTCCGCCCTGTTATAAGAGCTAACCGAGTGGACACCGATTAGTGATTGTAAAAGTTTAAAGTTAATGAAGTAGTGCATTTAAAATCTGTTTGCGATGTTTTAGATATTGTTTCCCTTCTAAATCCAGTTCACAAACTGGTCGTTTGTGATCCATTCTTTATACCACTAGTCCAATACTTATCATTAATATTTCCACCCTGTTATCAGTTTGTCCACCCAATTAAGCAGTTACTTTTTAATTTATTTTTACAATAATTTCAAAAAATCTGCAAAAAAAATAAATAAATGTAAATGTACTATAGTATCAATATGTAGTATCGAACCAAAATGCCTTTTAGGCAAACCTGTCCCTGTGGACATTTTTGATCTTCCATTTCATTTATTTTGTTTAATAAATGGTTACATTTATTTGACCAGAATATATATTTTAAGTGTTTTACATCGACCTATCACGACTACACAAACATGTATTAAAAACTGAGTTCATAATCAATCAAAAAAGAATATAAATAGAAATGATTTACTAGTTGCCATCCATTAAGAGTCTAAAGCCATAGACGTTTTTGAGATCTCTACTGAATCTCTAGAGGAGATTATAACAACTGGAGACTCCAGCAAAAAGAGCTATTTCCATTTAATCGAAAAACAATTGAGATATTTTTACATGAGTGTTTTTTTCTGAGGTAAAGTAAATCTGCAGTTTTCGAAAGGCGTCATCTGTGTATTTTATGTTCCCCTCGGTGGGTCACACACTTTGGCCCGGATTCGGCCTCCACGAAAAACCCTTTTCACGCTCGTCCCTCGGCGGAGGAGGAGGAGGAGGAGGCAGGAATGTTCACACTTCACAGATAATAATCACGCCCTGCGATCCCATAAACACACACTCCTGCTGTGTCCGACAGTAACCTGCTCACATCTTTAAATTCACATTACTACAAAAAAAGTCCCAGAGACCCCAAACGGATAAGCCATGGAGTTTAAAAGAGATTAACTCCTTGTAATATGAATTTTTACAACTTTCATTTAAAGGGAAAGTTGTCAAAATAACAGGGTGGACAATAAGTAAATTCAATAATTGAAATGAATAATAAAAAAACAGAGAGAATCATTACAGATATGCAAATAAGATTGACAAATATAATGTATATTAAGTGTTGTATTGATGAAAATGGGGGACAAAATGTCGCTCAAAATTTTAAATGTTTATCTTTTTAAATCACTTCAATATGTTAAATAGATTAACTTATCATTTTCAAGCACACCAACCCGAAGAAAACGATCTGTTTGATGTGCTTTAACGCATCTCTGGAGGATGACGGATGAGCTGTGAGCTTTTCCCGAGGTGAGATAAAAGGAAAGTTTGCGGTGTGCGGACCGTACCTCTCATGACATCAGCGTTAAACGCTTCCCGACCTCCACAGCTGCTGCGCGACACACACCCTCATGCTTCCTGCACTCAACCATTCACTTCAGTTACGCGGTTTCGTAGATGCACAAAAGCCTAATAAAATGCCCTTTGATTTGGTTTTAATGGTGCGTGATGCGTTGAGAGTGGATTTCATAGATGATGCATTGGGAGATACTGCAATAACTCGAGTAGTCCATACGACTGTGTGCTATATTTCAAAGTTATAACTTTTTGTGAGGTGTAGAGAGAAATATAAAGTAGTGATTTGCTGGACATTTTGCAGTTACAGTGTGAAGAACATGATATATCGGCCACCATATCCGTTATATGTCAAAGCCGATAAATAATGTATTATTTTCTTCAGCTGAGACGCTTCAGATGCGCACTACACTCTCAGAAAAAAAGGTACAAAAGCTGTCACTGGGGCTGTACCTTTTCAAAAGGTACACTTTTGTCCATTTTAGGTGCTAATATGTACATTTTAAGTGATTATATGTACATTTTAGGTGCTATTATGTACATTTTAGGTGTTAATATGTACATTTTTAAGTGCTAATAAGTACATTTTAGGTTTTATTGTGTACATTTTAGGTGCTAATATGTACATTTTAGGTGTTATGTACATTTCAGGAGCTATTATGTCCATTTTAGGTCCTAATGTGTACATTTTAGGTGCTATTATGCACATTTTAGGGGTTAATATGTACATTTTAGGTGCTAATAAGTAAATTTTAGGTGTTAATGTGAACATTTTAGGTGTTATGTACATTTCAGGAGCTATTATCTCCATTTTAGGTCCTAATATATACATTTTAGGTGCTAATATGTACATTTTAGTTGCTAATATACATTTTAAGTGTTAATATGTATATTTCAGGAGCTAATGTGTCCATTTTAGGTGCTATATGTAAATTTTAGGTGCTAATATGTCCATTTAGGTGTTAATATGTACATTTTAGGTGCTAAAATGTACCACTAAGGTATCAATATGAAGCATTTGGGTACAAAAGTGTACCTTTTGAAAGCCCCAGTGACAGCTTTTGTACCTTTTTATCTGAGAGTGTATGTTGTTTCTGTGTTTTGGTCACTTTTAGACAGATTTAATGAAAATGACACATACAGCAAGACAATATCAATATAATTTCACAACCCTATATCACTTGAAGCCAAAATCCATCCTCCTGTCCCTTTAAATATCTGTGTTAAAAGAGCACATTCACCAGTTTAGTGAAGCTGATGCTGTAATATCCAACATGTCATAGCTGCTGTTGGAGTGGTGGCTTGGTTAATGTGTTGCCTATCACATATCCAGTATCTCTACTCTCCATAATTAAGGTATTTAGTACATTATCAACGGTAATATGATAATTCATTAACACTAAGTTGACCTTCAAAATTTGGGTAAAAATTCGAATGAATAAATCGTTTCCAATGAGATCAATAGCATGCATTTAGAAAATTGGACACATTTCGTGCCGACTTTAAACCAGACTCTTTTAGAAAAAAGGTACAAAAGCTGTCACTGGGGCTGTACCTTTTCAAAAGGTAAACTTTTTGTCCATTTTAGGTGCTAATATGTACATTTTAAGTGTTAATATCTATATTTTAGGTGCTATTATGTGCATTTTAGGTGTCAATGTTCATTTTAGGTGCTAATAAGTACATTTAAGGTGGTAATATGCACATTTTAGGTGCTAATATACATTTTAAGTGTTAATATGTACATTTTAGGTGCTAATAAGTACATTTAAGGTGTTAATATGTACATTTCGGGAGCTAATGTCAATTTTAGGTCCTAATATGTATATATTTATGTGCTAATATGAACATTTTAGGTGCCAATAAGTACATTTAAGGTGGGAATATGTATAATTTAGGTGCTAATATGTCCATTTTAAGTGTTGATATGTACATTTTAAGTGTTAATATGTACATTTTAGGTGCTAATATGTACCACTAAGGTACCAATATGCAGCCTTTGGGTACAAAAGTGTACCTTTTTAAAAGATACAGCCCCACTGACAGCTTTTGTACCTTTTTTCTGAGAGTGCATGTGGATGCCGACATTTTTTGGATGCCGGCATCTTTAATTTTGATTTTTCTTATTTAAAACACGAGTTGAGGTTTTTTTTTAAATCAACATTTTGCAACAATTGCTGTGTTGACTGGATTTTTCCCTCAAGGGCCATTATATTTCTTGCCTAAAACCACCTTTCCTTCAAAAATGGGCCCTTGTGGTAGAAAGCGCTTATGTGAACTACACACTTTCACATTGCAGCAACGTGAGTAACTATGACAAGCTTGGATTGTTCTTTGTTCTCCCATTAAAATTTATATGAGCGGATTAGGTGTGTGTGTGTGTGTGTGTGTCCTGAGGCTCATTGATACCAGTGCTGATGTCATAGTGTTTTCCTGAATCCCAGCTCTGAGATCATTGTCTAAAGAGGTTGTTCAAAGGTCAACCGATCTCACACGTCAAGAAACGACACGACCCAATTGACAGCGACATCGGTCCGCTTCCTTTGAGATTTCATCAAACTGTTTTTCACAAAGCTTTCTTCTAAATAACACACAGCGTACAGCGCGATAGTACACAGTAAATAAAACAGACAGTGTTTACAAATGAATGCTGAGGACTAATCACAGAGTTTATTTACACACAATGATAAACAGTGCAAGAACAGACTATTTAATTGTATCTAGTCATTAAAAATTACATTATCCTTCAGAAATCATATTATACTCATCTGATGGAGAAACATTTCTAAGTATTATCAATTTTTATAACAGTTTTGTGAAAACTGTGATGCATTTTTTCCCCCCAGGATTGCGTTTATTTCATATACATAAATCTTTTCTAATATTATAAACGCATGTACTGTCACTTTTGATACTTGCTGAATAAAACTATTCATTTATTTCAAGCTTAGCTTTATTATGTTCACTTTCACTCAAACAATCACAATCTCGTACAGATTTCTATCAATCGTTGTTTTCCCGTGGGGGAGGCTTGACGTCTTTCCTTCTTTGTGGCATTGTGGGATACGTCTGTCTGAGGCCGATGGACTCGGCTCTGCATAATATCTACAAGAGCTCTTGATGAGGGAAAGTTGAACAAAGGCTGACCGGCCCGAGCTAGGCACTCCTGGGTTTAATTTAGGAAGTGTGTGTGTGTGTGTGTAAGGAGCAGGGTGGGACTATTGCAGCAACCGTGCGATCGATCAGCGCGAGCCAGAGTTTTGCGTCACAGAGGACGGCAGTCTGTGGTTATCGTCACTCACGCACTGCTCCATTCAGACGATTGTTTTGCCGATTGAATGGTGCCGCTCAACGCAGGGGCAGAATTGGTGGAAATCATTCAAAAACAAAAAGCCATTGTTTCGTAAACTTTACCACCTTCCAGCCCAGCACACAATGACTCTATAATGCTTATCCGACTCCATAAACACACGCACAGGGAAACTGACTGAGAATGATTTGTGCATGCTTTATATGCGATGTTGTGTTGCATGTACATTTTTGACTGTAGGCTACACTCTCAGAAAAAAAGGCACAAAAGCTGTCACTGGGGCTGTACCTTTTCGAAAGTTAAACTTTTGTCCGTTTAAGGCGCTAACATGTACATTTTAGGTGCTAATATGTCCATTTCAGGAGCTAACATGTCCAATTTAGGTCCTAATATGTAGGCCTACATTTTAGGTACTAATATGTACATTTTAAGTCTTAATATGTATGGGTGCTAATATGTCAATTTCAGGAGCTAATATGTCCATTTTAGGTGGTAATATGTACATTTTAGGTGCTAAATGTCAATTTCATGAGCTAATATGTCAATTTTAGGTGGTAATATGTACGTTTTAGGTTCTAATATGTCCATTTCATGAGCTAATATGTCCATTTTAGGTGGTAATATGTCCATTTTGTGGTAATATGTAAATTTTAGGTACTGTATGTACATTTTAGGTGGTAATATGTACATTTTGTGGTAATATGTAAATTTTAGGTACTGTATGTACATTTTAGGTGGTAATATGTACATTTTAGGTGCTATTATGTCCATTTCAGGAGCTAATATGTCCATTTTAGGTGGTAATGTACATTTTGTGGTAATATGTAAATTTTAGGTATGTACATTTAATGGCGCTTTTCCACTACACAGAACCAGCTCGCCTCGGCTCGGCTCGGCTCGACTCGACTCGCCTTTGTTTGGTTTTCCACTGTGTAAAAGTTGTACCTGTACCTGCTTTCGGGTACTTTTTTTCGTACCACCTCCGGCGAGGTTCTAAGCGAGCTGAGGCGATACTAAAATGTGACGTAAAACAATGCCGACTGCCGGTTGGTCAGAGAGAATCGTCACTATTCACTGCGTCATCTTGCACGCGCCAACCGGATTCGTCTCGTTTTTCAGCAGTGTTTCGTTTTGCTGCCCTCAGCCTCTCATGAAACAACGTTTGTCTTCTTGCTGTGAGAAACAGCCACATCCCGAGGATCAAAAACAGCATACACTCGATTTCCTCCATTGTCCTGTGTGTGTGGGTAGCGCGGATATGTGTCGCGTATTAGATTACGTCACGGCAGTTTACTGCGGCGTCGCTATGACGACCGGGTACTATCTGTGGCGGTACTATCTGCTATGGAAAACGGAGCCAAAAGCGAGCCGAGGCGAGGCGAGCTGAGGCGAGCCGAGGCGAGGCGAGCCGAGTCGAGCCGGTACTGTGTAGTGGAAAAGCGCCATTAGGTACCAATATGTACATTTTAAGTGTTAATATGCACTTTTAGGTGCTAATATGTCCATTTCAGGAGCTAATATGTTCATTTTAGGTCCTAATATGTACATTTTAGGTGCTAATATGTCCATTTTAAGTGGTAATATGTACATTTTGTGGTAATATATAAATTTTAGGTATGTACATTTTAGGTGCATTTCAGTAGCAGCTCGTTGCAGTACACAAGATCCAGGGGGCGCTGTCGGATCCAGATCTGAGGGGTGGAGTTGGGTAGGTTTAGGGGTGGGTTTAGGGATTAGGGGTGGAGCTGGGTAGGATTCGGGGTGGGTTTAGGCATCAGGGGGTGGAGCTGGGTAGGATTAGGGGTGGGTTAAGGGATCAGGGGGTGGAGTTGGGTAGGTTTAGGGATTAGGGGGTGGAGTTGGGTAGGTTTAGGGGTAGGTTTAGGGATTAGGGGGTGGAGTTGGGTAAGTTTAGGGGTAGGTTTAGGGATTAGGGGGTGGAGTTGGGTAAATTTAGGGGTAGGTTTAGGGATTAGGGGGTGGAGTTGGGTAGGTTTAGGGGTAGGTTTAGGGATTAGGGGGTGGAGTTGGGTAAGTTTAGGGGTAGGTTTAGGGATTAGGGGGTGGAGTTGGGTAAGTTTAGGGGTAGGTTTAGGGATTAGGGGGTGGAGTTGGGTAAATTTAGGGGTAGGTTTAGGGATTAGGGGGTGGAGTTGGGTTGGTTTAGGGTTAGGTTTAGGGATTAGGGGGTGGAGTTGGGTAAGTTTAGGGGTAGGTTTAGGGATTAGGGGGTGGAGTTGGGTAAATTTAGGGGTAGGTTTAGGGATTAGGGGGTGGAGTTGGGTAGGTTTAGGGGTAGGTTTAGGGATTAGGGGGTGGAGTTGGGTAGGTTTAGGGGTGGGTTTAGGGATCAGGGGGTGGAGCTGGGTAGGATTAGGGGTGGGTTTAGGCATCAGGGGGGTGGAGCTGGGTAGGATTAGGGGTTGGTTTAGGCATCAGGGGGTGGAGCTGAGTAGGATTAGGGGTGGGTTTAGGGATCAGGGGGTGGAGCTGGGTAGGATTAGGGGTGGGTTTATGGATCAGGGGGTGGAGTTGGGTAGGTTTAGGGGTGGGTTTAGGGATCAGGGGGTGGAGCTGGGTAGGATTAGGGGTGGGTTTATGGATCAGGGGGTGGAGTTGGGTAGGTTTAGGGGTGGGTTTAGGGATCAGGGGGTGGAGCTGGGTAGTTTTAGCGGTGGGTTTAGGGATCAGGGGGTGGAGCTGGGTAGGTTTAGAGGTGGGTTTAGGCATCAGGGGGGTGGAGCTGGGTAGGATTAGGGGTGGGTTAAGGGATCAGGGGGTGGAGTTGGGTAGGTTTAGGGGTAGGTTTAGGGATGGGGGGTGGAGTTGGGTAGGATTAGGGGTGGGTTTAGGGATCAGGGGTGGAGCTGGGTAGGTTTAGGGGTAGGTTTAGGGATGGGGGGTGGAGTTGGGTAGGATTAGGGGTGGGTTTAGGGATCAGGGGTGGAGCTGGGTAGGTTTAGGTATATGTAAGGTGGGAGGAGTTCGATCTTGAGCCGACTCCTCCCCGTGGATTTCATGTTCTGCAGTGAGGACCATCTCCTTTTTTTGCTTCAATATGGGAAACCTCACCCGGCCCGGACACGGAAAGGAATGTGTAAGTTGGACCAGGAAAAGAGCTTTTTTTTAATGAACAAAACGCATCTATAATGAGTCTAGTTTACATAGAGCAACATTTGAGCAAAACAACCTTCCTTCGGGAACTTTGCTTCCAAAGAAATGTTCTTGATGAAAGTTGAGAAATCACTATGGATTACGACATTGTGGATTTCACTGAACAGTTGTGCCAATTTTTTGTATTTAAATTGTCTCTTAGGTATATTTTGCCTCCTTCAATGTTCTTCTCAGTTACATATGTACCAATGCCGTTGCCAATGTTCCTCCTTAAAACATAAAGAGTATAGATAGATACCGCATAAAATTTATGCCAAGAGTAGTTCTGATTATTTAGGAAATGTTTGACTTAATATTGAGATCTTTGTCTTTGGTTTCCAGCAGTTTGAGACTGTTTTGAGATCAGGATGCATGTGAGATTGGGGGCATCTGAGAAGCAGGATGCATTTAGTCTGATAGCAATACACTGGAGACATTAAAGAGATTTGTTTTTTTGGTCATATTTATTTCCCTCGAGTTTCACTCGATTTCTCAACTCTCGACAAGAGACGAGAAGGTCTTGCCGGCTTTTTCTTTTGAAATGAAGATCTCTCTTGCAACACCGTTAATGCATTTCAGAGAGTTCAAAACACTGCAAAGTCAAAGGCCTCGAGTTTATTTTGAAGGCAATAATGAAAACCTCACATTCTCTGATTCCTTCCTTCCTGTTCTTTGGCTTTTATTCACAATCAAAGAAAGGAAGAGAACAAGGGAGTCACCCTGTCATTGTGAATGGAGTGAAATTGATGACAGTAACTTTTGGTTTTCACTGAGATGAATCGCTCAGATCGGTGAGATCAGATGTGTTTCATTCAGTCTTCCTCCTGAATGCAAGCCGGTTCAAAGTCATGTCACTGCCAGGAACTGTCTGGCACGGGAAGTGCAGTGATCCCACGCTGAGATCTTCCATCCCTGCAGGCATGACAGAGCTTTCAGAGCATTAATTGGCCGTCCTGTCTCTCTACGAGACACTTAAGCAGATCTATAGCTTTCTAAAACTCCTCAGCTCAGGCTTTGTTTTCCCGTGTGTTGAATTGAAGCTCAGAACAGCAGGAGTGATGCTTCGCTCCGTTAGAAACACAATACTGCAGGATGACAGATAACTTTTTAGTGTGGTCGACAACTTTCATGGGCAAAGCGAAAGAATTCCCGCAAGGGACAGCTTTTCATTCCCGCGTTTAAAGAGCAAAGCCACTGTAGGAGGTTCAGCGGTGTATTTCATTCATCAATAGAAACGCTCCTTTTAAAGGTCTTTCCCACTGCATTAACACATTAACCATTTACTCCAGTTCACTCTGCTCTTGTTTGGAGGAGGTCAAAGGTCAGACAATAGCCCAAAAGCTGATAGGAGGAATTTGGAGGAAAACAGTGGATTCTTTGCAAGGTTGTGGCCATTGATCAAAAGATTTTTCTTTCATTTTTCATTCAGACTGATCTCATGAAATGGCGCCAATTCGCATTTCCATTTTTGGTATCAACGCTCATAAGCAGCGTGTTTATGAACGCCGTTGATTTAATGATACATTACTGTATATATAAATATATGACTTACCCCAACCCCGTCCCTAAACCTACTCGTCACTGGTTAATAGCATTTATGAGTCTTCCCCTACCATCCTAGGAAAAAAATATCGCTCTCCAGATGTAGATCTACATTTTACTTCGTTTCGCTCGGACATTTAACGGCGTGTGCGTACACCGGATCACCCGGACATTTAATGGCGTAGACATACACGCATACACGCGGATAGCTCAAAATGCGTTTAGATAACACGCCACTTGACTTGAAATTGGCGTGTATGTTTACGCAAAAGTCATGATGGCATGTTGTCTCATTTATCAACTTAAAGGGTACCTATTTTGGATTTTTGAAAATTGCCCTTCATGGATCTAAGTGAACGAAAACATCCTGCAAAGTTTTAAACATGAAAGTTCATCGTATACAAAGTTATTGTCTCTCAAAACAACATGACATCACGACTTTTGCGTAAACATACACGCCACTTTCGAGTCAAGTGGCGTGTTATCTCTACGCATTTTGAGCTATCCGCGTGTATCCGCGTGTATGCGTGTATGTCTACGCCATTAACGTCCGCGTCAATCCGCGTGTCAGAACACACGCGTCAAATGTCCAGTCATAAATGCCATTAACCCCAGTGACGGTTAAGTTTAGGGATGGGGTTGAGGTAAGTCATATCTTTTTTTTTCCCTAGGATGGGAAGGGAACACTCATAAATGCCATTAACCCCAGTGACGGTTAGGTTTAGGGACAGGGTTGAGGTAAGTCATATATTTATATAACGTTAAGTCAACGGCGTTCATAAACACACTGAAAAGCGATTATGCGTCTTGATAGCACGCCAAAAATGCAAATACGAATTGGCGCGTCATACACACGCTACTTCATGAGATCAGTCTGCTCAAAAACAAGAGTCGACTCTGAGTCGCTGATATGAATCGTTCGAAGAACGATGCTTTTCCTTTGTCTAGTTGACGTCAACTTGACAAGTTATTTGAATAAGAAACGCCCACTTATTGCGCTCGGAGACGCCAGGGAAAACCGGAGCTCCAGGGGTGGCGGGCAAATCTGAAATTGGCCCAGGACGGGCCACCCTGCCTGGGCTGGCCAGGGCGGTCTGGGAGCATGGAGGTTTGGACCCACCGCACCTTTTTGGACTCTGTCGTTTTTCGAGATCTGGGTTTCGTGTCGACGAGACGCTGTGTTTTGAAGTGCGACGCAAAAGCGAACTTTTTTCACCTACCAAGTGAGGAGTATTTGAAGACTAAGTGGCTGCAGTTCATATATACAAGTACTGCTATACCACACAAGTATAGCCCAAACCTTGTTCTGAAGATGATTGCTTCACAAACCTAAACGCTATAAAGTATGGATTCGCGAGCCGGCTCTATCCTAACGAGCTGAGGATCTGAGGTGTGTTAAATAAGGGAGACATACACAATATGCAGAGCAGTGGGTCTCGAGGACTGGAGTTGAGAACCCATTTAAGGTGATAAGAGTTCCGTTTTTCTGCACAGAGAATACCAATCACAACTGACTAGGTCACCTGACCAATCACCGCAGATTAGCGTCACGCAAAGGCGGGTTTTGGAAAAGGACTCGCTAAAACGATTCATATGGGAGTCGGTGGGCAATTCAGGTAAAAATAAATGCATATTATAAGACAACAAAAGTGTTTTTTGTCATTGCATGCTTGTAAAACTGTTGTTGGGGACTCCCAGAACAACATTTTAAATGCCATAATAGGTACCCTTTAAGAATTATATCAGTTTCCAGCAAGCAATTTTGCAAATTTATAGACATCTAAACCATAGCCCAAGAATAGACTAGTCATCTAAAAAATGAACATGCCAAATAAAAGTAAACTCATTGTAATTACTGTTGACTTTGCTTACATGATCATACATCTTGCTAGTTATTTTGGCAAAAACGACATGTAAATGACATTTGGTTTGACTATGTCGGGTCTATAGTTAATACAGACTGTGAAATGATGGTTGTCTCAGACGTTGCTCCTAAAATTAATTAAATTACAATTGTTGACATAGTAATGAGCATTTAACCCTGGGTCAATGTAGCCCTGGGTTATTTTGTTCCAAAGTAAATTGCTGTGGTTTATTGTGTGCTGGCAGGGCCGGATGAGCTCATTCGACCTTCTGGTTTCTCAAATTCAGGTGAAGAAACGGCTGGGGGTGCTGACTGTGGGACCTCAGCTATGTCTCTGTCCCCGGGGCCACAGCAGTGATATTTCAACAGACAGAGATCTTGGGTTGTGTTCAGGAACCTCCTGGTGCTTCTATGAGTTGCATGACTCAAAGAGAGAGGTGCTGGAGTTAAACCACATGTTTCCCTCTGCCCTTTTCTTATTAAATGTCTTGAGGGTTTGGCTACACAGCATGAGAATGAAACACAAATGTAATATTCTGCAATTCACAAATATTCAACTTGAATTGTTCAGTCAGACAAGGTTGTTAGTTCTGAGCATTTTCTTGTTTCGTTCTTTCAGGGTGGTTAAGTGGTTGCTAGAGTGGTCTGGGTGGTTGTTAAGTGGTTGCTAGGGTGTTCTCGGTGGTTAAGTGGTTCCTGGTTGTTTATGTGGTTGCCATGGTGTTCTGGTGGTGGTTAAGTGGTTGCTATGGGGGTCCTGAGTGGTCATGTGTTGTTGCTAGGGTGTTCTGGTGGTGGTTAAGTGGTTGCTAGGGTGTTTGGGGTGGTTCAGTGGTTCCTAGGGTGTTCTCTGTGGTTAAGTGGTTCCCAGGGTGTTCTGGGTGGTTATGTGGTTGCTATGGTGTTCTGGTGGTGGTTAAGTTGTTGCTAGGGTGTTTGGGGTGGTTCAGTGGTTGCTAGTGTGTTCTCGGTGGTTAAGTGGTTTCTAGGGTGTTCTGGGTGGTTAAGTGGTTCCCATGGTGTTCTGGGTGGTTATGTGGTTGCTATGGTGTTCTGGTGGTGATTAAGTTGTTGCTAGGGTGTTTGGGGTGGTTCAGTGGTTGCTAGTGTGTTCTGGGTGGTTAAGTGGTTCCCAGGGTGTTCTGGGTGGTTATGTGGTTGCTATGGTGTTCTGGTGGTGGTTAAGTTGTTGCTAGGGTGTTTGGGGTGGTTCAGTGGTTGCTAGTCTGTTCTGGGTGGTTAAGTGGTTCCTAGGGTGTTCTCGGTGGTTAAGTGGTTCCCAGGGTGTTCTGGGTGGTTATGTGGTTGCTATGGTGTTCTGGTGGTGGTTAAGTTGTTGCTAGGGTGTTTGGGGTGGTTCAGTGGTTGCTAGTGTGTTCTCGGTGGTTAAGTGGTTCCTAGGGTGTTCTGGGTGGTTAAGTGGTTCCCAGGGTGTTCTGGGTGGTTATGTGGTTGCTATGGTGTTCTGGTGGTGGTTAAGTTGTTGCTAGGGTGTTTGGGGTGGTTCAGTGGTTGCTAGTGTGTTCTCGGTGGTTAAGTGGTTTCTAGGGTGTTCTGGGTGGTTAAGTGGTTCCCATGGTGTTCTGGGTGGTTATGTGGTTGCTATGGTGTTCTGGTGGTGATTAAGTTGTTGCTAGGGTGTTTGGGGTGGTTCAGTGGTTGCTAGTGTGTTCTGGGTGGTTAAGTGGTTCCCAGGGTGTTCTGGGTGGTTAAGTGGTTCCCAGGGTGTTCTGGGTGGTTATGTGGTTGCTATGGTGTTCTGGTGGTGGTTAAGTTGTTGCTAGGGTGTTTGGGGTGGTTCAGTGGTTGCTAGTGTGTTCTCGGTGGTTAAGTGGTTCCTAGGGTGTTCTGGGTGGTTAAGTGGTTCCCAGGGTGTTCTGGGTGGTTATGTGGTTGCTATGGTGTTCTGGTGGTGGTTAAGTTGTTGCTAGGGTGTTTGGGGTGGTTCAGTGGTTGCTAGTGTGTTCTAGGTGGTTAAGTGGTTCCCAGGGTGTTCTGGGTGGTTAAGTGGTTCCCAGGGTGTTCTGGGTGGTTATGTGGTTGCTATGGTGTTCTGGTGGTGGTTAAGTTGTTGCTAGGGTGTTTGGGGTGGTTCAGTGGTTGCTAGTGTGTTCTCGGTGGTTAAGTGGTTCCTAGGGTGTTCTGGGTGACTTAAATGGTTCCCATGGTGTTCTGGGTGGTTATGTGGTTGCTATGATGTTCTGGTGGTGGTTAAGTTGTTGCTAGGGTGTTTGGGGTGGTTCAGTGGTTGCTAGTGTGTTCTCGGTGGTTCAGTGGTTCCCAGGGTGTTCAGGGTGGTTAAGTGGTTCCCATGGTGTTCTGGGTGGTTATGTGGTTGCTATGGTGTTCTGGTGGTGGTTAAGTTGTTGCTAGGGTGTTTGGGGTGGTTCAGTGGTTGCTAGTGTGTTCTCGGTGGTTAAGTGGTTCCATGGGTGTTCAGGGTGGTTAAGTGGTTCCCATGGTGTTCTGGGTGGTTATGTGGTTGCTATGGTGTTCTGGTGGTGGTTAAGTTGTTGCTAGGGTATTTGGGGTGGTTCAGTGGTTGCTAGTGTGTTCTCGGTGGTTAAGTGGTTCCTAGGGTGTTCTGGGTGGTTAAGTGGTTCCCAGGGTGTTCTGGGTGGTTATGTGGTTGCTATGGTGTTCTGGTGGTGGTTAAGTTGTTGCTAGTGTGTTCTCGGTGGTTAAGTGGTTCCTAGGGTGTTTGGGGTGGTTCAGTGGTTCCTAGGGTGTTCTCGGTGGTTAAGTGGTTCCCAGGGTGTTCTGGGTGGTTAAGTGATTCCCATGGTGTTCTGGGTGGTTATGTGGTTGCTATGGTGTTCTGGTGGTGGTTAAGTGGTTGCTAGGGTGTTTGGGGTGGTTCAGTGGTTGCTAGTGTGTTCTGGGTGGCTAAGTGGTTGCTAGGGTGTTTGGGGTGGTTAAGTAGTTTGCTAAATTTTGCTAAATTTTAATAAGTAGTTTGCCAACTAAATTGTGTTGACCAAAAAATAAACTGGAAAATAATTGAATTAACTAAATTAAATAAATGTTATTCAGTTAGATTAAATAAGGGGATTGAATTCATTTTTGAGTGTTAGATTAAACACTTAACTGACTAAAAGTGGTACTTGAGTACTTTAGCACTTGAAATACTAAATTCACAAAAACTAAAACTAAATCTAAACCAAATTCTTAAAGACAAATTACAAAAGTAACAAAATTACCAAAACATAAGTTATAATAAAAACTGTAAACATACAAATAGAAGCTTCTTCAAAGTTTGGATAAATAATACAGTAGTATGAAACAACACTGGTCTCATTTGCGTTTATTTTTATTCCTCCAAAGGTCTTCCCAGACCTTCCCGTGGAGAGAAGAAGATGACCTGGTCCCGGGCGTCAAACATCTGATCTACTGTATGTGTCGGGTGTCAGCCCATCTCTTCTGTGCTGTGTGTTCACCAGGTCGTGAGGGACGCTGGCTATCGAATCTGACGAAGTGTGTCGTGGATGCTGCTCTGACGCAAGCAAACCATTGAGTTGTAGTGTCTGGTGTCAGGGAAACGCATAGCAACGCAAATGCTGCCTATAAATACGTCTCTTAAGTCTGGCTATTTTAAAACGCTGTGTCGAAGCGAGCAGTTCAAGGCCACAACCCATCACCTATAGAGCTGGTCGAGTCTGGGGACTGCAGCTGTACTGCTCTAATGGACTAATGGTTGTTTTGTGCTTTTACACAACAAATAGAACATTTCTGTTTTTCAGTTCATGACGGAAATACAAAATCTGTGTGTTTTGTGTTTAGTTAACTACATGTGCAAGTATTTGCCTTTCTTTTACATTTTACTTGCCAAAATCTGCCAAAGTGTTGTAGGTGGTTGCCAGGGTGTTGCTATGTTGTTCTGAGTGGTAAGAGTAATGCTATTCAGTTGCTAGGGTGTTCAGTGTAGTTGCCAGGGTGTTGCGTTAATGTTTCTAAAATTGTTTGAGTGGGTTGAAAAAGCATTCCTATTCGGTTGCTAGGGTGTTCAGGGTAGTTGCCAGGGTGTTGCTTTAATGTTTCTAAAGTTGTTTGAGTGGTTCGAGAAAGCATCGCTATGTAGTTGCTAGGGAGTTAAGTGTAGTTGCCACGGTGTAGCGTTAATGTTTCTAAAATTGTTTGAGTGGGTTGAAAAAGCATTCCTATGCGGTTGCTAGGGTGTTCAGGGTAGTTGCCAGGGTGTTGCGTTAATGTTTCTAAAGTTGTTTGAGTGGTTCGAGAAAGCATTGCTATGTGGTTGCTAGGGAGTTAAGTGTAGTTGCCACGGTGTAGCGTTAATGTTTCTAAAGTTATTTGAGTGGGTTGAGAGAGCGTTGCTATGCAGTTGCTAGGGTGTTCAGGGTAGTTGCCATGGTGTTGCTTTAATGTTTCTAAAGTTATTTAAGTGGGTTGAGAAAGTGTTCCTATGGAGTTGCTAGTGTTGTTGAGGGTTGTTGCCACAGAGTTGCTTTAATGTTTATAAAATGATTTGAGTGGGTTGAGAAAGTGTTGCTATGCAGTTGCTAGGGTGTTCAGGGTAGTTGCCAGGATGTTGCTCTCTTCCTTGTAAAATGATTTGCGTGGTTGTGAGAGCGTTGATATGCGGTTGCTAGGGTGTTCAGTGCAGTTGCCAGGGTGTTGCTTTAATGTTTCTAAAGTTGTTTGAGTGGGTTGAGAGAGCATTGCTATGCAGTTGCTAGGGTGTTCAGGGTAGTTGTCACGGTGTTGCTTTAATGTTTCCAAAGTTATTTGAGTGGGTTGAGAAAGTGTTGCTATGCAGTTGCTAGTGTGTTGAGGCTTGTTGCCACAGAGTTGCTTTAATGTTTATAAAATGATTTGAGTGGGTTGAGAAAGCGTTGCTATGCAGTTGCTAGGGTGTTCAGGGTATTTGTCAGGATGTTGCTTTCTTTCTTTTAAAATGATTTGTGTAGTTGTGAGAGCGTTGATATGCGGTTGCTAGGGTGTTCAGTGTAGTTGCCAGGGTGTTGCTTTAATGTTTCTAAAGTTGTTTGAGTGAGTTGAGAGAGCGTTGCTATGCAGTTGCTAGGATGTTCAGGGTAGTTGCCACAGCGTTGCTTTACTGTTTCTAAAGTTATTTGAGTGGGTTGAGAAAGTGTTGCTATGCAGTTGCTAGGGTGTTCAGGGTAGTTGCCAGGATGTTGCTTTCTTTCTTTTAAAATGATTTGTGTGGTTGTGAGAGCGTTGATATGCGGTTTCTAGGGTGTTCAGTGTAGTTGCCAGGGTGTTGCTTTAATGTTTCTAAAGTTGTTTGAGTGAGTTGAGAAAGTGTTGCTATGCAGTTGCTAGGATGTTCAGGGTAGTTGCCACAGCGTTGCTTTATTGTTTCGTAAGTTATTTGAGTGGGTTGAGAAAGTGTTGCTATGCAGTTGCTAGGATGTTCAGGGTAGTTGCCACAGCGTTGCTTTATTGTTTCTAAAGTTATTTGAGTGGGTTGAGAAAGTGTTGCTATGCAGTTGCTAGGGTGTTCAGGGTAGTTGCCACAGCGTTGCTTTAATGTTTCTAAAGTTATTTGAGTGGGTTGAGAAAGCGTTGCTATGCAGTTGCTAGGGTGTTCAGGGTAGTTGCCAGGACGTTGCTCTCTTCCTTCTAAAATGATTTGCGTGGTTGTGAAAGCGCTGATAGGCGGTTGCCAGGGTGTTCAGAGTAGTTGCCAGGGCGTTGTATTAGTGTTTCTAAGGTGTATTTTAAAACAAACAGTTTGCAAAACAACACATTTAAAATGTTAATCGGATTTTGAACACACTTTATGATTGTTAGTCTGCACGTGAGCAATTGTAATGGTGATGCTTGACTTTGTAAACAACCACACAGTCTTACTCGAAAAATATGCCTTTCAAATTCACTACTCAAATCAATAAACAATAAAGCAACACACTATATGTTTAGTGAAGTCTGGATCATCCAGGCACACAATGCACAGTGCAGTCATGGAGAACAGACTAAAAGAAAGACACATTTCCTTCCATTCATTATTGAAAGTTGCACTCACACGAGAAGGCTTGTTACAATCGACCCGACCCAAAGCGCTCTTTAACTGAGACTTCAAACAAACAGCAAGAGTCACGGGAGAAATAATTAAAGCCAGTCGCCTCTAAAAGAGTTACAAGAGACTTCAGTGCGGCTCATTCGGTCAGAGTTCAAAGTCATAACAGTTCGTTTTACCATACGGCTTTTAAAATGGATGCTTCTCAGCACAAATATAATGACACATTCAATTTTAATGCAACAGGTGCAGTGAACTATATTAGATTAGATAATATAATTGTTAAATATAGATATATTATACGGAACATTCACATATTCAGATGATTTTTGAAATCACTCACTCACATGATGCCACAAGATAACGTCTTCTGTTTGCACAGGAGTTTATTAAAAATAGTTCTGTCGACAGCTTACAGATAAAACATTTCCAAAGACACCAATGACGATTACAATCATACAGTAATTTGAAACTGAATTATTAAGACACATCCTTTTCACTCTCCCATCAATCATAAGCACCTGAAATCAACGATTCACGATTGTTAAAATGATCAAAAGTGCTCAATACTGTCATCTTAAATGCGGTTATCAGTCTTTTTAAGTTACTTCACATGCCGCTCAAGTCAGAGCACGTCATAGTCCGAATACAAGAATATAAACACAATAAACGCAATAAAAGAAAATAATAGCATGTGTTTTTCCAGCCCATTGTTGTGTATACATCATACCACTAGTGATATAAGTACCGTACGTCTACGAAAGTGACATATAAAGTAGTTGGGTGTCAGAAAAACGCTCTCAATGAAGAAAAAGATCATTGTTCTTCATTTCCTCATTGTCCTCCCTTTCCTTTATGTCTCAAAGTGCGTCTTTCCATTAATCCGACCGGACAGGAAGCAGCCGTGGATTAATACGGCACTTCCCGTCTCTGGGTTTGCACAGCGGTTACTGGTCTTAATTTTGCCTTGGCCCGCGTCCCAGGTAACCGAACGGTCCTGCCTGACGGGCAAAAGAAACTGAGGAGAAAACAAAAAGAAAGAAAGCGCTTACAAACCACTTGAAAGGTTGGCTAGCGCTGCGGCCCGTCAGAAGCTGTGAGGTCCCGAAAACGAGCGTTGTCCCACACTGCAAAAATGACTTTCTTACTGTACATAGTATTTGTCTTGTTTTCCAAATCATTCCTAAAACAAGATACATTTACTTTAAAAAGGGCATATAATGCTCTTTTTGGCTCTACTAAAACTGGTTTTCACATTAAAACACGTTATTTTTCGCACATTCTCCATTGTTGCGGCTCCTCTCTTCCCGGTCTGTCAGTAACGCTCAGTGTTGCCAGATCTCGCGACAAATAAGCAACCAAGCCGGTTAAAACAAGCCCAAAACAAGCGACTTTTGCTCATAGACAGTAAAAGCGCTTTTTCTACGGAGGTACAGTTTATTTTTCTTCTGTAATAAAGCTTGACTGTTCATCTAGTGTTGGTACTGCGCCCAAATAAAATCTGACTGAAAGCTCATTTTTGAGATATCAACCTAAAATTTGGAACTTCTTCAGATTTTTGGCTTACATTTTCTTACAGTTTTACAGTAAAATATAATTTGTAATATATATATATATATAATTATATTTTTACATTGTTCATGTTCATAAACTCAAACTTTTAACTTTTTTTCTGTTTCACTTTCATAATTCTTCACTTCAAAAATAATTTGACAAATGTCTTCTTTAAAACAAGACCAAATAGGTTTATATTCCAAAGCATTCTTGAATTACAACCATTGGATAGTGATTTTCATGAAAAAACAGGGAGTGACAGTTAAAGGGTTAAATTATATTAAATTATATCTAATATATCTAACACATAATTAATATATAAATCTCTCCTACAGTCCAGTCAGCATCAGTCGCGATGGTCCAGACTCACACGTATTTTCATTTTAACGTCACTTACTGACGTTTTCCTAACCAGAAAAAAAAAGCATGAGTAAGCATGAGTAGCTTACGTCGGCGGTCCAAAGTGTGGCTTCACTTTTCTAAAAATAACGAAATCTCGGCAAAATGCAAAATTTGTGACAAAAGGAGTATTTCCTTCAGAAAGACCGTTGGTTAGCAAGGTTAGCTGAACTTTTTTGACCCTGCCTCTTAAAAGAATCGGAATCGAGAATCGTTGGGAACCGGAATCGAAACAAGGAATCGGAATCGGAATCAGAATCGTTCAAATTCAAACGATACACGACCCTAGCACTGACACAAGCTGTTAGTAAATCTGGCTCTAAGTCTTGTTTTCTGAACAATGTATCAAAATGAAGTGAGTTTATGCTTAAAACAAGAACAAATATCTGTCAATTGGATTAGAACGATAAATGGAAATCTAGATTATTTTTCTGACCCCATTGACATTCGTTTTATAAATAAACCCACTTCATTTTGATACGTTTTTCAAAAAACATGGCTTCATTGCATCTCAAATAAATGTCCCTTGATCTAAGGTAATGGAAAACAAGACAAAAACGCTGAGTAAGAAAACATTCTCGTTGCAGTGCAGCTGTGTCTCGACATCTGGACGCTTGCAGCTGCAAGTACAGTCTCGATTAAATGCTCCGAACGCTCATTCTGATCCAGTCATCCGTTTTTTTTCTCAGAGAGAACTCGTTTGGCTCTCAACTGGGGGCAAAACATCTGGACATTGTCCCAAAATGTGAGTGTAACGACGTTTTGACTGGTTTTTGGAGTCTTGTGTGTAAATCAGGCGAAGATGCTCCTCTGATGGGCCATCAGGGCTGTCTGACTCTCTCTTCTCCTTTCCTTCTTTCTCTCCATCCGCACCTTCCAGCAGACGGCGCTCAAGGCGAGCAGCACCAGCCCGGCCGAGAGCAGCACCAGTCCGAAGTAGGATATGGTGGAGCCGTGAGAGTTGAAGCTGTAGGCCACGGCGGTCACCACGATCCCGGCGATCAGGACCACCACGCCGAACGGGACGGTGCACCGGTAGCAGGAGAGCTCGGCTCCCCCGGTGGCCGCCGTCAACTGCACCTCGTTGACCAGAGGAACGGTGACGGCCGGCGGCGGCTCGTTGTTGTTGGTTTTCTCGGCCAGGATTCGCTCGGGAGCTCCGGGGATCGTCATGGTGTCTTTCACAAGCTCGGCGGTCATCGCAGGGTCAAGGGTCAGTGTGTTTCGAGGCATCAGCCGAAGTCTGAGCCGTCTCTACTCAATATCGTTCTCACCGTTTCCGCACCTGTAAGAAAAAGCAAGGCGAGTTTATTACAATGCAGGGTTTAATACAATTAGAAAATGGTTTTAAAGGCTTTTTAAAGGGATACTCCACTTTTTTTTGGAAATAGGCTCATTTTAGCACTCCCCCAGAGTTAAACAGTTGAGTTTTACCGTTTTCGAATCAATTCAGCTGATTTTTAAGATATTTAGAAGAATATCGGTAACCAGAGCGTTTCTGGTCTCATTGACTTCCATAGTAGGAAAAAAAAATACTATGGAAGTCAATGAGACCAGAAACTGTCTGGTTACTGATATTCTTCTGAATATCAAAAAATCGTCCGAATACATTCGAAAACGGTAAAACTAGACTCTTTAACTCTGGGGAGTGCTAAAATTAGCCTATTTCCAAAAAAAAGTGGAGTATCCCTTTAAGAATAGAGCAGCAATAGAGCAGAGTTTTTGGTGGCCGAAGTTTTAGTCGCATAACATCGGTTAACGTAAACACAGTCATTTCGCAATAGTTTTATATCACAAAAGTTTTGCGCAAATCTGTAACGCAAACGCGGCTACTTTGGTTTTCTCAACGGGGTTCCATTGGCTTTTGGGTTATTGCAGAAAATAAGTTGTGACCGAATAAAGCTTATTATTCTGAACGCGTTTTGTTCAACGAATTTTGAAGCCTAAATGCAACCGCCAAAATGCAGGTTATAAACGAACTACACCACGGTTAATAGCATTTTTGAGTCTTCCCCCACCATCCTAAAAAAAAATATCGTTTTGCTTATCGTTTATCGTTTTTTTTTTTTTTTACATTTTGCTTCGTTTCGCCAGGACATTAATGGCGTGAACATACACGCGAAAATCACTCGGACATTTAACGGCGTAGGCATACGCGGATAGCTAAAAATGCGTATATATAACACGCCACTTGACTTGAAAGTGGCGTGTATGTTTACCCAAAACTCATGATGTCATGTTGCGCAGTCTTCAAAAACTTCGCTTTAAATTAGGGCTGTTAAACGATTAATCGCGATTAATCGCATCCAAAATAAAAGTTTGTGTTTACATAATATATGTGGGTGCACTGTGTATAATTATTTTGTATATATATATAAAACACAATTAAATTAAAATATTATATTAAAATTATATTAAAAATATTTAATAATTACATTAAAATATTTTAATATAATTGTGTATATTTTTAATAATATTTATTAAAAATATACACAATTATATTAAAAATATATAAAAAACACTGTGTATAATTATTTTGTATATATATAAAACACACATGCATGTATACTTAAGAAAAAAATATTATTTATATGTAAAAATATTTATATTAATATATAATATAAATTATATAAATCTATATACAGAATATACATGAAAATATTTCTTAAATATATACAACCACGTGTGTGTATTTATATATATATATATATATATATATATATATTAATTATACACAGTGCACCCACATATATTGTGTAAACACAAACTTTTATTTTGGATGCGATTATTCGCGATTAATCGTTTTGACAGCCCTAATTTAAATCTCTTGACAAACTAAAAGACGTAAATTACATTTGTTTGTATTCTAAGTAAAACGTACCGAATGTCAGCTTGCTTATTTGGCTCAAGATAAGGCTTTATTAAATCCACGTCATGCAAACCACAGATCGAGAGCTGTCATTCCAAACACACAATTTTGCGAATGTTCGTTAGAACTACATTTTTGGGAAACACCGAGCCGTTGAACTATGCTGATAATGACGGACCATAGTTGGCGAACGATGCTTTTGGGAAACGCACCCCATGGTCCGGTTGTCATTGCATTGCTATGGTTTTCTAGGTAGTTGCTAGGGTGTTTTTGTGTGTTGCTAGGTTGGTTGCTAGTGTTGTTTGTTTGTTTATAGGATGCAGAACGAGTTACAGGCTGAAGTGCAACACTTAATGATCTAAACAAAGCCCAAACTCGATGTATGAGCAATAGTAATAGTGATGGTTGAGCGAGTAAACACATGCGAGCGCAGGGCAGGTCTGTGGAGTTGTTTTGGTTTTCGAGCGGGAAGAGCCCCCAGATCCCCTTTCTGACCACAGGGCCAGGCCGACCGTCGTCTGAATGACGCAAAGAGAGCTGCCACATTCCCTGGAGAGCTCACGATATGACATTACAAACCGGCCCATGAAACACGAGCGCCGTATAAATTAACAGTCACTTCTCAAGGGGCTTTTTCTTAAGAGGGCCAAACGCCCGTGACACTTCTCTCTGACCGTTACGCATTACAGCTGCGCGGTTTCACCTGGATTTTAACCCTCATGTGCTTCAGATTCAATACTTTTACATTTACAGTAGATCTCTGAAATCAATATAAATTGACCTTTAGTTTTTACTCTTAACTGAGCATGCAGTTTTTTGTTACAGAAAAGTGGTGAGGTACCCATGAATGTGGTAACATTGTTTCTTTATAGCAAAAACACAATACAATAAAACATATCCGAATAGAGTCATTCACAGAATCTGAAAATGGCATTTGCTTATTTTTTATTTTTTAATTATTTTTAGTTTATTGCTAATTTTATAGCCCAAAAAATATACATATAATATTATTTTCATGCAGAAGTAGATGTTTAAAATATCAAGCTACATCTTGTTTATAATCAGTTGTCATAAAAGTCGATAAAATGTCATATTAATGGCTACTTTAAAGTTTTCGAGTGTTTAAAAGGCGTTGAAATCTTTCAAATAAGTCTAAATTTTTCTAATTTTTTACATCTGAAAATGGCATGCTTATTTTTATTTTTAAATTATTTTTAGTTTATTGCTAATTTTATAGCCCAAAAAATATACATATAATATTATTTTCATGCAGAAGTAGATGTTTAAAATATCAAGCTACGTCTTGTTTATAATCAGTTGTCATAAAAGTCGATAAAATGTCATATTAATGGCTACTTTAATGTTTTCGAGTGTTTAAAAGGCGTTGAAATCTTTCAAATAAGTGCATTTGTGCACTAAATAATGCAAAAACTGTAGGCTATATTTTTTGCTTTATATTTATATTAGGGCTGTCAAAACGATTAATCGCGATTAATCGCATCCAAAATAAAAGTTTGTGTTGACATAATATATGTGGGTGCACTGTGTATAATTATTTTAGATATATAAATACACACATGCTTGTATATATTTAAGAAATATTTTCATGTATATTCTGTATATGGATTTATATTATATAAATATTTTATATATAAATCTTTTTTTTTATTAAATATACATGCGTGTTTTTATATATATATACAAAATAATTATACACAGTGCCCCTATATTATGTCAACACAAACTTTTATTTTGGATGCGATTAATCGCGATTAATCGTTTTGACAGCCCTAATTTATAGTGAATTAAAATGCTATTATTTATGCATTAAAACGTTTGTTTTGCTAACTTAAAAAAACGTATCTTTATATTATCATTGCAATTACATTAAAACTGAACTGTAAAAAAATGAAAAAAATGTTTTCTTACTCAGCGTTTTTGTCTTGTTTTCCATTACAAATATCAAGGTACAAGTATTTGAGATGCTATTAAGTCATGTTTTTTGAAAAAAGTATCAAAATGAAGTGGGTTTATGCATAAAACTAATGTCAACGGGGTGAGAAAAATAATCTAGTTTATCATTTACTGTTCTATTTGAGAAACTGACATTAAAGGTCTTGTATTTCGCGAGCTACACATCAAAAACTGCATGCATTAAGGCAGCAGAAACATTCACTAATGCCACCCTTACGAAAATAATATTTTATGAATGTGAAATAATGAGTTTGGTGCATGCATGAAGGTAATCTGAGACAGGGGCAAGTCATTCACCTCACACGTGTTTTCCATCCTGCCCTGTGAAGATCCTGTTCAGCAAACCGAAGGCATTAAAGTCCCGTTATAGTCCAAACACAGCCGGCTCCTTGAGATCTCCTCCTCTTGAAGCGTGTCGGAGACTGACTGACTGTGTGTGCAGGTCTCATTCACTCACTAGAAGTGCGTCTGAGTTCCTCCTCCTCCATGTGAACTAGCGCTGAACACACGGGGAGGGGCGTAAGCTTTGTAAACCATGTCAACTGCTGCTCGATTATGGTTTGCAGTGATGGTGGGCATGTAATAAAGTTCATTGAGAGGAACTATATAACTTTGCCAGTGTGTTTGGGTATAATTCATTTTGAATAAAGCTTTAAAAATAAGTCATAAATAATGCTCATGACAGTATAACGTTGCAGCGTTAAAATTGCCCTTTTACGAAGTTTTGATTTAGTTTTTTGGAGTCAATTTTCACGCATGAATGTTCCAACAATATTTTTTTCCTCATGTTTACGTTGTTGCGGCTCCTCTCTTCCCAGTCTGTCAGTAACGCTCTGTTTACTTCCAGTCTCAATGAAGCCCCTCCTTCTGAACAGCACACTGTGCTCTGATTGGTCGAATGGATCAGTTTGTTGTGATTGGCCAACAGCTTTGAGCGTGTTTGGGAAATGTGCCGCTCCTTTACCATAACGGCAAGTTTCAACTAGGGGTGGGAATCTCTAGGCACCTCACGATTCGATTCGATTACGATTCAGTGATTCAGGTGATTCAGATTCTGTACGATTCAGACGATTCAATGCTAGATTGTGTGTGTGTAGACCTGTGTGTGACTATAAATACTTCGCTTTAAAAGTGCAAAGTAATGACCCATACAGAATTAACGTACAGTATACTTTATTAACATCGCAAAGATCCAACAGGAAATGTGTGCCTAGCAGCATACTTGTAGTAAATTAATAATATAACAACGACCTGTACAGTGTTTTTAATGAGGCTGAATCTTTCTTTTGAACCAGTTCTTTTTAGTGAACCAGTACACTAAATCGGACTGAATCGTTCGAAACAGTTCGCGTCTTGCGTCAGCGCTAAACCACAAGTTACTAAAGTTACTCACTTTCAGACTTTTGCGTTCCGTCAATATTACGTTATTATAAATGTCTAAAAAAAATGTTTTGTTTTTTTTGAAAATCGATTTTTGACATTTGTGAATCGATTCAGAATCGTCCACGTCCGCATCACGATGCATATAAGAATCAATTTTTGGTACCGCTTCCTTTTACAGTACAGTACTTACAGGGTACTTACAGTGTACTTACCTAGAAAGTACTGGCTAATATAAGATAGGTACATGGAACAGGGGTAGGTTTAGGGGTAGGTTCAGGGTTAGTACTAGTTATTACCCAGTAATTGTAGTTACTAAAGTACATAGTATTTACATGGGTAACTGGACTGTAAAAGGAAGCGTTACCCTTTTTTTCCCCCCACCCCACTTTCAACCAAGTGGAAACCTACCGGTTTTTCTCTCTTGAATCCAACACAGAAGTGACTTAAACTGCAGTTTCTCGACTGGCCACTAGAGACAGGCTGCAAAAGAGAGTCAATCCCATAGGCCGCAATGTTAAAATGCCCAACTTTACAACAGAAAAAAACATGTTTGCAGCCTGGTACAAAAAGTGGTTTTGGTCTGTATAGCTAATTTTGCCCTTCATGGCGACTGTGAGGGGGGTGAATTTTGTTATAACTCATCCTTTTAAATTATGTTAAGCCTTAAATTTGTGCATAATTAAGGGCGTGGCCACTTGAGTGACAGGTGGATTGGCGGTGATGTCACTACTAGCCGCTTGTCTCTTGTGTGTTAGCGTCACGTTACCTCAGCTAATACGCCTCTTCGCTCATCTTTGGTTAACCGGGAGTGACGCGCTGCTAAGATGGCGACGGCCGGCTCCGCCCACTTTGGGCTGCAAAAATGCTCTTCGGAAACACGCTTTCAGTAGTGTTTTATAAGAAGTTGCTTGATGATATGTGTGTATTTAGTTCTGGTTATATTTATCGCAACTCATGCGTTTCACACTTTTACGATAACCAAAATTTTTGTGTATTTTTATTTGGAAAACACTGTTAGCCATATACATATAATATGGAAACAGTCTTGCTGAAGTTGCCGGTAAATCATTGCACAAGTGTGTATTTTGTTTGTGGACATATTTGTCAATGTGAATTTGAATGCGTTTGTGATTTGAACGCATTTATGTGTGACTCGAGCATCCAATGTGTTTCTCTGCTTCTCTTTCTCTTGTAATGTGATACAGGGTGTTGTCTACAGTCTTCCTTCCCGGAGGAAATCTCTCCTCAAACGCAGCTCGCGCTGACGGACATCGCTCCGTCTCTGACTGACAGCACACAGACGCTGAGAGTTTGGTCATTCCCATCCAGTTTTGCAACTTGCTCGAGTTCATTTGAGTTCATTCAGTGTAATTCTCACCAAACTGTTCTTTAATGAACAGATCTTATACAAGCACTCCTTAAAGTTTCTTCAATGGTTCGTTTATTTGCAACACCTTTCTTTTTTTGGCTGTATAGTGTTTTGAGGGATATGTTTTTCCACAGGTTCTTTCCTATGAGCCTGGATCTAACCCTTTATTGTATTACACTTTCACAACTATATAGAGTTTCATCTGGGAACAAAGGTGACAGGATTGGGTTACTCTCAGACAAATATGTCTCATGTTAGGCTCCTGACCACCCGGCCGGAAATAATTTTGAGTTCTGAACGGCTGTCTGGCACAAAAAAAAAAAAAAAAAAAAAAAAAAAAAAAATATATATATATATATATATATTGATTGATTGGTAATATTTTCAATTTGTTACAATAAATAAATTATATATATATATATATATATATATATATATATTAGGGCTGTGCAAAAGTTAATTGCGATTAATCGCATCCAAAATAAAAGTCTGTGTTTACATAATATATTTGTGTGTGCTGTATATAATTATTTTGTATATATAAATATGCATGCATGTATATATTTAAGAATTATTTGCGCTTAAATTCTGTATATATATATATATATATATATATATATATATATATATATATAATCTATATTATATAAATATAAATATTTTATATATGAATAACACATTTTCTTAAATACATACATGCATGTGTTTGTATTTATATATACAAAATAATTATATACAGCACACACAAATATATTATGTAAACACAGACTTTTATTTTGGATGCGATTAATCACAATTAATTTTTGCACAGCCCTAATATATATATATATATATATATATATATATATATATATATATATATATATATATATATATATATATATATATATATAATTTATTTATTTTATTATTATTTTTTTTTTTGATTGGTAAGATTTTTAATGTTTTAGAAGAAGTCTTTTATGCTCACCAAGGCCGCATTTATTTTTATTAAATATATATATATATATATATATATATATATATATATATATATATATATATATATATAAATTGTTAGTAATATTGGGAAATATTATTAACATGTAAAATATTTGTTTTCTTTTTGAATATATTTTTAAATTTTAATTTATTCCTGTGATCAAATCATTACTCCAGTTTTCAGTGTCACATGGTCCTTCAGAAATCACTCTAATATGATGATTTGATGCTCAAAAACAGTTTTTATTATTATAAGTGTTATTAGAATTAAAAATATCAGGATTCTTTGATGAATAGATAATTCAAAATAACAGCATTTATTTGAAATACAATCTTTTTAACATTGTAGATGTCTTTCCCGTTACTTTTGATCAATTTAACACATCCTTGCAGAATAGATGTGTATTTTTAGGTTCTTTTCCAAAATAAAAATAAAATCTTACTGACCCAAAACTTTTGAAAGGCAGTACAAATGTTGCAAAAAAAAAAAAATCTATTTCAGATGAATGCTGTTCTTTTGAACATTTTATTTACACAACCGTTTTTCAACATTAATAATAATCATAAGTGTTTCTTTATCATCAAATAATCATATTATAATGATTTCTGAAGGATCATGTGACATGTTATATAAATATATGAGATATAATAAGATATATAAATATAAAATGATCTGCCCTCATATATAATAATTATACTAATAGATACATTTATACACTCTTAATTGTTGTGTATTATATCATATGTCTAAATCTACGTGAGCGCGAGCACGCTCAGCTGCGCTCTGACGTCAGCGGCCGCGCGCACACACATGACTCCTGACTCTTTTGGTGGTGAACGCGGAAACATGGCTCTGCAGTTCAGCGATGAGGAGTTTCAGCAGGCCTGGACCGAGCTGGACCAGCCGATGCTCGACGGAGGCTGGGAGTTCTTCACCGAGACCATGAATGTCAAAATATACAGACTTTACAACAAGGTGAATATATGATGATGAATGACTCAATGCGCACGCGCCCTGTGCACAATCAAAACAATGCAGTGCAATCTGATCTATAACATTATGCATGCCTGACATGGAATAGTATATAACATAATACAATGGTTACGTTTGATTATTATTTTAGGCACGATAACATAATACAATGTCCAACGTAAATTAGCTTTATTGAACATCTGGATGAGCTTCAAACTCACAGTAAAAGCACTAGACCGGGGCTAGTTGTCACTTATGTCGTCACAATCCATGCATTTTTAAAAATATCGAATCAAAATAAAACTTAGATATGCATTTTACTTGAATAAAACTATTTTTTATTTCCTCCGTTTTCTCCTTGCGCTTTTAATGTGTTTAATATGAATTACTTAATACCGTATTTCTGTTTAATATGCATTTTAATGGCAGCTTCTCACTGTGACAACTTGCTCCATATAAATGTGCTTTAAAAAATAAGTCAACCCTGATAAATGTTTTCTGGAGTTAAAAGTGTGATTATTTAAAATGAGTATATGCTATAATGTAATGGGTGAATCTAATGGCAGTCCAGTGATTTACAACTGAAGCTTTCTGTTATATAATAATTAGGGTTGCTTATCGAGAATCAAGTATTGATTGGAACCGGAACTAATTTTTTGTTTTTCCCGGAATCGTTCAGAAGTTAAAATTTCGATATTCACAGTCCGCCGACCAGAAGAAGAAACCGCTGAACAACACCAATGAAGAAGCGTCTACCGGAAGTGTTGGCATAACCGCGCGAGTCGAACATGAGTAGCTTACGTCGGCGGTCCAAAGTGTGGCTTCACTTTTCTAAAAATAACAAAATCTCAGCAAAATGCAGAGTATTTCCCTTTAGAAAGGAGCGTTTCCTTCAGAAAGACCGTTGGTTAGCAAGGTTAGCTAAACTTTTTTGACCCTGCCTCTTAAAAGAATCGGAATCGAGAATCGTTGGGAACCGGAATCGAAACAAGGAATCGGAATCAGAATCGTTCAAATTCAAACGATACACGACCCTAATAATAATTAACACAATATGTATTGATATACATAACATGATATACATGTGGCTCAGTGTAGATTAAATGACCAAAATCCCCTATAAAAGATCCAGATGTTTTAGTGATTTAAGCAAAAGCGACCATGACGTATTTATTCAATATGAAGTGCGTGTATAACATCACATCAATCATTAGTATATCATGATCCTTGTTCAGTATAACAGGCTCTGGCTGTGATGTTGTGTGTGTTTGTGATGTATTTGTTGAACAGGAAACGGGTTTGTACGAGTACAAAGTGTTCGGGTCTCTGGCCGGCTGTTCTCCAGATCTCCTCGCAGATGTTTACATGGATCTCGACTACAGGAGACACTGGGACTCCTATGCCAAAGGTAACGTAAAAAGTCATAAACATCTTCATGAAAACCATTATTTCATAAGCATTCAGCCTCAGTGTCGTGATCGTTTGACTTTCAGTTACTCGTACGGCAGGTTCAGACGCATTCCTACTCTCATGAATCATCTTTGAGTGGATTATATATGTGATACACCCATTTCTGTAGCAGAACAACTACTAAGTAACATTAGTCAAGCCACGTCAGCTTTATTCATATAGCGCTTTACAGTAATAAACCGGAAAACTACCGAATCACTTCATCAAATGTGAAGACGGTAGTCAGTTCAATGTTTATTCGGTTTGGTACTGTGTCGATGTTGCAAAATGAGTCAATTATGATTCAGCTATAAAGCAGAAAATAGGCTCAGCTCACGATGATATTACAGAGTATTAAAGGGATAGTTCACTTTGAAATTAATTTTTGATATGTTTTATCTTACCTCAGGGGCATCCAAGATGTAGGTGTCTTTGTTTTCACAGTATTTTCAATTTTGATATTTTTAGGTCAAACCGTTCGTGTCTGTCAGTCATATAATGGAGGTCTATGGTCACCACCTCAAAGAGCATGCACAGAGAAGTCCAGATTAAACATGATTTAATGACTCGTAAATGGAAGTACACATTGATGGCCTGAGACACGAAACGAGCGGATTGTGTGAGAAAACGAACAGTATTTATAGCGTTTTTACCTTTTTATTTATATCGTTTTAAAATTAGAAAATTTACGGTTGTATTTTCATTTGAAATTTTTAGTAATTTTGTCATTTTTATTAGTTTTCTTTTTAAATGTCTATAGTTTTTTTTTTTAATCTCAAGTTGTGGTTATTTTAGTACATAAAAAATTTTGCCTTTTTATATTTTCGGTTGTAATTTTCATTTGAAATTTTTAGTAATTTTGTAATTTCTATTAGTTTTATTTTTAAATGTCTGTAGTTTTTTTAAATCTCAAGTTGTGGTTATTTTAGTACATCAAGTTCCACTAAACAAAAATTAGAATTTTAATCTTTTTTATATTTTCGGTTGTAATTTTCATTTGAAATTTTTAGTAATTTTGTCATTTTTATTAGTTTTATTTTTAAATGTCTATAGTTTTTTTTAATCTTAAGTTGTGGTTATTTTAGTACATCAAGTTCTACTAAACAAAAATTAGAAATTTTGCCTTTTTATATTTTCGGTTGTAATTTTCATTTGAAATTTTTAGTAATTTTGTCATTTCTATTAGTTTTATTTTTAAATGTCTATAGTTTTTTTTTTTAAATCTCAAGTTGTGGTTATTTTAGTACATCAAGTTCTACTAAACAAAAATTTGAAATTTTGCCTTTTTATATTTTCGGTTGTAATTTTCATTTGAAATTTTTAGTAATTTTGTCATTTCTATTAGTTTTATTTTTAAATCTCTATAGTTTTTTTTTTAAATCTCAAGTTGTGGTTATTTTAGTACATCAAGTTCTAATAAACGAAAATTAGAAATTTGCCTTTTTATATTTTCGGTTGTAATTTTCATTTGAAATTTTTAGTAATTTTGTCATTTCTATTAGTTTTATTTTTAAATGTCTATAGTTTTTTTTAAATCTCAAGTTGTGGTTATTTTAGTACGTCAAGTTCCACTAAACAAAAATTAGAATTTTAATCTTTTTTTATATTTTCGGTTGTAATTTTCATTTGACATTTTGATTAATTTTGCCATTTCTATTAGTTTTATTTTTAAATGTCAAGTTTTTTTTAAATCTTAAGTTGTGGTTATTTTAGTACATCAACTCGTTAACACAGCCACAACGCGCCTGCGCCCTCAGATCACTTGGTTAACAAGAGGTAAAACGATATAAATACTGTTCGTTTTCTCACACAAACCGCTCGTTTCGTGTCTTAGGCCATCAATGTGTACTTACATTTACGAGTCATTAAATCATGTTTAATTTGGACTTCTCTGTGCATGCTCTTTGAGGTGGTGACCATAGACCTCCATTATATGACTGACAGAGAACGGTTTGACCTAAAAATATCAAAATTGAAAATACTGCGGAAACAAAGACACCTACATCTTGGATGCCCTTGAGGGAAGCTAAAACATACCAAAAAATAATTTCAAAGTAAACTATCCCATTAAATGTCTTAAAGTCATGGTATGTAGCTCAAATAAACTGGCGCCCACTTGAAATGCATTATGGGTTGTTGTTTTTTACATATTTTCCTAATGTTTTTCCACACTGAAGCTTCTCCGTTTGATGGTGGTCAGGTCCGTTAACATGCGCAGGGAGCTGTACTGGTACGTCATGCACATGTCCCAGTAGATTGACCCAGTGTTTATTGTGTGTGTGTTGTGCTGTGTTGTTTGATAGTGATGTGGTTTGTACAGTACTAGTCTCACGTAGGCAGAAGATCTAGACCAAGTACTGTAGTTCACATGGTTATTAATCAGTTGTTTTACATGGTTGCTAATATGTAAATGTGTGAGGTCATATGTTAATGAGCTTGTAGTTGTGATGTCATAACCTGGATGCTTTGAGTTGTTTTTGTAGGTTTTAGTGTTGGAAAAGAAGCCTCAGGAAAATGTGTTTTAAGTTCAATTTAAACAATGTTAACATTGGCAATCATCAACACGGAGCAAGTGTTTTGTCAAGTGTGACAAAAAACTAGCTTTTTAAGCCGTTTAGTTTTCCTCATGTTTAAGACATGACATGGCAGGGTGGTGTATTTCCCGCAAACACAAACAGACCGTGAATAGCTGTGTGTGTGTGAGGGTGGAGTGCTGTTTTATTGGAAACACATCTCTGGCTCCAGGCGGACCCTGTACACATGTGTTTGAGCTGATCTTTCACGGAAAGCCTCACGCATCTGACAGCGTTTGTGCTTTAGTCCTGATGGATGTCCTCTAGTGTCCCCCTGTGGTGTTACACTGATTTATACACACACACACACACACCGGCACAAACTGACCCCCAGATCCAGAAGTGTTTCACGCCGCGGTGTTTCATCATCTCTGTGTTTTCTTCTGAATAAATGATTGTCAAACTACAGGACTTGTTTTTGTTCTTTCATCTGAACGTCGTGTCTGTTGTTCACATGTATAATTTCACTGAACGCTGAAATCGCTTCTGATTACAATCACGAGCCTCCACCCTTGTTCGCTGAATACATGATCTGTGTATCGCCGGATTGACCCTGGAACACACACACACACACACACACATATATACGTGCCTGCCAGTCCTTTTCTGCTCAACAGTGATTGTTTTTTTTTTTGTATATATTTTTTTTAACAATTTTTATATTTTCTATTGTAATTTTATTTTGAATGTTTTAGTAAATTTGTTGTATTTTATCATTTTTATTAGTTTTATTTTTAAATGTCCATAGTTTTTTTTTTTTTTTTTTTTTTGGGTTATTTTTAAGTTGTGGTTATTTTAGTACATCAAGTTCCACCAAACGAAAATTAGAAATTTTACCTTTTTTATATTTTCGGTTGTAATTTTCATTTGAAATTTTTTGTAATTTTGTCATTTCTATTAGTTTTATTTTTAAATTTCAAGTTGTGGTTATTTTAGTACATTAAGTTCTAAACGAAAATTAGAAATTTTACCTTCTTTATATTTTCGGTTGTAATTTTCTTTTGAAATTTTTAGTAAGTTTGCCATTTTTATTAGTTTTATTTTTAAATGTCCATAGTTTTTTTTTTTTTTTTAATCTCAAGTTGTGGTTATTTTAGTACATCAAGTTCTACTAAACGGAAATTAGAAATTTTACCTTTTTTATATTTTCGGTTGTAATTTTCATTTGAAATTTTTAGTAATTTTGTCATTTCTATTAGTTTTATTTTTAAATGTCTATAGTTTTTTTTTTTAAATCTCAAGCTGTGATTATTTTAGTACATCAAGTTCTACTAAATGAAAATTAGAAATTTTGCCTTTTTACATTTTCGGTTGTAATTTTCAATTGAAATTTTTAGTAATTTTGTCATTTCTATTCGTTTTATTTTTAAATGTCTATAGTTTTTTTTAAATCTCAAGCTGTGGTTATTTTAGTACATCAAGTTCTACTAAATGAAAATGAGAAATTTTGCCTTTTTATATTTTGGGTTGTAACTTTCATTTGAAAATTTTTAGCAATTTTGCTATTTCTATTAGTTTTATTTTTAAATGTCTATAGTTTTTTTCTAAATCTCGAGTTGTGATTATTTTAGTACATCAAGTTCTTCTAAACGAAAATGAGAAATTTTATTTTTACCTTTTTATATTTTCGGTTGTAATTTTCATTTGACATTTGTATTAATTTAGCCATTTGTATTAGTTGTATTTTAACATGTCTATACTTTATAAAATCTCAAGTTGTGGTTATTTTAGTACAAGTTCTACTTAACAAAAATTTGAAATTTTGCCTTTTTTATTTTTTTATATTTTCGGTTTTAATTTTCATTTTAAAGTTTTAGTAAGTTTGTTGGATTTTGTTATTTTTATTATAGACATACAGTATATAAATGTCTATATAGTTTTTATAGTTGTGGTTATTTTAGTACATCGAGTTCTACTAAACAAAAATGACAAATTTCAACTTGGCAACTATCTGGGTAACACTTCACATTACTACATCCACTTAAGTTATATCTATAAATCATGCATAATTACATGTAACATAAAATAAAGTTTAAGCAACATCTGAAATAAAATGAGTTTAATTTTTTATGCATATATATATATATATATATATATATATATATATATATATATATATATATTTTAAGTTAAAGTTTACGGCAACAATTTACAAAAATGTTTCTTTTGCTAAAAATGAAAAACATTTCTACAGCATTTTATAATCTTAGA
>CM075863.1:52117821-52140321 GCA_038021265.1 Cyprinella venusta | reverse complement strand
CTCAAGACTGGAGGAATGATAATGATAAATTCAGCTTTGATCACCGGAATAAATGACACTTTAACACATATTCACATTAAAAAAACATTTAATAATATCTCAGAATATTACTGTATTTTTGTGTCCAAATAAGTATCTGAGCCATTCCTTTAAATACCAATTAAACATTATACACTCTCTGATTCTTATTGATAATGAACTGATGCTTAAATGTTAAAGTTTTGTTGAAAAAAATAAAGTTTGATGTCACCATTGTGGTGATCAGTGTTTGCTTTAGTTCGCCTCTTGACCCTTGACTCTTTAACATTAGTTTTTTTTTCTGGTTAGTGATCTGAATATTTATATAATGGATATGTCATAGTTTTGTTCCCCAACCCGAGCATTTGAATTAGGGCTGTCAAACGATTAATCGCGATTAATCGCGTACAAAATAAAAGTTTGTGTTTACGTAATATATGTCGTCATAGTGTGTATAATTATTTTGCATATATAAATAGACACACATGCATGTATATATTTAAGAAAAATGTGTTCTTTAATATATTAAATATTTATATTTATACATAATATTAATTATATATAAATATATATAAAATATATACTTTCAGATTTTTCTTAAATATGTACATGCATGTGTGTGTGTTTATATATGCAAAATAATTATACACACTATGACGACATATATTACGTAAACACAAACTTTTATTTTGAATGCGATTAATCGCGATTAATCGTTTGACAGCCCTAATTTGAATACAATCATGCACTTAAATATAACAAGAAATGTTTGCGTGTGCTGAATTAGGCATTATTATTAGAGCCCGACCGATAAAGGATTTTGAAGGCCGATATCGATACAAATATTTGCTGGTTTTAAAATCCGATATATCGGCCGATTTTTTATTATTTTTTATTATTATTTTTTTTTTCAGAAACGCGCAACAAACCATTAACAGATTTCCCTAAAATTAGTTATTTGAAGTTATGTATAAGTTTTAACTAAAATAATAAGAAAATGCATTTTTAAAAGAAACTTGTTTCTTTTATTGTCGCAACAGAACATTGCCCTCTGGTGGACAAACTATACAACTCCAACACTCGTGACATGGTTCAAGCGTGTTTCGTCCGTTTTTAATGTTGAAATATTCATTTATCGGCCATTATAATTGCCGATACCGATAGTTTGGAAAATGCCTAATGTCTGGCTCTAATAAATATTATAATGATGGATTGTAGTGAAGCGGTGTCCTCTGCCTGTGATAAAATCAGATGAATGATTGATTTTTTTTTTTTTTTAATGGTCAGAATGTATGGTCTGTATATTGGGGAAATGAATTACATTCGAATTTATATTTCTGATACTTCGCGGATACTTTTTAAACAGGAATTTGCATAAATTGCATTAAGGACAATTACTATACAGAGTACAAAATATATTTCTGAGCATTTGCACTGAAAATATTATGACTCAATTCATAATACTGCTGTTTACATGTTAATTCTGAGAACAGTACATTTATGGGACAAAAATAACACATAACAATACAGTCCGTTAATTGCTGGTGTTTACAATCCTGGGTCGTTATCCATTAGGAAATAGAGATTATGCATAGGAAAGTTATTAAAGAGTTGCATTGACATTCCCTTTGACTTGACACTCCGTAGTTTCAGTGTGTGTGTTTTTTTTTTTGTTCTGGATCTGTTGTTTTTTGACATCTACCTCTTAAACTCTCAGTACTGCAAGTGGAAATAAAATCATCTGTGCATTCTCAGCCTGTTCATTGTTGCACGAGTCAATTGCAATAAAACTGGTGTTTTGCCTTTCAATGTTGTTGAATTTTTATTTGTGTTTGTGCTTTCAAATTGATCTTAAAGTTATATATATATATATATATATATATATATATATATATATATATATATATATATATATTGATAGGTTGAGTAAGGGATGAAATGATTGACAACAGGGTAACTTGGACTCTATGATCATGGATTTGAGTCTACAAATGAATACTTGTAGAGGCCAGTATTATCTAGGCTAAAATAAATGCAGGAGCTGTGTCTCTCCCTGCTGGTCAAAAGTGTAATTACAGTCTAGAATGTCATATTCTGAACAGTATACACTGTAAAAAAATGTATTGTTGGTTTAACTTAAAAAATAAAGTAACCTGGTTGCCTTAAAACTGTAAGTTAATTGAAATTGAAAAATTGAGTTAATACAATAAATGAGATTGAGTTAATAATCAGAAACTCAAAATATTATGTTATCTGAACTACATAAATTATCTAAGTTGATTTGACGGAAGAAAAAAACGTTATGATAACAAATCATGATTTTTTTTTCTTTAACAGAGTTTTTTTCTTTAACAGAGTTAACTCTCTCTCTCTATTATATATATATATATATATATATATATATATATATAGCCATGGTTTGTTGTCTCTCTCTCTCTCTCTCTCTCTCTCTCTATATATATATATATATATATATATTTGGGCTGTCAAAACGATTAATGGCGATTAATCGCATCCAAAATAAAAGTTTGTGTTTACAAAATATATGTGGGGGCACTGTGTATAATTATTTTAGATATATAAAAAATACACACACATGCTTGTATATATTTAATAATTATTTTCATGTATATTCTGTATATGGATTTATATCTAATTTATATTATATATAAATATAAATATTTTATATATAAATATTTTTTTTTTCTTAAATATATACATGCATGTGTGTTTTTATATATATACAAAATAATTATACACAGTGCACCCACATATATTACGTAAACACAAACTTTTATTTTGGATGCGATTAATCGCGATTAATCGCGATCAATCGTTTTGACAGCCCTAATATATATAATAAACCATGGTGTGTTGGGTGTATTTGTATAGTGTAGTTGACAATGTAATTATATTTAATTGTAGTGTGATCCTGTTTTTGTATAGCGCAAATATGGCACCAGCATAAAGAGCGGCTCTCACCCCAAATTCAAAATAAATCATATTTTCCATATAGAAGATCGATTTTTTTTCCTGATCTGTGACAAATTTAATATTAAATTGTATTTTTAGAATTATGTATTGTTATACATAATGCATATGAGTGTTTAATATTTGAATTTGCACGTAATTCTCATTAACATTATTTCAATATCATAATCACATGATGTATAAATACTTTAGCCAACTATTTAGATAATTTTTTCACTTTGCATGGTCACTCATAAAATATAATTTCTTAAATCTTCTTTTGACAGGCTTCGTGGGATCCCCTCCTTCTGAATGTTTCTCTTGGCCGGTGCACTCGTGTCCATTCAAGCCGTATAGGAAACAATGAACATGAGATTGTTGAGGGTCTATTTGTCCCACATTTTGTCCCCTGAAACGGCCCCCTTGAATAACATCAGGTATTCCTCTGTTTCTTTCCACTGGCTGTCTTTCACGAATGGAAGGCAAATATATTTCTTGGCCAGCTGTTGTATTTCTTCTGATTGGTCATGTACAGGACTAATTAGCTTCAGAAAGCGATACACTTTTCCCTCCTGGACTGAAAACCTCCTCCGATTTCCCAGGTGCCTGTCTGTCTGAACAGACGCTCCGCTCGGAAACCTTCCCGTCTGCAGCTTTTGTGATTCTTAATAGATTACAATTAGAGATAGAGGGGCCTCTGGGAACAGGCATCCTTGATCCTGAATAGGCTTTTATGGGCTTTTTCTTGCGCGTAATGCGCATGAAGTGAGTTTTGATGGAGGTTATTCAGCCCGGTTATAATTGCAGACGTTACCTGGCGCTGTGTCTGGCCCCTCTATCTGTAGCCAAGAAGCCCCTGAACTCAAGGTTAGGTAATTATTTTCATAAGCATATGCTTTGCATTGTTGAAATCTCAACCGTTCTGGCGTCGAGGAGAGTCCGGGCTCTGGTGCCAGTTTATAGGAGTCCAAACAAAGTGTTTCTGCAGGTAATGCGTCTCCATCTGGATTTGTGCAGGGATTTATAAGAAAATACATGGGAGTTGCAGTTTTTGGACTTAGTTCGGTTAATAATTTTGCAGTTAATTCAATAAAATTCTTAAATAGAATTAATTTGGTTGCTGGGTTGTTCAGTGTGGTTGCTAGGGTGTTCTATGAGGCTGATAAGGTGTTCTGGGTGGTTGTTAAGTGGTTGCTAGGGTGTTCTGGGTGGTTGTTAAGTTGTTGCTAGGATGTACTGGGAGGTTGCTAACTTGCTAGCGTGTAGGGCTGGGAATTGATTGAATTGATTTCATTTTTATTCACAGTCGCTCAATCGTTTCAATATCCATTCATTAGCTAGTTCTGCATTATTTTTTCTCAAGGAAAACAAAAAACCTCATGCTGTAAACTATTCAGGGAACCCTGTCAGTTGGTATATTACTATAATATACTGAAATTATCAGACTTAGCTATGTTTATTAGACAATTACATTGCTCAACTTATTATTATTTATTTATTATTGATCTTACTTTTTAGAAATAATAAGCTCCAAAAAAACCCTGTTTTGTAGCCCTATTCAAACATTTAATTAGCACAAAAGGCCGTTTTTAATAATAATAACCTTTTAATGAGATGTTACCACTCCAATTCGTTTTTTAAATATATTTTTAACCGTAATCATTTACAAACGTAAACTTGTTTTCACGACGGCTCTATCTACTCAAACATGCGTTAAATAATCATGACTAACAGATTAAGTAAAAACGTAAACAATACTAATTAGTGCATATTTTTTGCAAAGGCTTTCCCGAGGGAAATGTGGGCTTACCGTAGGCGTCACACGTGACGGGACAGTTTGTTGATGACGTGACGTCTGTCCGCGTTTAAAACCTAAAACACTGATTGAGGCATAATACATTTCGGTAAGTTTACTGTATCTTTCAACATTCATTTATGTTGATTTATGTGCTCATTTGTTCACTTAGTATGTTCATTTAGTGCTTTAGTAGCCTACAGGGGACGATATGATCGGTTCACGACACGTGCTGGCGCAACGATCTGTCACGCGCCACACTAAAAGAGCGCCAAAACGACATTTATTATTTGAATTTCGTCACAAAATCGACGGAATTTAAAAGCCGAGACTTTGTTTTAAGTGAAGTTTTGTTCACACATCAACAGAAAACAGCATCAATTAATAAGCTAGTTTGTTTTGGGTGGTAATTAGTTTTTTTTTCTTCTAGACTGTTAATTCTGTGCATCAAGCGACTATGTTCTGTGTGGTAGGTTGTCAAGTGGTTGCTAAGATGTTCTGTGTGTTTTAAGCAGTTACTCGGTTGTTGTTGTTAAGTGGTTCATACAGTTCTAGGTGTTACTAAGCAGTTGCTAGGTTTAATTGTTTGGGTTTTCGGGGTGGAAACAATTTCTGTGTTGTTTTGGTGGTTGAGTGGTTTTTAGTTAATTGCTCAGATGTTTTAAGCTGAATATTATGTTGCTAGGTTGTTTTAGGTGAATGTTAAATTGTTCCTAGGTTGTTCTGGGTGGTTGTTATGTGGTTGCTAGGGTATTTAAGGTTGTTGCTCTTTGGCTCAAGGCAAAAGGTGGTGTATCTAAATCCTACCCCTACGAATAACCAGTTGTTCGATCAAAAAGCACCAGTATTTTTGTTATAGCTATTCAAAAACCTTTTCTTTTGACCTTTTAATAAACTGTTCAGTATTAGCATTCTAACCAGTTAGTGTCCCACTTAGCCAAATATTATTAGTATTAACATACACAAAAGAAGTTCTTCAGCCAATTTCTGTATAGTTGACTTGCTCTTGGCACTGGCAGGACTTAGGCCTATGTGTGGCAAAGATTTCTGGGTTAAAGTGCTAATTCGGTGGGTGAGTTTTTGTTCCATTTGGATCAGTTGAATCTGTTAATGAGGATGTTTGCGTTTCATTCATCATTCTGCTAGAAGATCCTGCTTTATTCACTGTAAAAATGTATTGTTCAAGTTAAAAATCAAGCGTTCATGCTGCCTTATAATTTGAAATTCAAGCAGCTTAAATGTGAAGATATCTTAACGGACAATTTGGATATTCAAGTTATCCCAACAAGTTATTTTAACACTAAATTTAAAGTTGTTCATTTTTAGCTGATTACAGTAATTATTTTTGTTTGTATCAAATATGATCCATCAGGCTTTTGAGGAAGGTTTGTTCATACTCATCGCTTCATAACCTTAAGGGTGAAACCACTGTAGTCACATGGACTATTTTTAACGTAGTCTTTACTACCTTTCTGGGCCTTGAAAGAGCATGGTAATATGTATGCATGGTTAGTCAGAAAGCTCATATTTCATCAAAAATATCTTAATTTGTATTTCCAAAAAGGAACGAAGGTTTTGCGGGTTTGGCACAAGATGTGGGTAAATAATTAATTACTGAATTTTCATTTTTGGGTGAACTATCTCTATAAATTGTATTTCAATTCCTGAATTTGAACTGAGGTAGCTAACAGGAGGCAGAGGAGGTAGACTCTTCTTCCTCCACAAGGGGGCGTTAGAGTCTCTCTCAGTGTCTGAATATCTTGTGTTTTTTTTCTCTCTTTTTTCTTTGAGGCTGTCATCTGAGACATGCCACTTGAGTCATTTTCTCCTGTGTCTCCTCTGTAAATACATAATGCAGAAAGTATAGGAGCTGGCACGCCGTCTGATTGCAGCTATTTCAAGTGATTACAGCAGAACGTCTCTGTCGTTGCTGCTCGTCCCTTAAACGCCGCAGGACCGGGCCTTCTGGGACCCCTTTCCTCCATTATATCATTAGTCCTGCGGCCGGAGAAAACACGAGACGACTGCTTTTACTTATAGAGCTCTGACCGCAGCCGTCTGCTACTGTAACACACACTTCCCACCGGAAAATCACTCACATCTCATTTATGTCTCAAGTGTTTCTCCAAGAGCAGCACAATGAGATTAAATTAAAAGTGTGTTTTTTGAGTGTGTGCCTCATGAAACGCATGTAAGACAGAGAGCATCCCGATTGGCCGATTTATAAAAATCGAGAATCGAATCGAACCGTGACCTTAGAAATGAAAATGTACTCTCTAAAAAGTGCTGGGTTATTTTAACCTACACTGTTAGACCTTACCATGTCTTTTACAGTAAAATACTGGCAACACTGTTGCCAGTAATTTACTGTAAAAATGCACTAAAACTCAAGTTAACTAAAAAATACAACTTATTAGTTTTAGTGCATTTTTACAACACTGTTACCAGTAATTTACTGTAAAAATGCACTAAAACTCAAGTTAACTAAAAAATACAGCTTATTAGTTTTAGTGTATTTTTACAACACTGTTGCCAGTAATTTACTGTAAAAATGCACTAAAACTCAAGTTAACTAAAAAATACAACTTATTAGTTTTAGTGCATTTTTACAACACTGTTGCCAGTAATTTACTGTAAAAATGCACTAAAACTCAAGTTAACTAAAAAATACAACTTATTAGTTTTAGTGCATTTTTACAACACTGTTACCAGTAATTTACTGTAAAAATGCACTAAAACTCAAGTTAACTAAAAAATACAGCTTATTAGTTTTAGTGTATTTTTACAACACTGTTGCCAGTAATTTACTGTAAAAATGCACTAAAACTCAAGTTAACTAAAAAATACAACTTATTAGTTTTAGTGCATTTTTACAACACTGTTACCAGTAATTTACTGTAAAAATGCACTAAAACTCAAGTTAACTAAAAAATACAGCTTATTAGTTTTAGTGCATTTTTACAACACTGTTGCCAGTAATTTACTGTAAAAATGCACTAAAACTCAAGTTAACTAAAAAATACAACTTATTAGTTTTAGTGCATTTTTACAACACTGTTGCCAGTAATTTACTGTAAAAATGCACTAAAACTCAAGTTAACTAAAAAATACAGCTTATTAGTTTTAGTGTATTTTTACAACACTGTTGCCAGTAATTTACTGTAAAAATGCACAAAACTCAAGTTCACTAAAAAATACAACTTATTAGTTTTAGTGCATTTTTACAACACTGTTGCCAGTAATTTACTGTAAAAATGCACTTAAACTCAAGTTAACTAAAAATACAACTTATTAGTTTTAGTGCATTTTTACAAGACTGTTGCCAGTAATTTACTGTAAAAATGCACTTAAACTCAAGTTAACTAAAAATACAACTTATTAGTTTTAGTGCATTTTTACAACACTGTTGCCAGTAATTTACTGTAAAAATGCACTAAAACTCAAGTTAACTAAAAAATACAGCTTATTAGTTTTAGTGTATTTTTACAACACTGTTGCCAGTAATTTAATGTAAAAATGCACAAAACTCAAGTTCACTAAAAAATACAACTTATTAGTTTTAGTGCATTTTTACAACACTGTTGCCAGTAATTTACTGTAAAAATGCACTAAAACTCAAGTTAACTAAAAAATCCAACTTATTAGTTTTAGTGCATTTGTACAACACTGTTGGCAGTAATTTACTGTAAAAATGCACTAAAACTCAAGTTAACTAAAAAATCCAACTTATTAGTTTTAGTGCATTTTTACAACACTGTTGGCAGTAATTTACTGTAAAAATGCACTAAAACTCAAGTTAACTAAAAAATCCAACTTATTAGTTTTAGTGCATTTTTACAACACTGTTGCCAGTAATTTACTGTAAAAATGCACTAAAACTCAAGTTAACTAAAAATACAGCTTATTAGTTTTATTGCATTTTCACAACATTGTTGCCAGTAATTTACTGTAAAAATGCACTAAAACTCAAGTTAACTAAAAAATACAACTTATTAGTTTTAGAGCATTTTTACAACACTGTTGCCAGTAATTTACTGTAAAAATGCACTAAAACTCAAGTTAACTACAAAATACAACTTATTAGTTTTAGTGCATTTTTACAACATTGTTGCCAGTAATTTACTGTAAAAATGCACTAAAACTCAAGTTAACTGAAAAATACAACTTATTAGTTTTAGTGCATTTTTACAACACTGTTGCCAGTAATTTACTGTAAAAATGCACTAAAACTCAATTTAACTAAAAAATACAACTTATTAGTTTTAGTGCATTTTTGCAGTAAATTACTGGCAACAGTGTTGCCAGTATTTTACTGTAAAAAACCTGGTAAGGTCTAACAGTGTAATTTTGGGTCAATTATGGACAAACCCAGCTGTTGGGTTAAATGTATCAATTACATTTTTTAATCAAGCAATTGGGTTTGTCCATATTTGACCCAAAACTGGGTTAAAACAACCCAGCATTTTTTAGAGTGTAATCGAATCGAGGATTTGGAGAATCGTGACACCACTACTAGAATTCAATGCAAGTATACATAATTGTATAAATGAATTCAAAATACGTTGGGTACGTATTTAACCCAACAGCTGGGTCATTACTAGAAATTACCCAATGATTTAAAAAAAAGACCCAACAATTTTTTTTTATTACCAAACATAGTGACTCAATATGTGTAACCCAACTTTTTTTACTTTGCATTTTTGGTTCGCCATCCATGATATTGTTGCATTTTTGTATTGCGATTAGGGTTGGGTATCGTTTGAATTTGAACGATTCCGATTCTGTTTCGATTCCTGTTCCTAAAGATTCTCGATTCCGATTCTTTTAAGAGGCAGGGTCAAAAAAGTTTAGCTAACCTTGCTAACCAACGGACTTTCTGAAGGAAATACTCCTTTCTAAAGGGAAATACTCCTTTTTTCACAAATTTTGCCGAGATTTTGTTATTTTTAGAAAAGTGAAGCCACACTTTGGACCGCCGACGTAAGCTACTCATGTTCGACTCGCGCGGTTATGCCAACACTGCCGGTAGACGCTTCTTCATTGGTGTTGTTCAGCGGTTTCTTCTTCCGCTCGGCGGACTGTGAATATCGAAACTAGGAATCGAAATTTTAACTTTTGAACGATTCCGGGAAAATCGAAAAGTTAGTCCCGGTTCCAATCGATACTCGATTCTCGATACCCAACCCTAATTGCGATATATTGTTACACCCCTAGAAATAAACTCTTTAAACAGAAAAGTATATTAAACAATAATTTGAGACATTTATCCTCATATAGAATCTTTTTTACACGAAGGGTTCTTTAGAATTGAGTCAGGAACCCTAGAGTTCCATACAGAACCCCTCTTAAGCTTTTATTGTAAGAGTGTAATGTCTTGAATCGCTGACTTTGCTGTTGAAGGGCGTCTGACGAGTGAGAATGGGGGTTTTGTTGTATGAGGGTGGGCAGCAAGAGCTCAGACTGTAAACCGCTCTACGTGGCTGTTTGTTATTGAGTGTACTCGGGTTGGAGCCAACAGTAAAGCTGTCTGTGAATTGAAGTGGAATTCAATAAAGCGTCCGTTAGCTAGTAAACCCCAGCGCCGGACCTTGACGCACCGTGACCCGCCACCAACCGCTTCACGATTACACCCATAAACCCCGAGGACCGGCCTCTCAGGACCCGCTTAAGCCTTTATTTATGAAGCGTCTCCGAGAAGATCAGGTTCCGGCTTCAGATCTGTTATAAACTCATCTCGGATCATCACACTCAAGCTCAGATCATTTACACACACTGATCTGCAGACAAATAAGCAACGTCTGCATGGAGATTTTCACAATAATCGGTTTGTAGCTCAACTACGGCTAATTAAGGCCCAAAGCGTGATAATTAAAGAAGCAAACAAACATCTGAGGCCTTCTGTCCACACCGAGGAATGAAGAGAATTTCGGTCAATATTATCTAAGGATTGATCATTTAGCAAAAGGGCTGTTTGATGTTAATCCGAGGTAAATGTCACATGGATATTTTCTGAAAACAGCATTTCAGTCATGTACTGTATGTGAAATACATATTCTAATCAATATATTAGAATATCAAGTATTTCACTATCTATCTATCTATAAATTTAACAATTTATAGAAAATAAAAAATAAAGAACTAAAGAATGAATAAAATATTGTTTTATTAAAAGTTGAAAAAGGGATTTTTTTTCAGATTTTTAACAGCTGCACAAAATTATATTAATATTATATTATTAAAAATATTAAAATAGTTTGGTAGTGTATATATATATATATATATATATATATATATATATATATATATAATGTAAGTACTGTCGATCACTGCCATCATTTTCCAATGTCTCACTTTTCTATTTTTTGTCTTTATATTTAAAATTAGCTCAGATTCCCAAGAGGTTTTTTGATGGGAATTGTGGGTTTTCTTGGAACAGTGAATTTGTATTTGTAATTGGTTTAATTGTGGTCATTAAACAGCACTGCCAGTATATCACACTCATGTACACACACATACAAAAATGATTTGTCCTTTTTTGAGTAAACTCAACTCAAGTCTGGAAAAAGCCAGGAAAAAGTATTTACAAATATGCTATCTAAAAATAGTTTGTTGTTTGAGTATCTACACTACCGGACAGAAGTTAAAATTCGGTAAGATTCATTGAAAGAAATCTCCTCTGCTCACCAAGGCCTCATTTATTTGATGAAAAATACAGTAAAAACGGTAATATTGTGAAATAATATTACAATTTAAAATTGCTATTTTCTATTGTAATATATTGTTAAAATGTATTTTATTCCTGTGATCAAAGATGAATTTTCAGCACCATTACTCCAGTCTTCAGTGTCACATGATCCTTCAGAAATCAGTGTAATTCGATGATCTGATGATGTCTTTGATTACTTTTATGCATCCTCGTTGAATAAAAGTATTTCTTTCTTTCTTACTGAGTCTGACACCAAAGCTAGCATACGTACGTTCCTCCAATACGATTTCAATTTGCTCACACTCTTAGAAGAAATGGTTCTGTTTAGAACCAGAAATGGTTCCATCCCCCGCTTCATATATGGAACTCCGAAATTGTTCTATATAGAACCTTTTTTTTGGTAAAAGGTTCTATTGGCCAAGTATGGAACCCCAGGGTTCTATATAGAACCCAGAGGAACCCTTTTTTTAATAGTGTATAGAACCTTTTAGGAGTTACATATGGAAGCTTGTTTCCACCATAGAATGAAAAATATAAAAGGGACTTGCAACTTTTTACTTCACAATTTGGACTTTTTCTCTCACAATTGCGAGTTTACTTCTCAGAATTGCGAGATGGAAAGTCAGAATTGTGAGTCATAAAGTCAGAATTGCGAGTTATGAAGTCAGAATTGCAAGATATAAAGTCAGAATTGTGAGATTTAAACTATTCAGAGGGAGAAAAAAGTTAGTCTTTTTTTCCCCTTAGAATTGGTGTGATAAGTCGCAATTTCGAGTTTATATCTCACAATTCTGAGAATAGATTTTCGACATATAAACTCGCAATTATGTGATATAAAGTCATAATTGCGAGATGTAAACTCGCAATTGTGAGAAAAAAAGTCAGAATTGTGAGATAAAAAGTCGCACTTCTGTCTTTTTTTTTCTCAGAATTGCGACTTTATATCACAATTCTGACTTTATATCACACAATTCTGACTTTATATCGCCCAATTCTGACTTTATATCACAATTCTGACTTTATATCACAATTCTGACTTTATATCACAATTCTGACTTTATATCACACAATTCTGACTTTATATCGCCCAATTCTGACTTTATATCACAATTCTGACTTTATATCTCGCAATTCTGACTTTATATCATGCAATTCTGACTTTATATCACAAAATTCTGACTTTATATCACGTAATTCTGACTTTATATCTCGCAATTCTGACTTTGTTTCGCAATTCTGACTTTATATCAAGCAATTCTGACTTTATATCACAAAATTCTGACTTTATATCACGTAATTCTGACTTTATATCTCGCAATTCTGACTTTGTTTCGCAATTCTGACTTTATATCAAGCAATTCTGACTTTATATCTCGCAATTCTGACTTTATATCTCGCAATTCCGACTTTATATCACGTAATTCTGACTTTATATCTCACAATTCTGACTATGTTTTGCAATTCTGACTTTATATCTCGCAATTCTGACTTTATATCTCGCAATTCTGACTTTATATCACGCAATTCTGACTTTATATCTCGCAATTCTGACTTTATATCTCACAATTCTGACTTTATATCACGCAATTCTGACTTTATATCACGTAATTCTGACTTTATATCTCGCAATTCTGACTTTGTTTCGCAATTCTGACTTTATATCAAGCAATTCTGACTTTATATCTCGCAATTCTGACTTTATATCTCGCAATTCCGACTTTATATCTCGCAATTCTGACTTTATATCACGCAATTCTGACTTTATATCACACAATTCTGACTATGTTTTGCAATTCTGACTTTATATCTCGCAATTCTGACTTTATATCTCGCAATTCTGACTTTATATCACGCAATTCTGACTTTATATCTCGCAATTCTGACTTTATATCTCACAATTCTGACTTTATATCACGCAATTCTGACTTTATATCACACAATTCTGACTTTATGTTTTGCAATTCTGACTTTATATCACGCAATTCTGACTTTATATCTCGCAATTCTGACTTTATATCTCGCAATTCTGACTTTGTATCACGGAATTCTGAGAAATAAAGTCAGAATTGCGAGATATAAACTCGCAATTGTGAGAAAAAAAGTCAGAATTGTGAGATAAAAAGTCCCAATTATTTATTTTATTTTTTTATTCAGTGGCGGAAACAAGCTTCCATAGTTACCTAGCGCTGATAGAACCTTTTAAGGTTCTAAATATAACCTTTTCTTCGAAGAGTGCATGCAATAAATGCAAAATCTCTGTTTCAGACTTTAGTTGGCGTATAAAATTACAAATTTGCCAACACAGGAAACTTTATAAAATGAAACTTTATTTTGTTTCATTTATCCATTGTTTCATTGCCATTTTAATCCATTGGTTTACCAGACTTTTAAAGCATGATATATCACTGTGAGAGAGATTGAGTGAGTGGACAGTAATTGTATTAGAACAGTTGTGGTTGAGCTTAAATCTAACACCAACATTACACCCCATCTAGATACTTCAACTCACAAATCCGTCCAGCCAAATATTTGCAGCTGAAGGCCGTGTTTTTGAAGAAACCCTTCATAATGTGTCGCGCTCTGCAGATTTATCTTGAGAGGGGAGAAACGGGCCTATTGTTATTATTATTATTATTTTTAGGAGTGTGAGCCCCGGATCCTTGTGTTATATACCAGCTGCTGTTATCTCTGGTGTCTTTTCAACAGGGGTTGTCTGTGATTTCTCTGGGTCATTTACACGGCAATATTAGTCTTACTGGAGCCTGGCGGGTTCTTGGCTCCCAAAGGTCGTTTGTTAAAATCGTAACACGACGAAATACTGCAGCGTATCCTTCAATGTCATTTTCACACAAAACAACTGGGGGAAAAGGGCCGGTTTGATCTCGTAATTACTCAAATGTGAAGACGCCCGTCTATATGGGATCGTGTAGGTCAGTGTGAACGGGCATAAATCAAAGTGGAAAAGCCCATTTCTCATTTCGTGGGACGTGCGGCACCAGGGGGTTTGGGTCCGGCTCTAGAAACGACTGACTGTCTCCTTCTGTTCCTTTACGTGCGATAGAGACGGATTCGTCAATATTTACTCAGGGTATATGTATTGTATATTTGAACATGTGGTTTGACAATTTGTTTTAAGCTCAGTGAGTAAGAAGGGAAAATCAGCCAGGGTGGGTGGTTCAGGGCACAAAAGCGTTATTGTTTGGGGAGACAGCCAGGACGCACTGAGCACGCTCAGTCTGATGTATCATCATCATCGTCATACGATATCCACCCTATTACCGTGTAGGGTTACTGCTGGTGCAACTTCAGTTACACTCTTATCATTTAGCGAAGATGTAGTGCTTTTCTATGTGAAAACTCACTGCAAAAGTGATGTGGGTTGATGCCAGGCTGTTGCTAGGGTGTTTTGGGGGGTTGCTATGGTGATGCCAGGTGGTTGTTTGGTTATTTAGTGGAACTTTTGGACTTAGTGGACTTTGGACTTAGTGGACTTAGTGGAACCCCAATCAATGGCAGTTGCTTCAATGCATTTAGGGGTGTGGTCCTGGTCAAGACAATCTCCTGAACTCCAAACTGAATGTCAGAATGGGAAAGAAAGGGGATTTAAGCAATTTTGAGCGTGGCATGGTTGTTGGTGTCTGAGTATTTCCCAATCTGCTCAGTTACTGGGATTTTCACGCACAACCATTTCTAGGGTTTACAAAGAATGGTGTGAAAAGGGAAAAACATCCAGTATGGGGCAGTCCTGTGGGCCAAAATGCCTTGTTGATGCGAGATGGTTTTGACAATGCTGTCGTCTGTACACGAAAAAAATCGAAGTAAAACCTTCTCTGTTTTAAGCGTATCGTTGTCGTCTAAACGTACTAGAGCTCGACCGATAAAGGATTTTGGAGGCCGATACCGATACAAATATTTGTTGGTTTTAAAATCCGATATTCCGATATATCGGCCGATATTATTATCATTTTTTTTTTTCAGAAACGCGCAACAAATATATTAACAGATTTTTCTAACATTAGTTATTTGTAGTTAATCATGAGTTTTAACTAAAATATTATGATAATGCATAACTAGGGTTGGGTATCGAGAATCGAGTATCGATTGGAACCGGGACTAACTATTCGTTTTTCCTGGAATCGTTCAAAAGCTAAAATTTCGATTCCCAGTTTCGATATTCACAGTCCGCCGACCGGAAGAAGAAACCGCTGAACAACACCAACGAAGAAGCGTCTACCGGAAGTGTTGGCATAACCGCGCGAGTCGAACATGAGTAGCTTACGTCGGCGGTCCAAAGTGTGGCTTCACTTTTCTAAAAATAACAAAATCTCGGCAAAATGCAAAATTTGTGACAAAAGGAGTATTTCCTTCAGAAAGACCGTTGGTTAGCAAGGTTAGCTAAACTTTTTTGACCCTGCCTCTTAAAAGAATCGGAATCGAGAATCATTAGGAACCGGAATCGAAACAAGGAATCGGAATCAGAATCGTTTAAATTCAAACGATACCCAACCATATGCATAACTGGTTCTGTCTTCCCGACTCTGGCTGGATCAGCAGGTTGCAGGATGTGGCGCGTTATACACGAGTGTTGCCTACAGGGACGGTGTAGAGTGCCCTCTGGTGGACAAACTATACAACTCCAACACTCATGAGATGGTTGAAGCGTGATTCGTCCGTTTTTATTTTATTTTTGACATATTCATTTATCGGCCATTATAACTTATACCGATATTTTAGAAAATGCCTAAAATCAGCCGATAATATCGGCCTGGCTCTAAAACGTACCCTTGAACAAATGAACTGAGGAAACTCAGGGCTTAGGCCCCGTTTACACGAAGGGAAAATTTCTCTGCGTTTTGCCCTCTAATTTACACGAAAACGCCGTTTTTATCACTGAAAACGACTATTTCTAAAAACTCTGGGCAAAATGGAGTTTCAGTGCAGCTTCAAAGGGCTTTAAACAACACCAGACGATGAATAAGGGTCTTATCAAGTGAAACGATCGCTCATTTAATAAATAAATAACAAAGTTTAAGTTTTATAAGCTCAAATGCTCGCCTTGCTCTGTTCTGTGATGGGCGTTCGTGACTCTCCTGTTCGAACTTGTTCATCAAAATGAACGAATCTTTTTTTTCGAGTCATGACTCGAAGGGTCCTATTAGACCCTTATTCATCGTCTGGAATCGTTTAAAGCCCTTTGAACAGTTTGCAGTTTGTACTGAAACTGTCTTTTGAACCTTGAACCGTTTGGTTCCCAATGAAGTCCCGTTTACACAAAGGGAAAACGCAGATATTTGCCCTCTCATTTACACGAAAAACGCCGTTTTTATCACTGAAAACGACTATATCTAAAAACTCTGGGCAAAATGGAGTTTCAGTGCAGCTTCAAAGGGCTTTAAACAACACCAGATGATGAATAAGGGTTTTATCAAGTGAAACGATCGCTCATTTAATAAATAAATAACAAAGTTTAAGTTTTATAAGCTCAAATGCTCGCCTTGCTCTGTTCTGTGATGGGCGTTCGTGACTCTCCTGTTCGAACTTGTTCATCAAAATGAACGAATCTTTTTTTTTCGAGTCGTGACTCGAAGGGTCCTATTAGACCCTTATTCATCGTCTGGAATCATTTAAAGCCCTTTGAACAGTTTGCAGTTTGTACTGAAACTGTCTTTTGAACCTTGAACCGTTTGGTTCCCAATGAAGTCCCGTTTACACAAAGGGAAAACGCAGATATTTGCCCTCTCATTTACACGAAAACGCCGTTTTTATCACTGCAAACGACTATTTATAAAAACTCCGGGCAAAATGGAGATTTCTGAAAACGCCGATTATGTGTTGCCGTGTCAACTGGGAGAAATGGCGTTTTAGGTTCTCTCTTATCGCTTCTGAAGATTCTGATTGGCTTCCATGGCTTTATCCTTAACCCCTACATTGCCGCCAATAGGTTTGGCATAGTTATGATGGCGTATTTATGCGGGTGTGTGAATTCGCTATGGTATTCGTTTTGCTAAATACCCTGCTTTGTGTAAACATGGCCTTAAATACATGGGGAGAGTAATCAAGATAAAACAGAACAGGTGTGTAGAACTAATTAACAACCAAGGAAACTAACTAGGGATCACCGGCAAACCAGAACAGGGACACACAACGAAACTAAACTAAAACAGAACACGCGTTATATTAGATATCATATTACAAAATATACTTTAGCACAGTTGGAATGTGTATTAAGAAGGTAATTGGGGTCCGTTTTGATTTCATGTTGACTTCAAAGCATAAAGCAACTGTTTTGTATCATAGTATTACAAACAGGGATTTTTATTGGAGAGAAAAAGCATAAAGAAGTTCAGAAATATCTTGCCTTCATGGTTTTCATCATATAACGAGCGCTGAAAGGGCCTGGCAGCAGATGGAGATTGGAAAGGCCTGTGAGTGAAGCAGCTCTGATATGTGACATGTGCCGTGCGTTCAGATAAATTTGTTTCCTTTGGAAAATAGCAGCGCTCCGTGGAATTCAGACTGATTGAGTCCATTGTCTCTGCCACTAATACGCCACACGACATATTTAAGGGACAGACGGCATGAATGACTGGTAGCCTTGGCCTCGAACGAAAGACGGAGAAAGAGAGATTTCCTAGCTTTCCTGAGTAGACCCAGACTGAGAATCTGAAAGCCATAAATTTGCAGAGCTTCAGCGAGTAGATTGGGTAATGTTTACAAACTTCGTTTGAAAAGAAAATCTGAATGTGGCGATGGAATCTGTTTGTGCGATGTAGGAATGGATACTGTTTTGCTTACAAAAGACCCCAGTGTATCATGTCGAATGTTTCCAACTTGGGCCAGATTTGCCAAGATACCAAAGTTATTAGGGCCCGAGCACCCAACGGTGCGAGGCCCTCTTGAAACTGTTAGGGTTATTTATTTGTATTTTTTTATTTTTTTCTGCAAAGTAAGCGCCGTTTTTGGGGCCGCAACATGCTCAAAAACTCACCAAAATTGGCACGCGTGTCAGGACTGATGAAAAATTTCGTATTTTGTGGGTTTCGCGGATGGGCGGGGCAAAATGGCACGCTAGCGCCACCTAGAAAATTGGAAAAAATTAGCCCCTCGTCCACGTTCAACCTACATGCACGAAATTTGGTGGGGACATGTATCATATCTAGACGCACAAAAAAGCCTCAAGAACCCATACCCTAAACTCGACAGGAAGTCCGCCATTTTGAATTTGGCGACCGATTTGGGACGATTTACACACTCCGTACTTTAACGAACTCCTCCTAGGGATTTAGTCGGATCAACTTCAAATTTCTGCTGTGCCTTCTAAAGGCATTGACGATGTAAAGTTGTGCTATCTGCGCGTTTTCGTCGATGGGCGTGTCCGTGGCGTCGATTATTCGCCATGAAACAGGAAGTTGTAGTAACTTGGCTGTAAATGCCCAGATCTGCACGAAATTTTACACATTTGAGTCCCGCCCTGAACAAATCTACATGCCGACATTCACCCACAGTCATAGCGCCACCTGCTGGCAACAGGAAGTGACATTTAACGAAGCAGCCCCGGCTGCATGTTTGACCGACAAGCACGAAATCTCTGTGGTACATCTACCATGTCCAGATGCACAGAAAAGTCTCTTGGAGTGATGCCCTAAACTCAACAGGAAGTCCGCCAGTTCTAATTTTACCGCCATTTTTGGATGATTTACTCACGCCGTACTTTAACGAACTCCTCCTAGGGATTTAGTCTGATCGACTTCAAATTTCTGCTGTGCCTTCTAAAGGCATTGACGATGTAAAGTTGTGCTATATGCGCGTTTTCCTTGATGGGTGTGTCCGTGGCGTCGATGATTCGCCATGAAACAGGAAGTTGTACTAACTTGGCTGTAAATGCCCAGATCTGCACAAAATTTTACACATTTTGAACAAATCTACATACCGACATTCACTCACAGTCATAGCGCCACCTGCTGGCAACAGGAAGTGACCTTTAACGACGCAGCGTAGCAAATGCACAGCCGCACCGGCTGAGCTGCAGAAAATGCAATGCGGCCGCCTCACACCCCGACGCGCTACAGGTGCGAGGGCCCGCCCATCGCTGCTTGCAGCTTTAATTAGTTATTATAATTCTTAATTTAATTGTTTTATTTTGTAATTATTTAATTGAATTTAATTATTTAATGTAATCTCATCTGTTATTGTTATATAATCGGTAACTAGGGATGCTCCGATCGATCGGCCGGAGATCGGTATCGGCTGATGATAACATTTTATGACTCGATCGGTACTCACTAACTTGGCCGATCTTACAAACCGATCGCGATTTGATGACATCAATGCGTGAGAGGACGTATGATGCGTGGGGACTTTAACTATTTGGCGCGCAGTCATGTCTTCGCCGGTGTGGAACTACTACGATGTTTCGAAAAAAATGAAAAATTCGCTATTTGTTGTGTATTTTCCTAAGAAATCTCACGTGGAGGAGCATTTTCCAAAACATTTAATACAACAAACCTGATTCGTCACTTAAGAACGAGCCACCGCGAGACGAATGGCGAATATGATTAACTGGCAACTGCAAAAAAGGCAACGGTAACTAGTTATCCAACTCTCACTCAGCTTTATTTTGTCCTGCTCAGACTTGTATTGGACGATGTTTAAGTTACGTCAGACTTCTCCATTTTAGGAAACTAAATGTTTATTTTGTCCTCCACAGTATTGGACAATGTTTAAATAAACCTTATGGGCTGCATTAAACTGTTCCATTTTGTTTATTTGTCATATATTGAGTCAATTAAGCGTCGGTATCGGTATCGGCCGATCACCATGACAAGAAATCGGTACTTGGTATCGGCTGCAAAAATCCTGATCGGAGCATCCCTATCGGTAACACTTTACAATAAGGTTCTTTAGTAGGGTTGTGTATCGTTTGCATTTGAACGATTCTGATTCCGATTCCTTGCTTCGATTCCGGTTCCCAACGATTCTCGATTCCGATTCTTTTAAGAGGCAGGGTCAAAAAAGTTTAGCTAACCTTGCTAACCAACGGTCTTTCTGAAGGAAATATTCCTTTTGTCACAAATTTTGCATTTTGCCGAGATTTTGTTATTTTTAGAAAAGTGAAGCCACATTTTGGACCGCCGACGTAAGCTACTCATGTTCGACTCGCGCGGTTATGCCAACACTTCCGGTAGACGCTTCTTCGTTGGTGTTGTTCAGCGGTTTCTTCTTCCGCTCGGCGGACTGTGAATATCGAAACTAGGAATCGAAATTTTAACTTTTGAACGATTCCGGGAAAAACGAAAACTTAGTCCCGGTTCCAATCGATACTCGATTCTCGATACCCAGCCCTATTCTTTAGTTAACATTAGTTGTATTTTGGAAACTAACGCTAAAGGAGTAGTTCACTTTTTTAAAAAAAAAAACAAAAAAAAAAACTTTTGCTGATAATTTACTCACCCCCATGTCATCCAAGATGTCCATGTCTTTCTTTCTTCAGTCGAAAATAAATTAAGGTTTTTGATGAAAAATTAAAAAGAAAATCTGAATGTTGCGATGGAATCTGTTTGTGCGATATAGGATTGGATACTTTTGCTTACAAAAGACCCCAGTGTATCATGTCGAATATTTCCAACTTGGGCCAGATTTGCCAAGATACCGAAGTCTTACTGTAATTAATTTTCGTATTTTTGTCAATTTTTTATTTATTTATTATATATTTTTTTATTTTAATTTATTTTTTTTATTTTGTAATTAAATTATTTAATAGATGGGGTGTACTGTTGGTGTAATTTAATTAAATGATTTAATTTAATCCCATCGGTTATTGTTATATAATCGGTAACACTTTACAATAAGGTTCTTTAGTTAACATTAGTTGTATTTTTGGAAACTAACGTTAAAGGAGTAGTTCACTTTTTTTTTTTTTTTTTACTTTTGCTGATAATTTACTCACCCCCATGTCGTCCAAGATGTCCATGTCTTTCTTTCTTCAGTCGAAAAGAAATTAAGGTTTTTGATGAAAAACATTCCAGGATTTTTCTCCATATAATGGACTTCAATGGGAACCAAACGGTTCAAGGTCCAAAAGACAGTTTCAGTGCAAACTACAAACTGTTCAAAGGGCTTTAAACGATTCCAGACGATGAATAAGGGTCTTATCAAGCAAAACGATCGCTCATTTAAGGAATAAATAACAAAGTTTAAGTTTTATAAGCTCAAACGCCCGCCTTGCTCTGTTCTGTGATAAGCGTTCGTGACTCTCCTGTTCGAACTCGTTCATCAAAATGAACGAATCTTTTTTCGAGTCATGATTTGAAGTTTCCTATATAAGACCCTTACACCGTGTCCTAACTACACGCGACGCGACGCCGCGACACGCGATAAAAGGTATCTTTTCCATGTTAATCAGAGTTTTTGTCCTAACCAAACGCGACGGCGACACGCGAAGTTTCTAATTTAGAAACGGTTCCTATTTCTGCGACGTCGCGGCAGACAGAATGAAGAAATTACACTGGTTATGAGTACACATTATTTATTTTTAGTTAAAAATAGGTCACTGTGCCACAAGCGATAACGGATAATTTACCTCAGATTTTGAAAGCATGTAATATAGCGTTCAAAATGAATTCTATGCAAAAATACAACTGTACTTCATAACAAAATTAGTCAATGAGTTATATTTTGTTAATGTTTTGATTTTTAATAATGTTATTTCTTGATTTGATTATGTCATTCAATGCGAGTGCGGGACAACAGTGCACTTTCACGGAGAGACTCTGCTCACACCATAGGCTCACACGTTGTTCTGAATGTGTGGCATCTCACATTCGCGTCGCGTCTAGTGTGGACAGACACACTTGCTGTCGCTGGAATTTTATCGCGTCGCGTTTAGTTAGGATGCGGTGTTATTCATCGTCTGGTGTCGTTTAAAGCCCTTTGAACAGTTTGCACTGAAACTCTCATTTGGACCTTGAACCGTTTGGTTCCCAATGAAGTCCATTTTAATTTCTTTTCGACT